>CM059973.1:85421754-86016540 GCA_030490835.1 Annona cherimola | reverse complement strand
ACTAGACTAGTGCATTTGGTTCGCACCGTAATTAGGGTGCAGGCTGTTGTAAAGGGAATCATCCAATTGATTATAAAATTAATATCTACTTCACTCGTTGAAAGACATTTTCTAGTGTGAGGGTTGGTTTGTGAACCACAATAGAACATTTTTATATCTAGATGGAAGTTAATGCCACAGTTTGATTTCAAACTTAGCTATGCACGTATCGGTGTCGACCAATTGACCATCCAGATGTTTGCTGATGGAGCACTTCTAATGCATCTTTTCTATGTGAGGCAATAACAATTAGAAAATTAGAAGGAATCAAATTATGAAAAAATTATACTATCTAAAGTGAACAATACCTTGCCTGTAAATTTTAAAATGTTATAAAAATAAATTGCGTAATTAAGTTTACATTTGAATCAGATTTTTCTCTAGTAATATCTCAAATTCATAGTATGAATCTTGGATAATATAAGTTAAATTTGTAAATGTTGTCTCATTCTACTCAAAATTCTCCTAGCTTCCTATGAGAAGATTTCTTATATGCAAACATGTATTCACAACAAAATATAAAGACATGTCATCCCATGCGTCCGGCTGTGGGACCCTCATAATTTTATTTTTTTTATAAACATATAAAATTAGGTGTATTTAATCTAAAAATTAAGTTTTACCATTTTTGAATGTTTTTAAATATTTTTTATTAAGGAATGATCCTATTAATCCGAGCTAAGTAAATGGTTCGTTTAGTCTATCTCAAAAAATCTATTTTAAATAGTTTTTTTTTGCTTTATTTCTTCGTACACTCGTTTATCCAAATGTATTTAACATATAAACTAAGTTTTATATTTTTAGATATGTGTATATATTTTTTGAGATTTCTAAACCTAGGAGTATTTTAAATACATATATACACATAGATATTTAAACATCTCAAAAAATATAGACACATTCAAAAATGATAAATTTTGGTTTATATATTAAATATACTTAGATAAATAAATATATGAAGAAAAAGAAAAAACTGCATTAAATAAATTTTTTGAGGTGGGCTAAGCTAGTCATTTCTTTAACCCCGGCTACCAGAATCATTTCTCTTTTTATTTTTAAATACAGTGGAATTTTTGTAATTTTTTGAGACAAAATTATGCTAATAATGATAAACCAAGCAAAGTTTGAAAATACTTGCACTACCCTTGCAGCCAAATAAAAACCGCTGTATATAACATTATATTAACCATATTAAATTTTGGTTGCATATAACATTGTATTATCAGATTTTTAAAGAACGCCTGCATTTATTACCAAATATGCAACTAACTTATTTGCCGCATATACTTGTTTGCAGCTAAATTAATTGTTGCATTTGAAAAAATTTAAGGTAGTGTTTTTTGTTTGAAAACAGATGACTAATTAGAAATAAGGAGCATGATAAGTTATTCTTCACAACGGTCTTAATACCTTATTATGACTTCTCAATATTCTACGTTGGGATTACAGATAAAGTGATAAACCTACCTATCAAACTATTTACGTCATAAGATTCGCTATAAGATTTCCGTTTTTTTTTTTTTTTTAAAGAGACAAACGATGTCACGAAACAACTTGGATGCTAATTACATCAGCTGAATACTAATATTCGCTGTAAAGTTAATATTAATATTTCAAGCCATATAATATAGGCGATAGTATCTTCATCGACAAAAGGAGTTTTCTTGAGGACTTAGTATTTAAGAAGTAAGATTAAAAATTTAATCTCAAAAAAAAATATTAAAGAATTTAAAACTACACATTCCGATGTCAGCCTGTTGCACAGCCCAAGCTTGGCCAAAATAGAAAAGGGTCGACCAATTCGTACTCTAAGTAGCTGTACCGGACAAAGAGAGCGAGGTGTCCAAGGTGGATCGCATGTGAGGATGATCCTAGCCGATCCACTTGTTTCACTTCCATCTCCATCGCCTATCAAACCTAGGATCGAGCAAGAAACGAACGTCTGTTTGGACGGTGAGGATCAAATAGGAAACACGCGTGTGTTTGTAGGAATGTTAATGGTCATGGTCAACTCGTCAACCAGTTCGTCCAACCCATTTATAAATAGGTTTCGATTGGAATTTAATTAAATAAACAAATTAGAGTTGAGATTTTGTAACTCGTCAGCTCGTTTAGTAACTCATTTAACTTGTTTAACCCATTTAACTCATTTAACCTATTAAAGTCTAATATATGTATTTGTGTAAATTCCTCGATTATTTTTCTCCACTAAGTTTTACTTTCGTCGCTTAATTTTTATTTTTCCCTTACTGCTCTAATTCTATTTTCTCGTTATTACTCTATTTTTATTTCTTTTACGCAAAAAACACTCTCTTGCATCTCCCTGCGAGATTACCGTTTGTCGGAGTCTACGCCTTTAAGTCGTCAGCTATACAACTCATTAATAACCCACCAACTCATTTATTAAATGAGTTGTAAATGAATTATGATTGAGGTTTTTAAATGAATTAATAAACAGATTAAGGTTGAATATTTTAAATGGGTTTGAATTAGAATTATACTCCAACTCGTCCAACCCGATCCATTAACACCCGTACACATGGGAGACGTAAGTATTATGAAAGGTAGTCAACAAATAGGGGTGCAATTTGCGCAGAGTTGAGCCTGACCCCAACATGTAAAACTCACTTTTTAACAATGTTGGAGCTTGTATTTTTATAGCCCAAACCTAAAAACCTCGATTTATAAATATGGTGTAGTTAGGGTTCAAGTGAACCTGAGCCCAATTTCTATTTTTATATTTATTATGAAACATACTATATACATAATATCTAAACAACAATTCTTAATATTTGTGTATTTTATATTATTTATATTTATGTTTGAATACATATTTATCATGTTGCAATTTATTATAAATAGATTATATTTTTTATTTACGTTTATCTTTATATTTTTATTATTTAATTTTATGTTTATTACTTCTCTTTCTTCATCTTATTGTCAAAGTTAAATTTTCTTTTATCCCTTCACAATGGGTGTTTTTAATATTTGATAAAAATTTTAAATAAAAAATTTTTATGTAAAAATTTTCAAAATGGGATAAGTGATTTTATATGATATGATAAGGGTAATAATAAAAAGTAAAGAGAATAAATGATAAATTACTATATATTATTATTTCTAGGATAAATTCTTCTTGTACCCACAACATTTGATCATTATTCATTTCGTACCCATAATATTTGAATTCTCTCGTGCCCATAATATTTCATCCTTAATTCCTCTTCTGCCCACGCTTCAAGAACATCTTAAACGCCTGTCATGGGCATGATGAAATGACATGTTTGCCCCCAACGCTCATGACGACTTTCTATGCGCACACATACACCTCTGATCACACTGCTACATTGCTTCATCTCAGGCTCGGTTGAAAAAGGACCCATTCATCGTTTTGCTGTGGGTAACCATCCATCATTTTGTTTTTGAAAAAATGCCCAAATGGACTCTACAGCTTATAGTTGTGTTGCGTTCAGCAAAAGAGCATGTGTGAATATCAATCATCCGATTGTCAAAAATGAAATGGAAAATTAGCTATTTATTTTATGAAGAAGTGACTTGATTTTAATGCTTCCCATATCGAATTCGATCGCAAGCTTGCTGCTGCGATTGGGGTGGGTAAGGATGCTGTATGTAGAAGTTCGATGTGCCTTCCATGGAGTAGCTCTAGACGTTGATTAGTCGCCTCTCGCCGAACCAGCCAAGCAATACGCACAAGCAGGCAATGTCCGACAGCCTCGCTCCCCTGCCCAACAAAGAGGAAGAAGAGCCGCTAGCATTCAGGGAGTAAAGAGAGAAAAACGGGGCAATATTGGCATTTAAAAAAAATATCAGGCAAAGCACGAATCTATTAGATTTAGGGTGTGTTTGGCAATGGTTAAAAAGTGTTAAGTTAAAACTCTTCAATCTCAAACTTTTCAATCTCCACAACTATTATATTTTTTAATTATTTTTTCACATTTTCCTATACAACTATCCTACTTTTTAATTATTTCTATACAAATATTCACACAACTAACCTATCTATTTTAACTTTATCCTTTCTACTCCTCATTATTACCCCTATCATATCACATCATTTGACAACTTTTACTCTCCAAAACTTTTCACCAAAAGTTTTATCCATTCCCAAACTAACTCAGTGTAACGGGTGCTACAGGAATGAAAGATGAGATGTTGTGGGTGTTTGGAGAATTATTGAAACATTATGAGTATAAAAAGGACAATGGATAAATATTATGGGTATAAAAGGGATTTACCCATAGTTCCGCTTGCATGATTTATTGTTGTTGTATATTCATATGAAATTATAGACTTATTATTCTTAACTAAAATGTATATTATTAACTTGAATTCCAATCCAAATCCAATTTTCACAAATAGGATTAAAATCGAGTTCAGATTCAAGTTTTATAAATAGATTTACTGTTAAAGTTAAATTTATATTTTACAAATAAAATTAAATTTAAGCTTCAGTCAAACCCGAATTTCATAATCCCAGTTACCTCAACCAGCCGGCAAGGTAGCATGGCGAGATGCACTAGGCTACTAGCGCATGGTAAATGTTACTGAGTCATAGGCGGATTTACCTAATTGCGTCAGGTGAAATTTTTAAAAATATATAATTTTTTGTGGTAATTTGAAAAATATTTTAATATTTTATTAATTGTAACATAATTTCTCTACTTAAAAAATAGCATAATCTCTTCATGTTAAATTTTCCTCACTGGCCAAAGGTTGTGGATGCGCCACTCATACGAGTGCCAGCGGTGGGGCCGAGTATCTATTCCTGACTTTTCGTGGTGTGCTTTTCATTTCATCAGCCGACGTGCATGCGTCGGAAGGCAGTTGGGCTGAGGAGGTGCGCGGCCCAATAAACACTGTGGGTTAGGGGGCCCACCCTAAGGCACTAGTCCGTCTTCATGCAGAGGGAGGGCCCACCGTTCACGTGAAGCTTGTGCGCAGGTGACCGACTCGAAGACACAAGGTCGCCATTAACAAATCTACCTCATCCCTTCTCCACCAATTATCTTCGATCTCCCACGTGGGACACTTGGCCCTACTCTCTCCCCTCTCCGTTTTCCTGCCCCTTTTTTCTTCCCCCACCTCCTCCCCTTCCCCTCCCATCTCTCTCTCACACACACTCTCTGTCTCTCTCTCTCTTTCTCTTTCTCTACATGGGAGACTCATCGGCTTCCTATATCCATATGGTATGTTTTCTTTGTTATCTCTTTCTCTTATCAGCTTCAAACGTGTCGATCTGCGATGGAAAAAACTCTCTCTCTCTCTCTCTCTCTCTCTCTCTCTCTCTCTCTCTCTCTCTCTCTCTCTCTCTCTCTCTCTCTTAGGGATCACTTCATTTCTTAAGTGGGTTTTTTGTTTCTATGCTTGCTTCAAAACCTTCTGTTATTATTTTTTTTTATTATGGGGTGTTTGGGTAGCTTCACAGCAGTACTTCCTCTGTAATCCAAGTTGATGATTATTTATGGTTGGCTGGTTTGGCCCTCTGTCTTCTGATGATATATATACATATATCTGCGTTGGTGTTCATTAGTTTATGTACTGGGTTTTGTGTTGATGCAGTGATATTGGTATATATTGTTGATGTCGCTGTTGTTGTGGGTGCAGGTGCAACACTTAATAGAGAAGTGCCTTCTATTCCACATGACAAGAGAAGAATGCATGGAAGCCCTCTCTAAGTATGCAAATATCACTCCTGTCATAACTTCCACTGGTACGTAACCACACGATCCTCCATGAACAGTTAACGAAACATGCACAAACGAATCTCATTAACCGCAGCGAACGACTTGTTGAATATATTTGTTTGTTTTTGTGTTTTTAGTGTGGAAGGAACTAGAGAAGGAGAACAAAGCTTTCTTCGAAGAATACTCGCGTCGAAGAGGAGAGGGATCGGAGGAGATGGAAACGAGGGAAAGGGTCCTCAAGATGCTTGCTGATTCTTCCAGACAATCCAAAGACGACTAGCGCTTCGCCCGTTGCATGCGCCATCTCTAGCTATCTACCTGCCATATATTAATTGAATTGATTAATAACTTCCCCAATAATAATACATAACAATAGTAGTCTTCTAGGACTCCTCCCCCTCTCTCTCTCTCTCTGTTTATATAATATATTCACGCGGAGATCCTGATCAGTCCTTTTACCCCTAGTGGGACCCACTTCAATAACCATGCTTCGGTGGACCATGACCGTATTTATACAAATATTGCACAAGCGGAGATAGAAAAGGAATATTCAGTGAGGACGACGAGATCAGACTATTACATATTTTCAAGTAGTAGGAGCTTTAATTAGGGAATGGACGGTCGCGATCATATATTAATAGAATCACTTCATGTGAAGCCGCCAAGGTTAGCAGCCTTCGGCATGGCATGAATTTATGCATGCGCGGAATTGGAGGGAGGGAGAGAGAAGGACGGCAGGGTAGGGCCATAGGGCCAAGGAGAGTGGCATTGGATGTAAATAATTGGATATGGCTGTCGCAAGTCTGTATCAGAAGCGATGGGAAAAGGTCGAGAAGGAGTTGGGACTTGCAGGAAGAGGGTTCTAGTGCGTGGCGGTAGCGCAAGAAGGTTTCGCCTCCCTACTGACGTGGCACTACAACCTCAAAAGATCCCCTTCTCCCAAGTCCGAACCTCTCTCTCTTCGCGTGTATTTTCTATTGTTGTCTATGTACATGTATAACAACTTTTCATGATGCCCCCTCTTACTTCTTCTATTTGAAAATCCATCCAATCTCTAGCTTGCTTTTCACGTTGCCTAGAGAAAATTACCACGCTGCCTAAAGCAAAAAAAGAAAATTACAACCCTCGGGATTCGCGAACAATTCATTGAGCTTTATATGGCGCAATTCAACTTACACCTCCACAAATTCTATCGAAAGTGGTTAATTTTTTTACTGCAAGTATTTAGATGCATTTGATACTGTCTGCAACTGATTACTATGCTCAAATATTTGGTTGCTTTAAGGTTTATTTAGACTAGCTTCTTTTTAGAAGTAAAAGTTTAATGCGCAGCCACCTGCCTACTAAGAATTCTAGCATTCCCAAAAGTATAATTTTAATTTTTAGGATGAATTACAAATACACCACTTAATTTGACCATATTTATAAATATACTAGTATGGTTTCAGAAATTACAAATAACCTCAACATAATTTGATCATATTTGCAAATATTTTCACGTTGTTAGAGCATCATTACTACACAATTACAGCATTAGTATATTTACAAATATATGCAAACTACTTGGATATATTTACAATTTCATAAATTAAGTATATTTAATTTTTACAAATATACCTACATAATTTGTATATTTTTGCAAATATATTTACGTCATAACGATGTAATAACAGCGTGGTTATATTTGTAATAATAATCAAATTAAGTGAAAATTATTTGTAATTTCTGAAACTATGTCAATACATTTGCAATTATAATCAAACCGTGTGAATATATTTGCCAACTACACTGATTTTTGCTCATAAAAAATACTTGGAATGGTATTCTATTAAATAAGTCAAACACCTCTTGCATTCATTTTGAGATAAAGAAGTGTTTAACATTACGTGGAATGCAAGGCCAGACAGGCCTTTAGAGTTGACATTTGGTTGAATTTAGCTATCATTTCCAGTAGATGTGACCAAAAGCAAACTTTAACATGGTTATTAAAAATTAATAAAAAATAGTAATAAAATTTTAGCTGCAATTAATATAGGGTGTGTTTGGAAATTAATAGAAATGTAAGTTAAAACTTTTCAATTTAAAACTTTTTAATCTTCATAATTATTATATTTTTTAATCATTTTTTCACATTTTCCTGTATAATTACTCTACTTTTCAATCATTTCTACACAATTATCTACACAATTAACCTATCTATTTTAACTTTATCCTCTTTAGTACTCATCATTACTCCTATCATATCACATCATTTGACAACTTTTATTTTTTAAAACTTTTCATCCAAGTTTTATTCATTACCAAACACACCCATAAACATTAGCTGACCTGATGTAGAAGTAGAACTAAATAAAGATTTAGATAAAAAAGGTGGCCGAATATAATAAATTTTGTTGTAACGTAGATGATACCCAGTAAAAATTAGTGTAGCCTTAATGCCTTTAGTCGCTCGATATTTTCAAAAACCATTTCTGAACTTAGGTGCAAGGTATTAATATATATATATATATATATATATATATATATATATTAAATGATGTACCAGTGAACTTGCTTAAATTTTTTCCATTCTTGTTTTATATTTTTCATCATCATTTCTTATTTTTACAAACATTTTTTTATTTTTTATCTTATCTTTTATTGGTGCCATCACGACTAGAAAGCATCATTTCTCCTATTTCTAGTTAAATATTTAAGTATTTATTAATATTTATTTTCACTCTTAGTTTTTTTTATCCTCTAGGGAAATAATGTACTTTTCTTACCCAAATAGAATGGCACTTCCTTTATGACTTAATTGTAGCAATTCGCTTGTAATAAAAAATTTCACTATAAGAAAACATATGTTACAGACCTTATTAATAAAGAAAAAATCTGTATAAGTAAGAAAAATGCATATGTGAGGAGAAATTTTCTTCTTTATGATGATGCCCTTGTAGGCAAGGAAAATTTTCTTATTTATCATAATATTTTCACAACTAAATCAAAATTTTTCTGTTTAAATACAAAATTAATGAACTATCGGAAACCAGATTTCTGTTTAATGGTTGCTATATGGAATATACCACAAATTATTGGCAACCAAGTTTTTCTTTAGCAAGAAAATTTTAACCTTTTTCAAGAAAATGTTATTTGCCGAAAATCAAAATTTTTATAGTGCTCATTATGTGTCGCATGGTGACTAGATTTTGACTTCATAATTAAGAAAAAAAATTCTTGCAAAATTATTTACCGAAAATGATAACAATACAAACTTAATGACCACAATTAATAAAATATCTACCAGCATGCGTCTAGCATAGTTAGCAAAGAATCCCACCTTTGTGTGGAAAGTCTGAGCTTGGAATTCCATCAAAGGGAGTTTTATCTCTCATTTTTGAAGCAATATCTCTGTAGTCACCCTATTAGTAATACTATTAAATTTATACTCCTAGAGTTAAAAAAGATTGAAAATATCATGTGCTTGAGCTGTGTTGTAAATACAAAAAAAAAAAATCTCGAATAAGTGAAAAAGACGTATGAGAGGCTTAATAGGGTTAACACAATAAGAAAGTTATTTTGCGTTACTAAAACTAATATGTCGTTGCAAAAACTTTTGACAATGAACATAAATGGCCATAAGTTTTATTACGATGTCTAAAATCTTTTGTGGAAGTATGCAATGGCAAAGATGGATTTGTAGAAGAAAATTAGATTAAAAAGGACTATTATTTATTAAAAATAAGAAATTATATTTAAAATGTAAAAAAATAATATTGAAAATGAAAAGAATCAAAAGATACGATTGTTGTATATAAAAAATAAGAAACTATATGAAAATTGGTAGAATTAATATCGAAATGGGAAAATGATGTAATCTTCATTACGTCTTATCAATGGATTGCTTAGTAATAGTAACTTATGATTTTTTACAAAGAATTTAGAAATCATTGCAAAAAAGTGTTCGTTGTTGGAATCCGTCATTCATATTTTTCTTGGAAATGAAATAGGACCGCTTGCCCACTGTCCTAAGGGAACACTGGGCACATGGGAAGGGGCACATTGTGGGAGCCTCCCAATACATCGCAGGGTGGGGCGTCAGAGAAGGTAATGTAGCTCAAGCAATGGCATCCTTGTTGCAATTTGCGTTCATTTTTCTTACGGTGCTACTTTGAAATGTTTGTAGAACTGAACTTATTTATTGATGAAAAGTTTTTAGTGTAAAATTTTTGAAATGTGAGAAAATAATGTAATATAATAGGGGTAATTATGAAGAGTAAAGAGAATAATATTAAAATAGATATATTAGATATATGAGTAATTGTATAAAAATAATTAAAAAGTAGGATAGTTATATAGGAAAATGTGAAGAAATAATTAAAAAATAGAATAGTTATAAAGAGTGAAAAGTTTTAAATTAAAATTTTTTAAGAATTAACAAACATCCCCAAAGGGTGTATCGAAAGGTGATAACATTTTTATCCTCAAAATTTTTTAAAATAGAAGAAAATAATGTGACCTGGTAGAGGTAATGATGAAAAGTAAAGATAATAAAGTTAAAATAAATAGGTTATTTGTATGGATAGTTGTGTAGAAATAATTAAACAGTAAAAAAAATTAAAAATTAGATAGTTATACAGAAAGATGTGAAGAAATGATTAAAATTTTTGGATAGTTATAGATAATGAAAAAAAATTTAGGATGTCAAACATGATCTAAATAGCATGTAAGGATGATTGTCAAGTTTTAATATTAAAAAGTACAAAATAAAAAAAATTCTCAATGATCTTAACTAATTATGTAAATATATATCTTAAATAATTTAAAATAAAACATACAGGGACATTAACTTATTTACATTTTACTTTTAGTAATCTAAAATTAGGCTATGGCATGATCACTGAAACAAAAATTATCATAGTTGATGAAATTAGTGACTAAAATGGTTGTTTATTATGGTGTGTTTGTATTGAAGTTTAGTAACTATTTTGGCCACAAATTGTTATCAACTTCATCCAAAATCAATTTTATTGCAGTGTTACTACCCTAAATTTTTTTTATATCACTACAATAAACTTAAGCATAGGTAATAAAGTTAGCAACCTGTCAATTGCATAATGGTTGCTATTACATTGTTAAATGCCCAACAACAATGAAAATGTGTATTTTGTTGTTTTTATTGTTGTTGTTGTTGTTTGAAAAATGATAAAAGTTTTGGATGAAAAGTTTTCGGTATAAAAGTTTTTGAAATAATATATAATAATATGATATGAGTAATTATAAGCAATAAAAAGAATAAATTTACAATAGATGTATTAATAGTATGAGTAATTATGTAGAAATGATTAAAAATTAGAATAGTTGTATAAGAAGATGTGAAAAAATAATTAAAAATTAAGTAGTTATGAAGAGTAAAAAGTTTTAGATCAAAAATTTTAATTTGAAAAATTTTATATATTTGGTTGCATTAGATATATTTTGGCTACAATTAAACATTTAGTTACAAATAAGTAGTTCTTTTTGAATGCTGACATTTAGTTAAATGTAACTATTTTTACATCAAATGCAACAAAAAATAACATTTAATTAATTGCAAAAATTTGGCTGCAATTAAATATTGGTTGCATTTGATCAAATGTAGCTAAAAAAATTTTGTCGCATTTGACCAAATGTAGACAAATTAAAAACTTGGCTATGAAAGGTGGCCACATAGTAAGCATTTTAGTTAAATAATTTATTATAACCAATATACATTTAATGCAACAAAATATATTATACATAGCAAACAAATTGGCTATAATGATTTTTTTGTGGTTTTTTACTAAAAGATATGTCAGGACTAGTATTGGACCTTGACATTAATATGAGCCATAGCCTGGAGTGCAACATTTGTAAACTATTAGTATGTCAACCCGTTAAGTATTTTAAAATTGGTAAGATAAGTTCCAGCTAAAAAACATACCTTGTTCAGTTATTGTAAAATAAGTTCCAAAGTCCAGTACTCATAATCGATCTAAATTACCAAAATATGTTCAATATATATTTTACAAAACATTTTTTATAATGAAGGACGTAAATATGCTCTTTAAATATATAGAAATTTGTTTAATTTATCTATTATTTAATAGATTTAATAATGTCTTTTGAAAATTATATTATTATCATCTTGATTATAGGTTTTCAAGTAAGATTAATAATAAAATTATAGTTTTTAGATATAATATCAAGACTATTTCAAAGAGTCGACTTTGAACCCAAATCAAAACTTACTTGACCTTAGAAAATAGGGTATGGTAGACATAAAACCAACATGACCTAAGATGGGATACGATTAAAGTTTTTGAAAATAAAATAAAAGTTGGATCAGCCTAGAATCAGACCTACTTGATGCAAGTTACACCCATAGCCATAACCTTTTCATATTTGACCATTCTTCACTAGTCAACCAAAATCTTAAGCAGATCCTTCTAAAGCCCAACTCATTTTTATTTTGATATTTATAAATTGTGACAATTAATATTATAATCAGTCGCATTCAAATAAACCCTCACACTATGAAAGGAAATTTTTGTAAATATTCCCACCTCAAATGGGAGCTAGGAAAAAACCTGCACTTCCTAGGAGAAAATTTCAAATAAAACACCCGCCTGGTGTGGGACTCAAAAGTCATGTGAGTACCATGGGAGAGATTATAGGGTAGCAATATAGAGAACGTGGCAAATTAGTGGCTTATAAACCGATCATTAAGTTCATACGTTATGCCATGTGTAAGGCTTAGATTATTTTATTCATGTATCTCTACACCACATTAATTGGTTGTCAATCTTTCACGAAAAGAAAATAAGTTCTGTTGAAAACGAACGAAGCAAAACAGATTGAAGAAACAAGAGAATTAAGAAAACTATAGAGAATGAGATTTAAAAAAAAAAAAAAAAAAAAACTAGAGAAAATATCTTTCATCAAAAAAAGAAAATTATAGAAAATATAGATTTAACAGTACCCATGGAACATTGATAGTAGTAGTCCTTTTCTCATATGTTGTACATTTTTTGTCGGTTATACAAAATTACGTTTTATCTTGATTCATATTACAAATCCAGCCCAAATCACATGGAACTTGATTCCATTACCAGCAGCATTATGCGCCAAAGTGCTGGCGATACACCCGGTTGGCTAAGTTGTCCATCAATGTTGAAGGAATATGATGATTGGCCGGGAGGAGATGGCGGCTTTAATTGACTGGTCTCCATCCCTTGCTTTTGCGTATAGCAGTCAACAGAAAGCGACGGCGACGACGACGGCACGGCCTTGCGTGAGGCAGGCTTTCTAAGCACATCGGCATCTACTGTGTCTTTCCCTTCGTCCGTCTACTGCCTGTCTTGTGACCTGTCCGTCAGCAACTTTTTTTTTTATATATATACATGGGGGAAACTGTAAAATCCCCACGACGGAAGGAAATTGTAAAAACCTCCGTTACTGAAAAACTGAAGTGTAAAATATCTCACATGGTACTGCGGCCAGCGGCGATCGAACGCCCAACGCTTGCGTCGTGGCGTCTGTCAGCAACTTCAACCGTATTATTAGCCGGCTACCTGCCTACCTCACCTCACCTCACCAGCTATTCCATTCTTGGGCTTTGCTACGGTATAGCAGGCCCACCATGGACTTTGGTGAGCTGAGGCTGAGCTCAGAATTCGAAATTTATTTTAACCTACTAAAATTTTAAAAAATAATAATAATAAACCAAATTAAAATTAGAACTAATATATGACCGCCTCTCCTCTCAAAATCATAACTTTCCTCATTAACTGATAAAAATATGCAACCTCTTACGGCCCGAAAGATTATTCCAAATGTACTCATTTTAAAGAGGATTAATCCTGTTAGTCTGGGCTAAACAAATGCTCCGGTTAGCTCAACTCAAAAAAATTATTTACAATATTTTTTTAATTTTTTCTTCATACACTTGGTTATCTAAGTGTATTTAATATATAAACTAAATTTTACTATGTTTGTATATGTGTATATATTTTTTGATATTTTTAAACATCTTTGTATATATATGTATTTAAAATATTTTTATTTTTAAAATCTAAAATATATATATACACATATCCAAAAATAGTAAAACTTACTTATATGTTAAATACACTTAGATAAATAAGTGTACGAAGAAAAAATAAAAAAATAGTTGTAGATGAGCTTTTTAAGATAAGCTAAGTAGAGCATTTGCTTAACCTGAACTAACAGGATCATTCATCTCTTTTAAAACTGAACAATGTAACAATGAAAAACAACAAGCTAACTTGTTTTTTTTCAAAAAAATTTACGTGATTCAAATATAAAATAGAAGTATTTTTTAATCTAAAAAATGATAATGTCCACTAAAAAAGAAAATAGAGTGCAAAAGAAAGAACCACTATAAGCAACGTCCTCATATGCCTCAAATGCAACGATGTTTTCGCATTCAAATGTAAATTTGGTTGCATGTCGTGTAATTAAACGCCGACAATTTCAAATTAAAAAGCTGCTGCAAATAATTTATATGTGGCTGTAATATTGGCTGCATATGGCATTATATTCTGCAAATTTCATATGAATGACCTCCTTTCCTCGAAATGTAACAACGTATAATAATCCTTAATATAAGGAAATTTTTGCAGTGAATAACATAGACAAGTTAAATGTCAGGTAGTGCAAACACATGTTTGTACCTGCGTGCACATAGAAAAAGAAAGAAAAGATTTTTTTTTTTTTTTTTTTTTTTTTTTTTTGCATTTTAAATCTTCTTAGTGTTACCTTTAAAATTCTGATGTTTGCATATTTACGTTTTAAATCCTGAATTTTATATTTTTTTTCCTGCATTTGAAACTTTGAGCGCTAGCGGACGGTGTTAAATAGATGCGAAATCTTTGTTAAACTTTGAAAAATAACTAAAATGCACTTCTCGATTTCGTTTTCTCCTTGTCCGTCCTCCTTCTTTGAGAGTCTGAGACCATAGACACTTTTCCTTCACCTTCTCCCTCTCTAATTCGCGTCAGCCCTTCGTTCTCCTCCACCTTCTCCAGCACTAATTCGAACGATGACATGTTGTGACCGGATCTAAGAAGCAGCCGCAATGGCGAGCATGACTGGTTTTCGGTTTTAGGTGGCCGAATTTATAAATCACGTGCGGCATCATTACTTCTGGTGTCAGAACGGTGAGGTGTCACAATTGGCCGAGTTCCACAGCGATAAAGAAGAAAAGGATTGCATTCCACCTCTCCATCACATCCTTCCGTCTCATGAAGCCTGCGACTTCTTTGGACTAGCAATTTACAGTTTCGTTGGTGTTATTTCAGTGGCAGCTTTGCAACTCAAACCTCTCTTCCGACAACTTAAAGTCGTTCTTGTGATGCATTCCGACTCTGGCGATCGGCGGTTCTCCAGCAGTAGCCCGTTATGCCACGCCATCAATTAGTTCCGATGCCTTGAACCGAATAGTTGTAGACTTGTAGTTGGGAAGCAGATCGATCCTGAGCGAATTGGATGTGATACTTTGGACGCGGAAATCGTTGGAGAAGATTTCATTATGGATGCAGATCAAGGAGCCTTGGCAGTTCCTGAAGAAACCAAACAGATAAGGAATGTCATTCACGACTTCGACAGTCACTGGACCATATGACAATGTGAAATATAAGGATTTGGTACATTCTCAAATATATTCATGAAGTTTAGCACTAATTCTTTATATACCCGTTAATTTTTAAAAATTCATCTCGTAATTATTAATTTTTTGCCGAAATTCCTCCTGTAGCCAAGCCATTAGGCCAAATTACCCAATTCGTAAGAACATGGTTGCACACTTGCGCTACGACCACCAATTTTTGCATAAGATCACGCACTAGCATTCGCAGGGTCCATAGCCATTTTCAATGATGATGGAGAGTCAGATCGCAAGTGGTGATTGAATGGGGGCCGTTAAGCACATGGGCACGCGATTAGAAAGGCAAGTGACGGAATGGATATGGCAGAAATTTTGAGTAAAATTGGGGCGTGTGGGAGGAATTTTAGAAATATATGAGTATATAAAGAATTAAGATTAAAATGCAGGGTATGTTTCAAAATCTCTGTGAGAATTACAAAGAATAAATGAGCAAATACATAAATGTAACGGCAAATAAGCAAACCCAGGAGGTGTAAAAAAATAAAAATAAAAAAACCACCAACAAGAGAGAGGGAGTTATGAGTACAATGAGGTCAGAGGAAAGAAATGAACAGAGAGACGGTCCGTGATTCCGTACCATGTAGTCTCTACTGGGAATATTGTGATGGAGGTCACAAAAAACAGAGGCGGACGTCACAAAAAGCAGAGGCGGACGTGTAACGTCACGTGCAGCAGCCAGCAGTACAACTACAACCCAACAGGCTGTAAGGACGTGCATGGGTTGTCTAGAGTCCAGACTCCAGACTCGTAATATTCAACTGCCTGCATGCGGTGCGCTTCTAATTGATTCCCGAATGACAGGGGACAGCAGTATTGCATTGATGAGACTGCCGTGCATTCAGAAATTGGTGCGGCAGCACTGAAATACGAGAGATACAGATACTCAAGGTTGGCAATTCGCTAGGTTACTGTGATTAATATTCATGGCCCCCTCACATGCATGTAAGGCCTGATTAATATAGGTCCTTCCAAGGTTCATAGATATCTTTTCAATGCTATAAATGGTACACTGCCAAACGAGGGTTCGCTCAGTTAACGAGTTCGAAAAACCTCGAGGACCGAGGAAAAAGAGAGCATGTGACGTAACCTGACTACCTGGCTTACTGGGGGGGATGATACGTGGTAAAGCGAATAAAAAAAAGAAAAATAGAATACATGGACTTTCCAGTTTCTGTGCTTGCTACGCCACGTTTGGTAACGGGGGAGTTTGGAAAGCATGGTTTTTTCGTGGGTTTTGATTTTTTAAGACTAATTATTATTTCATTAATTATACTATTTTTTTCATTTTTACTCTACGTTTTAATCATTTTCTCTACCAACTATATATATCAAATCTATTTATTCCAATTACATCCCATCATTTCCTATCAATTACATATTTTTTAAAATATTCTCTTTTTTATTTTCTACCATTTTTCACAGTCTCATAATTTTATACAATACCAAACATCCCCCAGTCGGTTTACAAGGGGTAAATTTTCTTGTAAGCTAGTAGAGTCACTGCAGCTTTTCGTTTTAAATGATATTAGAGCGTGAATATCATCAGCTTCTAAGTTCTAATGTCATGTCACTGTCGAACATAGTTGTATCAACGGGAGCACCAAAATTAGGAGACGTTTGGTAATGTGTAAAATTATAGGATTGTGGAAAATAGTGGGAAATGAGAAAGATAATATTTTGATAAATGCGTGATTGATAGGAAATGATAGATGTATAGTTGGAATAAATAGATTTGTTGTATGTAATTGATAAGAAAAATAATTGGAAAATAAGGATAAAAGTGGGAAAAATAGTGTGATTGATGGAGTAATAATTAGTCTTGGGAAACCAAATACCATGGGAAAACTATAGTTCCCATTCTCATATGTTAACAAACGTCCCCTTAGAATATTTTTGGGTAAAACAAGATGCCGTTTGTCATCCTTGTCAAGGATGACCCAGAAGTACAACAAGAAATTATATGGGTCCGCTATCTTTGAACAGTAACACTATCAATCGAAGGAATCTTTTTTCAGTGCAATATGAAATTCGAAATTCAAATTTGTAGTGGGAAAAGAAAGCTAGCAGGAGAGATCCACGCAAGCATATACATACACGATATCTCGCTTGGTTAATCAATTCGAAGAGTTTTTTACCTAACACTAAATTCGTTGGTCATAGATTCAAAATCTAAACCAACACGCATCCTCGCCCTTGGTTGGGTTTCTTTTCTTCATATTTTGAGTAGGAGAAATCAAGTTTCATATGCACTTGCTAAGCTCGCAATTGCAGGTAGGAAGGAGGTTCAAGTTTGGAGGGGAAAACCCCCCCTAGCTGTGTTAGTTTGGCCTCTCAGCCCCCTTCTTTCCGGGAGTAGTAGGGAGATTTCGGTTGTGATGGGGGCTGAATTTGAAACTGAAAGTATCTTTTACTTTGAAAAAAATATAATAAAATAAAAAACCGCATATCCTTGCCTTTGTATATATTCATGCCTTAGCCTTCAATCGATCTCTCATTGTCCCCAAATTTCATTGATGAACTATTTATTCCAAAGTTTGGAATGCATACAATTATAAAGATCAGAATACATGCAATTTAAGGAGCATGATTATATATATCATAATGTATTTTTATGCTAAAATATAATATTCCTTTATTTTATCTTTATTTTATTTTTTCTTCGTAAACATATTTTCTTAAGTATATTCAATCTTCTTTCAAAAAAAAGTATATTCAATCTATATACCAAATTTTGTCATTTTACAATATTTTTATATATTTTTTATTTTTAAAAAATCAATTTTTTAAGGAATGAAAAATGACTTACAAAAATGTTTATGAAGAAAAATTAAGATATAATTAATTATAAAAATAAACGAATATTGTATTTTAACCTAAAATATATTATGATGTATATAATCAACTCCGCAATTTAATATTTTTGTTCTACTCTGCTTTAGTTTCTCGTGGAGATTGGTGCTTATTAAACATACAATTAAATGGTGAGAGTAAAACAATAAACGTGATGTACAAATTTTCGGGATAACCTAATCAACCTTTTTTATTTTTTATTTTTAACTCTATTTATATTTTCGTGAATAAAAAATCATGCTATGTGAATTTATATATAATCCATGAAATTGTAATTGCATAAGATTATAAAGATTTTAATATTATTGTATACAAAAGTTTTCGATTCTTTGATTTTTGACATACAGGGAAAAAATAAATAATATTTAACACTATACATGGATTTTAAATGCGTTGTATATCACAACCGATTATGTACGAACAGTTCTCTCTCTCTGTACATATAGGATAATGACTCGTACACCCGATTGTAACAGATATTGTATTTTTTTTATTTTTTGGGGGCACTTTTATTTAGTTCGCATATTAAATTTTATCATTTTTGAATTATATATTTTTACAAAAAAATTTGTCCATATAATACTCACCGCACGTGGAAAATGATTTTAAAAAAATTATTTTTAAAATTTCGTAAATATCTATACAAAATTGGTAAATTTTGATACATGAATTATATGTACATGGGCCCACATTAAAATGAAGAAAAACAAAAAAGTAATAAAAATATAAAATACTAACAAGAAGGTATACAGTAACAATTGTGTTTGGAAAACATAGGCAAAAAGACGAGGGTGAGGCAAAGCCACTAGGTCCAGGTCGGAACGAACGGACGGACAGGTCAGTGACACTTAATCAAGCCCATAATGATGTACATGATTCACTCACCTCACCATACTTATCACAACTTAGACTGCATGATTTATTTCAAGGAAAATGTTACAACGAGAATTCGCTTCCTCACAGCAAATCTGTAGGCCGCGTGTCCGATTAAGAAATAATTTTCAATATATTCGAATGCAATCTTCATACCACTATGGGCTCACAAAAGACCATCTTCATGCAAACTTTCGCGGCAATGCTGCTAGACCTGTTTAGGACCATCCAATGAATCTGAATTTCTTTTTTCAATTAAAGTACAAGCTCCCGCTTCGCGCAATATATTATCACTCTATTTCCCCTCATTGTTTATATTCATTATCTTCCAATATAATACACAGACACATGATCCAATACTTTTAAAAGCACGGTAACTTATGGCACAATTCACTCAAAATGCGCTTTACATAATCATAAAATATAATTTACTTTGCTTACTATATATTTAAAATTGTTTTTCTTCTTGTGCTACCAATTTTCATCCAAATTAGATGTGTATAAACCTCAAGTGAAAATAGTACAAAATCAACATGATGAAATAATTTGATGTAAATAATAATTAAAATTATTTTTTAACATATAAAGTTATAAACTATTTAAACATAAATTATACATAAATAAATAATTGTATAAAATATTAATACATTTAAAAAAATTAAAAACCTATTTTCAGCCAAATGCACCATAAGAGGCTTTTAAAAGCACTGAATCATATCCAAATTCCTCATCAAAATCCGATTTCATCATGTAAGTTCCAACCGGGAAAAGGGAGAGAGAGAGAGAGGCACACCAACGAAATGCATTAGCTCCAGTTACGGTCCTTTAAGCATTGCATCGTAACTGGTAAGGCAGCTTCTCGGCTTCTCCGCCACAATAAATTCAATTCAAACATCGATTGGATAAGGGTGGGCTTTCAACTCTGGTTTTTCCCTTTTTTCAGGGAAAAATACCATAACACGTCGTCTAATGCTGAAGCTACAAAAATATTTTTTATTATTGTAGGCTACAAAAATAATTACTTCCACGGGAAGCGCAAAAGCAATCAGTGGAGCGCGATCCAAACGAATCCTTGAAAAACATGTTGTCACTTCATTCCCACAAAATTAAAACAGTTGAGCGAGAAGGTATTAGGAAAATCACCAAGTATGGATACTAATAGATCATTGCATAAACAGTATCGCACGCATACTGTACTCAATAAAAGACCGGAAGATTATAACAGCTCAACATGCTTTCTCTACTTTCAAACCCATCATAATACCATCCATATAACTCGAGATCACCATCTAGATTCACATGCTTCTTCTGAACTTTCCGGCCCAGCCTTCCCACCTAGATTGATTCACGGGTTCAACTTGGGAGCCCAGCCAGCAATCACGTGCTCCTTGGCCGGCTTTGTTTTCTCGAAGCTATCTCGGGAGAAGAGCAACTGCACAATGTTTCAAAATAAGAAAGATACGAATAAAAATAAATTTAAAAAAAATGTATCATCCTCCCAAATGCTACGGCTAGAAAGAGTTATGAAAACGAAGACGAAGATCCAGGCAACTAGGACTAGGTTTTAGGCATCACATCCCAAGGAAGGCATACCCACAATGCGATCTCTAGGAAACTCAGAAAACATCATTCACTAGTATTTGCAAGTTAGCATGATCAATTAACATATACATTAATCAATCCAACCACAATAACTAAAGTTAAACAATTACTGAAGTATGATGAATCATGATTTAAGTGCCAAAATGAATTCAAAATGGGATTAACATGTTCAAACATTTCTAATCATGTGCCCATTTGATAGCAATCCAATGGACCATCAAATACGCTGAATTTCATTTTTGCACTAACTCAACAGTGTTGTCTATGCATGGGGACTCATAAAAAAGAATAACAAATACAAAACTCCTAAGACACTGCTTTCCCAAGCAAACAAGATCAACAGTTCAAAATGATCAGCCATGCCGGATCCAACCAGTCAAGCCAGACGGTTTGGTTCTGTTCATTTCTGCTGACATTTGACTGATGCAGAAAAGCTTGACAGTCAACAAAATATAATAAACCAAATCTAGCGAACCCTTGCATTACACCATTGTGTTCCAGCTCCTTCACCTAAACATTTTTTTTTTTACTATATTGGATTGCAGTGAAGAGCTGGGACCAACACACACCAGCATGTCACATTGCTACATTTGTACATTAATCAAGCAATTTAGCTATCTAGTTACCACCATTTATATAGATAGTAAAATTTTTTAATAATTCATTAGTCACATTTTTAATTCTTTCAATATCATAGAGCAAAGAGTTCTGGGTCGTCTCCACAGCTAATCTTTTGTCTACAGTTTCAAGTACATGCTTCAATGGAAGAGAGGGGAAAGAACATAAATATGAAATAATTAATTTATAATATTCATATTTCACAATCATTTAAAAATGTAATAATTATTTTTTGAAAAACAAATGCTCAAATAATAATTAAAACTTCCCATTAATTTACTTTCTTATGTTGCCATCCATACCCTAATTTGTGTCCTTGATCAATAATCATTTGATTGCACCGTCTTTCCCCAGGGAAAATATTGATTTGAGTTTAATTTGATGTAATGGTCAACTTTTGTGTCATTAAGAGAACCAGAGGTTGTCCTGAATAAAAGATATATTAGCTTGTGGCTAACATTAAAAACATTTTTCCAGAAAGAAACAGACACCAGAATGTGATATGTTCACGGAAGACAATTGCATGCAGTGTCCCAAAACAGTTTGTGTAATTAAAAATTGGACTACTAAACAGAAGCATAAACACAACGGATATGTTTCCAATGCATACCTCCTTGTAATTCTGGAAGTGAACCAAATCCTTTGGAACAGACCACTTTTTGAAATGCTCGAGAGTAATCTCTAGGTGATAAAGCTTGGGTGCAAGGTTCAAGTCAACAGCAGTAACCTTTTCACCAGCCACAAATGGGCCCTGAAACACCAAAAGAATGATGGGAACCTCTTCAAAGTGGAATAGAGATGAATCCTTCTTTGTTTTCAAAACTTGGATGGGACGAGGATGAGATAAGAACTTGGGATGGAAACATATTGAGAATGAGTAAAGGCATATTGTGATTGGATAAAGATGTATTGGAAATTTTTTTTATGGGACGAGGATGAGATAAGAACTTGGGATGGAAACATATTGAGAATGAGTAAAAGAATATTGTGATTGGATAAAGATGTATTGGAAATTTTATTTTTATTTTTTAAAAAAAAAGTAGATTGTTATTTTTTAAAAATGGGAAAAGAGTTTTTGGAAAATATGAGATCTCATCCCATCCCATGCTCATCCCAGCTGTGAAAATACAAGGGAAAAACCGTCAACAGAAGGAAAAAGAGGGACTCTGTGTGTCTGTGAATCATTATATTCGACATTTGGTAAGTTCCATTCAGAGCATTATTGGCAAGATTCCAGTAGCCCATTTGGTATCTGCCCATCAAATAATTCTTGGCAAATCTGCTGCGCTGAGTTTCCATGAAAATTAATCTCCCCAAAAAGGCTATCCAACACACTGAGAAGCACATGAAAGTGTGCCTCTGCCATATCAAAATTTGAATTGCTTGCCCATAGGATACATGGGACACACAAATCCACTGTCCAGATTCTGGATCCTTCATGGAGGACGAGGGGTATCCTGGAGATCTTCAGCCAACATCACAGTAGCTCAGCAACAGCAGTAGCATCACTCAAACCTTCTATCACCACAGTCATTCTAACACAAACATCCATTAGATTTATATTCTTCAGTCTTTTTCTTCCTATCTCCGCTGTCCTTCTGGGGCTTTCCCTTTAAGGTGAACTAGGGCATAGCCCAATGGTTTCACATTGTAAGTGTATGTGTGTAGTCCTGGCTTCAAACCCAAATGGGAGCTAATTGATCCATGTAATCCCAAAAATAAAATGATGAAGAAGAGAAAAAATTTGTAGCAAATAACATGGGCATAAATGATTTATACACTGCACAAATAAATGCCCTATGGAGTGAATGGTCAATGCTGCTTAAACTGGAGTGCACACAGACATTTTCCAGTTCAGGTAACAAATAGCATATACATAGAACTTCCATTTCCGTAAAAAAGCATAAGTGATGAACATACTTCTTTCAATGATGCTCCTCGTTTTCAAATTTTTTTCCCAATATTGTCATGCAACGTGAAGTTATTTATGAAAGCTAAATCCTAGTTTCTGTCTGAAATACATACATGTGCTTTGAGATGTTCATCCAGTGCCTTCAGTTCATCCAGCAACGCCTGCTCTGACCCATCACTAGTATCCTTGCTTTTCAAAAACTTGACAAAAGATGAAAATACTTTTGATCCCCTATATCAAAATAGTTGGACCTTGAGTCAGTGGCACAATAATAAAATGCTTCGCGCGCAGACTATTATCTGGCCTGGAAGCCACGGTTTGAGGCTCAGTGAGTGAAAACGACAAAACAAAACTAACTACAATAACATGATTTTAAGCAGGAAAAAAAGTAACATCCTATAGGAACTAGAGAACATTAAGAAGTTCTTTTTCAGAAGCATAGGATTTAGAGAACATGAAAGCCGTGTTTAGCACTTGGGGTGTTAACGGATCGGGTTGGACGGGTTGGAGCCTAATCTTAATCCTAACCCATTTAAAATATCTCAACCCTAATATGTTTATTAACCCATTTAAAAAAACTTCAATCTTAATCCATTTACAACCCACTTAATAAACGGGTTAGTGAGTTGTTAATGTGTTGTATAGTAAATAACCTAAAAGCCTAGACTCTAGTAGATAATGATCTCGCAGGAGAGACGAGAGGGTGTTTTCGGCGTAGGGGAAATGGAAATAGGGCAGTAACGGAAAAATGGAATTAGGGCAATAGTAGAAAAATGAAAATTCGATGACTGGAGGAAGACTTAGAGAGAGAAAATAACTAAGGAGTTTACATGTATATATATAAAACTTTAATGAGTTAAGCAAGTTAAATGGATTGAACAAATTAAACGGGTTGAACAGGTTATATGAGTTAAATGGATTACTAAACGGGTTGACAAGTTATAAAATCTCAATCCTAATCCATTTATTTAATTAAATGGTTAAACGGGTTGACAGATCATAACTCATTTATTCAAAAATCCTAACCCAAACCAATTAATAAATGGGTTGGACGAGCGGGTTGACGGGTTGACCATGACCTTTAGCACCCCTACATACAACCATCCTACTTCAATCGTTTCTTCAAATTTTTCCATACAACTACCTTATTCGTTTCAACCTTATTCCCTTTACTCTTTGTCGTTACCCCTATCATATTACATCTCTCCCCCTCGTTACAAAACTTCTTCTACCAACTCGTCTCCTCCTTTTTTTACCCAAATGTAAAATGCATCTTAAGAATACCTTTTCGAAAGTAAACAATAGATCAACTAGTTAGTAGTCTCAATGCAAAATACAACATTGGCAAAAAAAAAAAAGTAACCAACTCGCAATGGTTGAAGCAACCTAAAGGGATACAATTAGGAAATCATAGAACATTTAATCCAAACCTGTAAACAGCACTGACTCATTGTAACTAAAATAAACCATTGCAATTCAATCAACGTCATTAACACTATCAACAGACTTGTGCCTCCATGTATTCTCATCCTTCCAATTAGTAGCATGAAAAAATTACTCTATTCAGTGCTTAACCATTCACAAATGTGAATCTGATGCTTTATTACAATATTAGTATTGTTATATTTTACATGGAGGAGGTCCTAAAAACACTTTAGGATCCCTTTCACTTAATTAAATCAACACTTTATGCAGCACTAGTTTCACGTGTGTGATGGGTAGAGATCAAATAAGATGATTGCAATATCGCAAGAAAATTGAGATTCTACTGAATATGATGGGATGTAGGGATAAAATCAAGCAATAATTTGTGCCTTCATATTGATTTAATTCGTACAATTTTGTTTGTGCCTTTATGTTGATTTAATTCATACAATTTTTTTAAGTCAACAATATTAATATTAAATCTACAAAACAAATTGTAACCATCATTGTTGGTAAATTCTTTAATTTTCATTAAAATTCTTTAAATTCTAAAGTTATTAGTGTTTGGTAAACAATTTGGATTTTGAGTAAGGACATGTGAATTCAAGTCCCATGAAAACCCTCGGACAAAATAAGTTCAAATTGAGGATCCATTTGGTAAGAGGTGTTTAAAAAATTTTGAAATAATAATAACAAACAAATTTTCTAAAATCTTTTTATGCACCTTTTAATATGATTTGACATCTTCACTACCTACATTCCAATCATTTTTTCATATCGTTCCATAAAACCACCTTATCTATTTTATCTATATTCCATTTACTCCTAATCAGTAATCATTACTCTATCATATCAAATCAGTCTCTCGCTTCTTCAAAAAATTTGCACAATTTTCCCCCGCTTGAAAAACCTAAATACCATCTTCAAACAATCCCTCTTGAGAACCTGGGCTGCTAGTGCTATGCGTACGAGATTTAAAATATATCTCTACAGTAAATTGCGCAGAAATTCTGCAAAAAGGTGGAGGAAGAGTAGAATAATTGATCCTTTTCAACCATAGCTTCAGAAAGCAAAGAAGTGAAAATGCTAAAATCCTAACGTTAAAAGAGAACAATACTCACACGGAAGCAAATTCTGGTGGGGTGACCAATGACGGTTCTGGATATTTTTCTTCAATCAGCTGCGTGATAACATCTGAATCAGGGATCCACTTATCACCCCACTTAACAACAGGCACCTTTCCTTCGGGGCTGATGTCCAAAAGCCTGAAACATAAACAGCTAAATCAATCAAAGAAAAAAGCCCATTTAAAGCACCTGCAAAGCCCCTTCAACATCAGAGCATGATTACAGCCACATCCATCAAGAACAAAGGCTAGTTGCAGGCTTGCAGCATGTCGGCTGATGGATTTTTCAAGAATCACAACTAGGGGTGTTAACGGATCGGGTTGAACGGGTTGGAGCCTAATCCTAATCCTAACCCATTTAATATATCTCAACCTTAATCCGTTTATTAACCCATTTAAAAAACTTCAACCCTAACCCATTTACAACCCATTTAATAAATGGGTTAACGGGTTGTTAACGGGTTGTGTTTGTTACTAATTTTCATGCTAAAAATCTTCAATAGAATTTGTAAATTTAAATAAATTAAATAATTCAAAGCTAACGTACCTGAATTTAATTTATTTTAACTTGAAAACATTAGCACCAATCTCAAGTCATCTCTTTAATGTCAATTCCTGTTATAAATATTATATATATATATTATAATATATTATATTAAATGAGTTATATGGGTTGAACGGGTTGAACGGGTTAAATAAACGGGTTGGACAGGTTGACGGGTTGCGAAGCCTCAACCCTAATCCATTTATTTAATTAAATGGTTGAACGGGTTGGCGGATCATAACCCATTTATTCAAAAATCCCAACCCAAACCCATTTATTAACGGGTTGAATGAGCGGGTTAACGGGTTGACCATGACCATTAACACCCCTAATCACAACCAACGAAAACTGCCTTCAATAGGAACCCACGTGCCCATAGCCAAAAGATTTTCGCACAACATCCTTGCTTTGCAATAATAGGAACAGATGATGCAGACCAAAGAAAACAAAAGAGTGAAATTTTAACAAAAATAGAGAGAAGAAATAGCTTCAAAGAGATTGAAAACATATGACAGAAATTCATATGAATTAAAAGAACAGGCGAATGTACTTAGACTGTATCTGTACAAGTTGCTCCGCATATCATATCGTAGAAAACATGTAATCATATGTAATCTACCGAGCAAGAATTCCGTCAAGTGGATCTAACATCTTCAACGGCCTAGAGACAAGTCGACCATTCTTTAGATTTACCATGATGAAAACAAAAAGTTTACGGGTGAAGAGAACGTTCGCTAATATTTTCACATGTTTTCAGTTGTGCTTCTTCACCATATACTCTCTCACGAAAAACATGCATACCAACAGTATTAGTAAAAAGAGCTAAGGACCAATCCACTTCCAGCAAACGGCTCATCTTCACCTTCACCATCAAAAAACTCGCATCCCTTGCATGCTGAACTTCTTCCCTCCGGAGAGGAGGAAACGTACACATGCCAGTACAGGTTCCAGCACAAACAGCTAATGAACGAGAACGGAGGCCATATTTTTTTCTCGAGATTGAAAGTTAAAAACACACAGGCCCCATGCTAACAAACAAACATCCCAGTATTGTTCCTCCACTGTCAAAACAGACCAAATACCCAATACCTATTTGAAAAAAAAGCAGCAGTGTGAATGAGAGATTCTGTGAAATGCTAGTCGCCAACAAATATGAATGGAAATAAGAATAACCACTGGAATAAACACGAAAATCCCTTCATTTCGAGCATGCTGAATCAGAAAATAGCCACGAACGTACCACTGGGGCTTGTTGCTGAGGTCTACCAGCTTCAATTTGTAGGGAAGGTGCTTCTCCTCCAGTGTTAGAGTCACCCTCTGGCAGAAAGGGCCTGCTCTTCATACAAACCACAGCATTAGAATGAAATGGTTGCAGGCGTAGAAATTCCGAATGATTCTGAGAGAGATTTTGAGGCATTACAGTCTCCAACAACATCAGGAGCGCCAGTCGCCGCCTTGACAGCGATTTCCAAAGGCTCAACAGTAGTCGCCATTTATGCTTGCAGTGCTCTCTCGCTCTTCGCCCTGGATGTTAAGCGAGCGCACGGAGCAAAAGCGGACAGAGCCACCGCTTCATATGTGCAATCCGGGAGTGCTATGGTGTTTGTTCAGTACCGTATACCTTCGCATAAAGAATGATCGATCCAGTCCGTCCAAATCTCCTAGGGGATAGATAACAGCCAATATCAGCCCTTCAATACAAAGCACTAGCATCTGACGGCTGCAAATTTTCCACGTGATGCACCTGATCTGGTAACTGAAGACAATGAATAAATGCTACTTTTGAGACCACATTCGTTAGCCCCGGCAAAGAAGGAAAAAACTACGGGCTTTTAATGTGCGGAGACCAGTGGGTTTCTGCCTTTCAAAACCGGATTGGATGAAAAATGGTGATGAAAATATTTTTTTATGTTTAATTTTTAAGATTATTATATTTTTAATTATTTTTTTATATTTTTTTATACAACTATACTCTTTTTCAATTATTTCTACCAGCTAGTCATACAACTAACTTATCTATTTTAATTTTATCTTACTTACTTCTCAATATTATCCTTATTATATTAGATCGTGTCGTAATTTCTACTCTTTAAAACTTTTCATTAAAAGAACTTTTCATTAAAAGTTTTATCTATTTCTAAACACATACAAAATGATTGCAAATATGGCGGATGACTGTAAACACCCTGTATGATGGATGACTACAAATATGGCGGATGACTGTAAATACCTTCTTTATTAGAATTACATATGGTATGCACCTGCAACTGTGAATACTTTCGTTACAAAATGACACACGGTATACACCTGCAGACGGCAGGTGTCGAGAACTCGAGAATTTAGAATTACTATTGTCATACCCGGCTACTAGAACAATAGTCCAGCTACGGGGATGCAAATATATTCCGAATGAATAATAGTGTATTGTAATTAATAAAAGTGTATTAGAAATGAATAAAATAGATTGATTTTTTAATATTTTTAAAAACGCGAGATGACATCTCATGTTCACCGTACTGCGAACATACCTTGAGGTTTTTAAGATTTGGATGTATAAAAATTTTAATTTTTAGGCTTTTTAATTTTTAATATAATTTTTATTTTTTCAATACATTATTGTATTTTATTCTATTTTTCATTCTATTCAAGCTCGTTCTATTCTTCCTAACGTACTCACATAATATAAAGGTGGAGTGGGAAAGTCAAGCTAAAATATTTTTAAATAACATGAATTTAATAAAATAAGATAAAAGTTAAATTTGAATCAATGATATAACTATATAATAAAACAACCGAACTATATAGGCAAGAGTAAAAATAAAATGATTAGATGATTAAATTATAAAAAATTTCAAAAAATATATGGAAGGCAAGAAAGTGAGTTTGCAAACACATTGATGTGCCCTAAAAGCACGCAAACAATTGAGTGCGTGGAATTTTCTCTTTTCCAAAGTTGACTTGGTATATATTTTTTGCATAATTCTAAAATTCGTAGTACTATTTAAATTTCTATTATTATTTGTTGCTTATTGTCTATTATAATAAAAAGAAAAACAAAAAATATTTGACCAAATTTTCTTTATTGCTCACCGATCTTACAATTTAAAGCATTGCTCGCTTAGTTATAACTGCAGGGATAAGAGCCTACAGTCATCATGCATAATGGTTCAAATCCTACATATTAGGATTTCAACATAATTTTAAGCAAAGCATTATGTCTCTTTTAGATAATAATGAGAGTTTCTGATGAGCTTATATTATCTAACCAAAATTTCTTTATTACTCACTGATCTTACAATACAAAGCATTGCTTGCTTGGTTATGACTGTAGAGATAAAGGCCTACAGTCATCATGTATAATGGTTCAAATCCTACATACTAGGATTTCAACATAATTTTAAGCAAAGCATTATGTCTCTTTTAGATAATAATGAGAGTTTCCGAAGAGCTTATACAATCTTCAAAATAAATGAGTTTTTTTATTGGTATCTACAATAATTTTAACAAATATCTCCAACTAAGATTGGAGATATTCTAATAAATTTTTTACAATATACCGACACATAACTAACAATATTTCCAAATCTATCAAACGGTGAACACTCCCACGCCACTCAAGAGAGACTCCTGCCACAACTATTACTTTTTTTCGCCGCTGTTTACTTTCATTTTTTATCTCATGTTCATTTTTTTGCTACTGCCAAGTATAGAACTCGGCGCCTATCCATCGCGAGGTAAGTTGGGTTATCACCATGCCAGAGGCGCGACAACTTAAAATAAATGAGCTTGAAATGTAGGGTGTTTAGAAAATGATATAATATGACATGAGTAATGATGATGTGCAAAAAGAATAAAGTTAAAATAGATAAGTTAATTATGTGAGTAATTGTGTAGAAATGATTAAAAAGTAAAATAGTTGCATAGAAACGTATGAACGAATAATTTTAAAATAGATTAATTATGAAGAGTGAATAATTTTAGCTTGTTATTTTCTTCTCGTTGACAAACACACTTGTGATATCATGTCAGATGTATAATAACAATAAAAAATAATGATGAGGTGTAAAGAAAATTCGGTTAAAATAGATAGATTAGAGGTGTATTCCAAATGATACAAAATTCTTAAATTGATTATGTATCGTCATTTCCAATATAGCTTTCCAATTCCTAATATAGATTTATTCATTATCAATACAATTTTACTCATTCCCAATAAATATCATTACATTCTCATCCTAGATGCAGATTCGATTCAATAATATCTTATTATTTGAAATACACGCTAATTGTATGAACAGTTGTCTAGAAATAATAAGGAAATAGAATAATTGTATAGAAAAGAACGAACAAATAAATTTAAAATAAAACAATTATAGAGAGTAATAAATTATAACTTTACATTTTATTGTTATTAAAAGACACCCGTCATATCATGTCAGCTGTATAATAACAATCACAAACAATTTGTATACCACCCTTGTCCCGGGGACAGCGCATCTCAGAAGCTAGTTTGCTTCTTGATGGTCCACTGAGAGGTTATTTAATCGAAGCAGGGGAAACACGTGGAATCCGTGATACCGGATTTTGGATCACACAACAGTAATAATTTATGATTATTAATATTTTCTCGCGAGAAATAAAAACCAGTGGGGTCGGACGAAAATGGACCCAGCTGACCTTGCCGGGAGGCACTTTTTTTTCATGTTGTTACAATAATCTCAAACTTTTATTCCAATCACGCTTTAAGACATTTTTATCATTTCCTTGCAATGCCACCCCTCGAATCCACTTCTTCCTGTTCGCTGGTAGTCGTGGTTACCGCTCCGCCTCATGCGCCGTGGCCTGGCCAGATGCACTTGAGCTATCTGATTTCGGGCTAATTGATTTGACGTGATGAGGATGTGACATAATTTTTAAATTTTAGGTTAAAATTTTTGGATGGTAAATTTTTTTATTTGTATATTATACACATGACAACTAATTTTACAAACAACCATCTTTACTATTTTGCTATAAAAGGAGCTTTCTACAAATATTCACACTCAAGGGGACAAGTTTATAAAACCCCACCACCAAAAGGAATCTGCAAATAATCTTTTTGCACTGAGCAAGACTCAAACGCACACTCTTTTGGGGGCAACTTACGCATATAACTAACCCACTGCCTTAGTGGCTCGAGTGATAAAATTTTAAAATAAAAAATAACATAATATAATAAGGATAACAATGAAAAGTAAAGTGAATAATATTAAACTAGATATGCTAATTATATAGATAATTGAGTAAAAATAATTGAAAAATATGGTAATTGTTATGTAAAAGTTTTTAAAAATAAAGAAAATAATGTGATATAATATGGATAATGATGAGACGTAAAAAAATAGTGTTAAAATATACAAGTTAGCTGTATAGGTAATTGTATAAAAATAATTAAAAAGTATAATAGTTGTATGGAAATATGTAAAAAATAATTAAAAAATAAGATAATCACAAAAAATGAAAATTTATTTGAAAAGTATTTTAAGTAAACGGACACCCTTTGTATAAATTTTCCACTTATCGCATATTTTTTCTTTTTGTACCGTATTAAGATTCTTTTCCATCTCGTCCCATTTTAATTAACGCCTCAACGGGATACTTCATTTGATTATGATATGTATTTTCCAATGCCATTTTTTTACTTTTCGTTGACGTTTGAGTTTTTAGCATTTCTGGTATAATTATAACCGTTGTTATAGTGGTGGGCATCATTTTTATTGCATCCCATTCCAGTCAAACTCAATCCGTGATGCCAATTACGGTTCGGAATTAGGTAAAGGTGAAAAGGTTTTTTTTTAAATTATTGTTGCATTATCAGAATCTTACATTACAGTATTTTAAATTTCTCTATCTAAATATAAATCAAACACATAAGAATCCTTAAAAATTAATACTACAATTCTCTACAAATTTCCATAACAACACCAAGAAAGAAACTAAGGGTGTGTTTGTTTGGGGCAAAAAAATGTCAACAAAAAATTTTCAATTCAAAACTTTTTACTCTCTATAATTATTTTATTTTTTAATTATTTTTCACATTTTCCTATACAAACTAACTTACTCTTCAATCATTTCTACATAACTATCTATACAACTAATCTATCTATTTTAATTTTATTTTCTTTATTCATCGTCATCACTTTTATTATATCACATAATTTTCTACCAATTTGACAATTTCTACCTAAAAAACTTTTCCTAACACACCCTGAAGGTGTATTTGGAAAGTGATAAAACTTTTAAATGAAAAATTTTTTATGTAAAAGTTTTTTAAATTAGAGAGAATGATATGATAGGATATAGATAATGATGTTGAATAAAAAAATAAAGTCAAAATAGATATTGCAGAAATGACTAAAAAGTGTCATAGTTTTAAGTTAAAGAAATTTTAGTTAAAATTTCTTTAAAAAACAAAAACATCCTAAAGCTCATAACACTAAAGATTATTGCTCTTATATTAAGAGAATAATGCTTGTATACCACGTGGGCTACCTATGATTGAAATACGCTTTTTGTGAAAAATAATATTTTATATCAAGAGAAATGGGCTTTTTAATATAATACGATGTTTTTAGCTTAGAATATAATGTTATGTTTTAATTAACTAATAGTTTAAACATTATTGTTATTTAAATTATTATTTCCCTCGCATTTTTAGATACTTTTTCCATTATCTCTCACCATATGGCATCCTTTTTTTCTCTACTTCTATATATTTTCATAATACCACAGTCTAAAACGAGTAATCATTAAAATAGAATCTTCGACAGGTTAATTAAAATCTTTTTGCTTGATATGTCCTTTCATCAACTTCGTGCGTGGATCCCTCTGTTTCCCGGAAAGATCACAGTGTACCATATCGGGGAGAAATGGAAAGAAGTGCACCAGCAATCAAAGGCAATCATACAAAGGCACAAGCATGTTGTCCTCACGTATGTAATTTTATTTTTTATTTTTCTATTTTAAATGTATATACGTATGAATATGAAAACTACATGCTTTAGCTCACACACGAATATAAAAAAAATGAATAGATTTCATCCCAAGAGCAGGAGCACTGAAGCTCAATATATACGAAATCTTTAATCTAAAAATGTAATCTTTTGGATAAATGGACCATGATTATCAAAGAAATGTTCCTGTTATGGGAGTCACTGTTTTCCATTTTTATTGAATGTTTTGTCATTCATACGTGAGTTCATACATCATAGCATTATTTTCTATTTGTATTGATTTCTTGTCGCATATGGTCCATGAACGAACTTTCTATATATGCAAAAAAAAATTTATTTTTCGAATTGTTTTTATCATTCGTTTGAATTCCGAAAATGGAAAAATGTATTTTAAAATTTTTTATTTTCAAAATTCAAAAAATATAAATTTGCAAGTACAATTCATGCTTAAACTCGCATGTTCATGCCAAAAAATAAAAAGGGAAAAAAAAATTTATGCTAACAATACACTGAAGCTTAGTACGCCTGGTGCACTAGATAGGGTTCATGGACCACATCTGCAACTTGGCAGCTGGTTATTCGGAGCGGCCAAGAAATGGACCGTTTTTCTTTTCTCGATAAAGGAATGATTCGACGCAGTGACCGCTAAACCGGAGGCCGATTGATTGCCACGCTGGGGTTGTATTTTTGTAAGAAATCCCATCCATGCAAGAGAATGGGGCATGTTGCTAAAATCATTTCCGCTAGAAAAGTAGATCATGCACACGCACGATTCATTCGGTTTGGATATCTGAAAATTGATTAACAACAAATGCTCTGGTCGTTCTGTCTCTGTTGCCCGGACATCAATGGTACTTACTGATTTCAGTTCATTGTCATCCTGAAGAATAATCTGCTTCTTGGATCGTTTGGATTTTCCGAAAATTAATCATTTGGTGGGGAAACAGGGATCTGGGATGATGTCGTTACCATGGTAACGCATGCACTGATGCTGGCCGGAATGGAAGGATAATCTGATCTTATCAGCGCATCTGCCATTATCGTTCTGCATGGTGTGCTGCGCAAATGAGGAAGGACCAGATCAAAAGCTCATCATGTAGCTTTAAAGGGTTCTTCGGTCGTCAATCGTCATGCGAACGTTTTCCCAGAGATTGTCCCCACTATGAAAGATATTTTCGCGAAAAGCCTCTTGAGGGGGGGTGCTTTCTTCTCCTTGTCCTTTTCGCACTATGAAAGATATTATTATATTTTTATATAATTAAATTATCTATTTTAATTTTATTTTTTTCACATCTAATCATTTCTTTCTTTACTTCGAAAATTATATACTAAAATTTTCTTCCTATTTTTCCAAAATTCCAAACACTTAGCCTGTTTACCCCATAACATTTTAACTTGTAAAATGACGTTTCACTGTGAAAATAGGTTTGCAACAGACGTAGCTTCACATCATTTCTAACTTTTAGTTAGAAAGTCGAAGCATGTTTTAGAGGAATCAATCAAGCTTGTTCACAGTAATCTTTAGGATTGTGATGGGAGAGAAATGTCACGAGATTTTTCATTAGTAATGTTTTTAAAAATTTAAAAATTTATTATATTCAATATGATTTTTTATATTTTTAATTTTACTTTTTACATTTTATGCACGTCAACCGTTTCTCAGTTCTCATCACAACTCTTGATCTCATCCCAATCCCTGCGGTCATCTGTACTAAATAAAATGTAATGTAAAGGGGCTAAGGGTACACGAATCAAGCAGGTTCATAAAGTAAAAGTCAACTTAACTTAAATGTTATTTTAGAAAGTCACATGATCAAACATACGTATTGTATTTATTTGAGGCAAGTTCATATTAGATACTCTTTCCTTGAACCCAAATAAATATTGCATATAAAAATCCAAGCCCACTGGATTCTAACAACTCACCATTGAAACGGGCTCAACCAAGCTTCAGCCCACAGAAACTGGGCTTTACAGCAGTAGCCCACATATTCCAGCAACCCACCAGCAAAACAAGCTCAACCAAGCTTCAGCTCACAAAAACGGGGTTCTACAGTAGCAGCCCACTAGAATTTCAGCAAGTCCAACAGCAGCCCAAAAGAAAATGGGCTCCATAGCAGCAGCTCATCAGAATTCAGCAAGTCTAACAGTAGCCTAACAGAAAACGGGCTCCAAAGCAGCAGCCCACCAGAATTCGAGTAAGTCCAACAGCAGCCCGACAGAAAACAGACTCCACAACAGCAACCCACGAGAATTCCAACAAGCCCAACAGAAACGAGCTCCACAGTCACTGCCCATGGCCCACGCGCGCCCATTTCCCCTCTATAAATAGAGGAGCAAGTTCTAACATCGAACACACCAAGATGAAACATTCTAAAAAGGGAGGATGAGAGACTGCAACAGCTCCTTGACGCTCCATCTTCTCCTCTTCTCCAGCTCTAGTTCCCCCTTTTTCCAACTCCCTTTCCAACTCCCTCTCCCTCTCTTCAGATTTTTATTTTTTTATTTTTTCTCTTTTCATACCCATGTAAAACAACTTTGGGTTAACAGATTTTTGTCATATCTGTTTTAATCCAGAGACTGAAATCCATGCTCTGTATGACCAGTGTTTTTATTCAATGAAAACGGGGGCTAATCTCCCCTTTAAGATCAGTAGCGACTCCATCTAGCACAAGGTCGGTTCACGCTGTCCAGCCGCTTCCAACGACGTGCGCTGCCATCACGCTGCTGGATCTATGGATGAATCGATGCGAGAACGGCCCCTTTTCAACAGATTGCCCTGCTGAACCTATGGTTAGATACCTGCACACCAATATTACATAATGACCATTCTTGCTGACATGTTTTATTTCACACGGATGCAGAAATTTCGAGCACGTGTCGCTGTTTCAGAAGTTCGAAAATCAGATCCAAGACCCAGGTCCATTCTATGCAAACATTTATTTTCTGGAACACACTAATAGCTTTCTTATCTAATGAGGAATACATGTTCCAACTCATTTGATCCGACCTAGATTTCACAAGGCTAGAAGGACATCCTAACCCATTGTAGCATCTACGACGGGTGCTACACTAACTATAACCATGAGCTTTTAAAGATTTGGTAAAGTTGAGTTCATCTAAAAATTAACAACATGAGTTTAAATTAGATTAGTTTTGAAAATTTTAATATCTTGATAGTCGTTTAGTTTAAAATTTTATTTATATCAAATTTACATTTACATGTTAATTGTTACAACGTGTTATTTAATAATTAAATTAGAGTACACATAATCATAAATAATATGATAATTATAAAAGAGAATAAGAACAAAATTAAAATATATTTATAATTATAAATATACGTGTCAAATTGAGCTTGTTCAAGTTAGAACATGGTTAACATGTAAATCCATACTTTTAAAGTTGGGTTGGATTACCACAAGGGCCTTGCCTAGTGGTAACAGCAACGACGTTCTTATAGGTTAGATTGTTATTCGAGTCTTCCCATCAGTAGAAGTAAAAATTTACAATTTTCCTTAGTATAGGATATTTATATATTCCCATCGGCATAAGTATTTACTAATTCCCTCTATAGTGTGAGGGTTATGAATATGTTTGATTGTAATATCAATTTTTATGGTATACAAACACTAATAAAAGAAGTTGGATCGGATTTTTCAATCCAATTATATTCTAAGATATATCCATACTAGTTTAACTTGATAAAAAGTGGACTATAAGTGGAGGCAACACAATTTTCTCTCTTTTGCATGAGCGGATGGTTATTCCCATTAAAATTTCAAAAGTTATATAATTTTCTTTAAATATTTGAAAAATGTTTCAAACTACAGTTTATTCTATGATGATTTCACTCCTTGAATACACTCTTAAACAATAACATAATCTTAATATGTAAAATAGCCCTTATGGTCCAAAAGGTCTTAGATCCACCAAGTATTTCAAAGAATCTCACTTACTTGGATGGGATGCGTAGTAGATGGGATTTTTCATTTTTCAAGATAGTTTTTTTTTTAGTTTCAAATATAACTTTCATATTTTTAGTAAGGCAAATTTTTTACATGCTTACAAATTTTACTTTTAATTTCACTTATACCTACAAGTTTTAGTAGAGATCTATTAAATGATCAGTTAACCACCTATGAAATGATGAATATACTCATTTTTAATTATAATTTTTACAGTTAAATATTTATATTATAATGAATCTTTAATAATTTCATAATTGTATTTTATTCGAATATGAATTTTTAAATTTGAGTAAAACAACTACAAATTATACTAAAATTTGGACGTATTCATCATTTTACGGGAGATTAACAATCCATTTACTTGATTCCTAATCGCACGAACGTATTTGAAATTAGAATAAAAATTCGTAGTATAAGAGGTATTATAAATAAAATTAAAGAAAAAATCCGTAGATGCATATAAAATTTGCCCTTTTTAATATAACTCCTCTTTCTACTCTCTCCTACAGCTGGTCTTATTGAAGACGCGATAAGCAATACTCTCTTTGGTTTGTGCTCTTTTCTGTAAAGAGAAAAAAATAAAAATAAAAATCCAAAACCGATTGTAACCAAAATGGTGTGAAAGGGAACAGTTTGGGTTTCGGAAGATTTCTCGTCTCATCAACTCGGAACAAATTATCTCCATCGAAAAAAAAAAAACTCTGAACGAATTAGGTAAGCCATGTGTTATAAACATTAATCAAAATAAATATTTCATTTATAAGATCATTTTCGTGACCATATTCATTAACCGTCGAGGCTGTGTGGTGCATAGCCTGGATGTGCTTTTATATTGCTCTAATTAGCCAAGTTTAATCAAAATTCAACCATGCAAAACGCGAAGACATTTTACATTAACTAAGGGGCCAATCTGCTAAATATCGTCACGAGTGAAAATTTGTTTCAAAAATCTAAAAATGAATGTATAGCTCGTATACTTTCGATCTTATTGTTTCCAGTTTCTATACATCCAACGTGGTTTGCCCAAGACGGACGTATTATGGGCGTGAGGGACTAAAAGCCATATAAAGCTTTGTGAAGAAAAGAGAGAAGTGGAATGACTTGGGAGAACGGGCTTCCTGATTTGGATGGGTCGGCCCATAGGATTTTCCGGAGCCGAGAGGAAGACACCGTGGGAAAAGGGAAAAGGGAGAATGAGTGAGAGCTTCCTACGCAAGCATTGGTTATTGTTGTATTCGTTTCTAAATTTCTTTTATTTAGTCGTAAATGCGAGGGCCCGTGCTAGATTAGATCAGTAATATTTCTAAAATTTAAAAATTAACAGCTGAAAAAATTATAAAATTTGGACAACGAACCGATCTAACATAAATCTACGTACGAAAAGACGAGAAATATGAAAATATGTACTGGACCGCAAGCATTGAGTCTAGGGGTGGGAATCGGGGCGGGTCAGGGTGTGCCCAACCCTGACCCTCATTTTCAAAAATCTTGTTTGACCCTTACTTTATACCGGGTCGGGACAAGGTCGGTTTGACCCTTACTTTTTTCTACAAGGTCTCGGGACAAAATTCGGGTCGGTATCGGGTCAACGGGTCGGGTAAAAAACTGCGGGTCAAGTAAAAAATTTATAAAACTATCAAGTATAAAGACAAATTTATATTAAATTTAACTATTATATGCTTAAATCTATTATTAATCAGTCAAAGTAAATATAAATAATTAAATAAAATATGAAAATTAGCATTGAACGAGGTTTTTTTTTAGGGTGTGTTTGGGAATGAATAAAACTTTTGGTGAAAAGTTTTGAAGAATAAAAGTTGTCAAATGATGTGATATGATAGGGGTAATGATGAGGAGTAAAGAGGATAAAGTTAAAATAGATAGGTTAGTTGTATAGGTAATTGTGTAGAAATGATTGAAAAGTAGGGTGGTTTGTGTTGGAAGATGTAAAAAAATAATTAAAAAATAGAAGAATTGTAGAGAATGAAAAGTTTTAGATTGAAAAGTTTTAGGTGAAAAGTTTTTGTCATTGCCAAACACCCCCTTAATGTAAAATATCAGAAAACGGGTCAGCAGGTAAGGTCCGCCCCGACCCGCTGTAAAAATCCGGATTTTGCCCCGACCCGCCCCGCCCCCGCATTTCTTTAAAAAACATCAAAATCCCGACCCGCCCCGGTATTAAAACAGGGTCGGGCGGGGCGGGTCACGGGTCGACCCGCCTCGATTCCCACCCCTAATTGAGTCCCGTGCGTATGGAATCAAAACTCAATAAATAAATGTTTAATTTGCAAAATGGCCATAAATTTTATTCTTATTTTCGATTATGATCACTCGTTTTTTAAAAAGGATAAACATGGCCATGCGATTTTACCATTTTTTCAAATATAAAAATGTCATCGATTTTCTACTTATACTTTTTTATAAAGAATATTGTAAGTTAAAACTTAATATTTTCCGCTGTATGTTACCATGGTGTTATATTTAATGATTAGATTACTAAGGACTTCTTTTTACATGGGCTTAAGTTCTAATTAAGGATGTTCTAATAAAAAAAATACACATATCTGGAAATAAAGTAAAAAAGTATGGTCGTGCTGGAGTATTTGAAGTTTTCATAAATGTGCTGCTACATCATAACCATATTAAAACTAATATTTGAATTAAACTCGAAAAATAGTGATTGTAAAACAGGAATATAGTCAATATACTGGATACAATGTCGGATGTAATTGGCAATATTTTCTACTGCAGGAAATTAGTGTACGTGTTAGAAGATACTACAGTGCCTATTTCGGGAAATGATTCAATGCATTAGGGCGCATTGACTGCAAAACTTATTTTTTTTATATTTTTTTGAAAATTTTTCATGAAATTGTTAATTTAAGTTTAGTTAACATGTGTATTAATTTTTATCATTTTTTGAGATTTTTAAATTTTTCTGAATTTTTAAAAAGCAGTGGCATTTTTAGTAATTGCATATTAAGGGTGTGTTTGGGAATAGATAAAACTTTTGATGAAAAATTGTAAAGAGTAGAAGTTGTCAAATGATGTGATATGATAAGGGTAATGATGAATAATAAATAGGATAAAGTTGAAATAGATAGGTTAGTTGTGTTGGTAGCTGTGTAGGAATGATTCAAAAGTAGGATAATTATATAGAAAAATGTGAATAAATGATTAAAAAATAGGATAGTTATATAGAGTGAAAAGTTTTATATTAAAAAGTTTTAACTTGACAACTTTTACTTATTAACAAATATACCCTAAATACACTTAGTTTAATATTTGTGTAAAAAAAATTTCAAAAAAAATTATAAAAATGGGGTTTAGCAGCGGTATGCATTGAAGTTTCTGTATACATTGAATCATTTCCCTTATCCCTCACACAAGAAGCGTGAAGCCGTGAATTGATCAAAACACGTACGGGAGAGAGGCACTTTTGATATGAATTTTATCCAAGCTTATTAGTTTTACTTGCATAACTGAATTTCCTTCCTTTAAGATTCCTACCACAACCAGCAACTTCTTAGCTTTGCTTGGACTTTTTTGCAAACATTTGGCACTAATGTTTGAATGCATCAAGTGTAAAACTTTATTTTTTTAATATATTTGTTTGAAATTTTTCTATAACATAGTTAACCTAGGTATATTTAATTTATGTATTAAGTTTAAATATTTTTTAAGATATATAAATAAATTTTTCATTTTTTAAAAACAAGAGTATTTTAGTTACTTAAAAATAGCTAAAGTACTATATTTAAAAAAAATATATATATATATATATATATCCAAAAATGGTAAAATTTGATTTATAAATTAAATACATCTAGATTAATAATTTTATAAAAAATATTGAAGAAAATATATATAAAAAAATAAAATTTTGCACTCGATGCAATTTTAATGCAGCTTGATGTATTGAAACATTCAACAGCGTTTATAGGGTCCTCCGTCTCGCTGTACCATGTTGGTATTTATCCGTTGGCAAAAGCAGCTACTTTCAATCGTTTCTTCATATGACTTTATTCTAACTTCATCAGGAGCCGAGCGCATGGCTTTTTTCCTTCTCGCGTATGACAATTTGATGCAAAATAGCCAGGATGGAAAAGAATCGAAAATAGATAAAATCTGGGCACCAATTAAAAACGGAGTCTGTATAGAGAGATGATAATAAAGAAGGCAAGCATAATAACAGACTGTAAGTAATGAGTAAAAAGAGATTATTTATTTTAAAAAATGACATGAAGGTAGTTTACTTTAAGAGGAGTATGATGTGTTTGGAAAGTAATAAAATTTTTATATTAGAAGTTTTTAGTGTAAAAATTATCAAAATAAAAAATAATATAATATGATAGGGTACGGATGACAAGTAAAGAAAATAAAGTTAAAATAGATAATTTAATTATATAACTAGTTGTATATAAATAATTAAAAAGTAAGATAGTTATAAAAAAAGTAAAAAATATTTAAAATAAAATAATGATGAAAATATAAAATATTAGATTAAAAAGTTTAAGCTGAGCATGTTTTGTTAAAAACTGCTGCTTTTCTCTCAAGTAGCTGAAAGCGAACGTAACAAGGAGAAGAAAATGCAAGATGCGTTTTAGAAACGAAATGAGAGTCACTGAAAATGCAAAAATTTATACGAAGAAGAAATTATATTCACAAATGAAAAAATCTAAATTGAGATTCACATCTCATTTCATTTACGAATACATTTCAACATGCACTAACTTTTTTTTTTTTTTTTTTGGTTTTTGGGGGTGGGGGGGGGGGTGTGGGGGTTCGTACCATACCCGATCATTGAAAGGACACGACCGTCAGGCGAAGATGCAAATCCTACGGGCCAGGATGTTCACATGTGGCCGTCCGGCCGCGCATGCGAAAAGGACGCGTGGGTTTCTTCCCTTTCCCGGCATCCCCTCGTCGTCCCTGGGGTTTTAGAATTTCGGCGCCCGCACGTCCGTTCCTCCAAAACCCCAGCCGAGCTGAGACTCAAGAGACTATGGAATACCTCTGTAAAATCCAGCCTTCTCTCCACCTCTCCCTCCATCGTCCTTCTTGCCCCAAATCCCCTTTCTCCCCTCATTTCTTTCCGAAATATCCCTCCTCCAGAACCCTCTTTTGTACAACCCCATCCAGAACCTCCAAACCATTCTCTCTCACTGCCTCTTCTTCCTCTCGTTCCTCCAACCAACTCCCTCTTTCCTCCTTATCCTCCTCATCCTCATCACCACCTTCTCCCTCTCCGCCCTCAAACAAAAACCCTCTACCCTCTTTCATCAAAACCATCTCCCTCTCTCTCCTCACAACCGCCGCTCTCGTGTTTGTTCGCTTCCACCGCAACCCTTCCATTGCAGCGGCGCCCACTACTTCTCCTACCCCGCCCGTCAGTTCTCGTTCCTCCGATACCAACGTCGCGGAGGAGACCGAGCGGTCCTTCGAACAGGAGGCGGCCAAGAGGTCCCTCGAACAGGAGGAGCGCGAGAGGTCCCTCGAACAGCAATTGGGCTCTGATCCCGATGACGTCCGCTCCCTGCGAGAGTTGATGGAGACCAAGATAAAGCTCCAGAAAATCCCTGAGGCAATCGACCTAATCGACCGCCTCATCGCCCTCCAGCCGGATGTACAGGATTTGCCGCTGCTGCGCGCCCACCTCCACCTCTACGGAGGGGACATCGATGTCGCCAGATCCTCGTTCGAGGAGCTAATTGCAGCGGACCCATTTCGCGTCGAGGCCTACCATGGCCTTGCAATGCTTTCTCTGCAGACGGAGGCGGAGGACATCGAGCAACTAATGAAGAGGATCGAGGGCGTGATGGAGCGGTGCAGGAAGGATAACAAGAAGGCGGTGAGGGAATTCAAGTTGCTGCAGGCACAGTTGCGGGTGATTGAGGAGAAGTACGAGGAGGCCTTGAAGATTTATCAGGAGCTTGTGAAGGAGGATCCAAAAGATTTCAGGCCGTATCTTTGCCAGGGAATCATATATACATTGTTGAAAAAGATGGATGAGGCGGAGAAGCAATTTGAGAAGTACCGCCGGCTAGTGCCGAAAGGCCATCCTTACGCTGAGTACTTCAATGAGAATGTACTTGCAACGAAGGTGTTTGCTGAGATGACAGGGAAAGATAAGGCAGATTCGAGCAGATGAAGAGAAATTCGATGTCCTGAACAGAAAGAAGAGGTATAGAGTACACTTAGATTTCAGTATGCTAGTTTCAATTTTAGTTTTTTATATTAATCTTGATCTGGGGCAGCTTTTGTTCTTTTGTTCAAAATAGCTGAATTAATTTGAATTCGAATCATGAGATTATTTGGTTTTTGAAATGTTAACTTTGGCCTCTCCTTTTTCATTTATGGACATTAGTGTTTTTGAGTGGTCATCTTCTGATTCAGTACTGGAAATCTCCTTAGGGACCAAGTAAGTTTTGCTGATGTTCCTCAAATGAACTCAAGCAGCTAATTCTATTCGAAGACTTTACCTATTTCAAATCAACCAAAGGAGAGAATGTTGCATGATTTTCTTCTCCTTATTGGATTTACCTTCGGTAGTAGGAGAAGCAAACAACAAGAGTAATGAATCATTATAGAAGGATATCTCATGAGGGAAAAATAAAGATAATGCAGGTTATTTTGACCTTACAGCAACACTAATCAAGAATGCTGATTTCTTGGCTGTATAGTTGAAGGAAGATATACATGCACTGAAACATATAGGTGAGAATGGCACAAGCGCTGCATCTCATGTGCTCAAAGTTAGCAAAAAATTCATCAAGATGATGAAATGAGGTATAATAGAGATCGTGGAAGACACGTGTCATTTGGAAATAAAATTTTAAGTTTGTATCTTTCCTCCTTTTGTTTGTATGTGATGGTTCATTTGGGAAGATGTAAAAGTAAAAGTGGGAAAGGGAAAAGAAAAAAAAAAGAAAGTAAGAGAATGATGTGATGTAATAAGAGTAATGATTAAAAGTAAAGAGAATAAAATAAAATAAATCGGGTAGTTGCATGGGAAATGTAAAAAAAAAAATTATTGGAATGTAGAGATGGTAATAGAAAAAGTAGAGCAATTAAGTAGTAGATGTCAAATTGTATCAAAGGAATTTTTTTTGTACATATGCATATTGCCAAACAGATCCTATTTTATTTTTTAGTGGCCCTTCTTCAAGGGAGTTCTTGAACTGATACTTGGAATTTTCTCTTTTATGGTTGGATTTCCATTATATGAATGATGCAACGCTAGGTGTGCAAGTGTTATCAAAGGTGGTTTGAGATGTCCTTAATTTACGATGGGTGGTTTTGGCGTCTTTGGTTACTTAAAAGTCCCTTGAAAGAAGTGTCTGTGTATACTTTTTGTATGGGTTGAATGAATATAGCTGTATCATTTGCTTCCCAATGTTGAAGCGGGAGCTTGCTCTGGGCAGAGAAAGTAGAGTAGTCTGTGGTTAGCAAGGCAGGACCTTAGGGAGCTGCTGCTCAAGGAGCTTGAAGGTAAGTTACTTCAATGCTCAAGAGAGTCTCTGCCAGCCCAGTGAAATATGCTGCAAACCTCCTTGTAGAGGTAATTAGAGAGGATACTTTTCAAACGTGAACGAGGATCAGCCTGATATGGTTGCTAACTAGAAGAGCCTTTTTGAATTTCGAATGATCTAAATTCACTCAAAAAAAATTTTAATGTCTCATTTCACCTGAAACTTTTTTGTGATGATGTAAGCAGTAAACAAGTCGTGTTCAGCAATGAATGTTGAATTTAACTTCATCAAGTCACCTGAAACTTTTTTGTGATAATCTTAGTAGTAAACAAGTCATTCTAGCAATGAATGTTGGATTTAACTTCATCGAATCATCTACAGTGGGCCTAAGGTGGAAAGGTTTTACTAAAAATTTGATGGTAAGCTTCTATCGAAGTTGTCCATGTTGCCTACTCTTGAGTGTCCTTTGTTTTCTCTGTATCTTTTATTTTGTGCTTTATAGTTTTATATTGCCTTAGCCCTATTTTCTTCCACAACATTGTCTTTTTCCTTCCGGAGGTTACTTTGCAATGATTGCCAATCTTGAAAAGTGCCTTGATATTTTTCGTGACAAAGCATGTTTTAAAATCAGCATGCGATTTTAAATTCTTGCACAAGTCAAGTCACAAGGCCAATCACAGGGTAAAAAATTTTGTTCGGATCTCCATATTTAATCTATGGAGTATGATTATAGGCATTATGATGTATTTTAGGCTAAAATATAACATTCATTTATTTTACAATTAGTTATATTTTTGATTTTTTCTTCATCAACATGTTTTCCTAAATGTATTTAATCTATATATAAAGTTTCGCTATTTTACAGTACTTTTACATATTTATTTTTGTTTTTTTAAGAATTATCAATTTCAAGGTCATTTAAGTCATTTTGCATCCCTTAAAAAGCTTGATTTTTACAAAAAATATGTAAGAGTATTGTAAAATGGTAAAACTTTACATATAGATTGAATACACTTAAGTAAGCATGTTTATGAAGAAAAAATTAAAAAATATAACTAATTATAAAAATAAATTAATGTTGTATTTTCCCCTAAAATACATCATCATGCATATAATCATACTCTCTTATTCATATCTTATTCAACTACATCGGACATGTTGCCAGACACCATAAATAACCTTCATCTTATCAATATCAATCAGGCTAACCATTATGCTCCCAGTCAGTCCGCTTGTTTGAGGAGTCTGGAAGTTCTGATGATCGGTCTCAGGATCTGCAGGTGATTGGCCTCCCCTAATAAATGTCATCTTGTGCAACTGCCCATGCCATCAGGATGTGGGCAGCCAGGCGTCAAGAAGATTATTATGAACTTGGAAAAGCAAGCAGATCCTCTTTTGCTTATCAAAAGGGCAATATCTATGCGGATGAATCGCCATTTTTAGATGAAAGAACACCAATTTCAAATGGTCTCTTAACCATTGTCCCTCGATTATCTGCTGCTGGCATCACGATCTCCTAACTGGGCTTCTGAGAAACTTCAACTGAATGCAACCATCGGTCTTTCAGTGGTGTGTTTGATTCCCTGCTTTCAATTTTTCTAAAATATGTTTGCTGTAAAAGCTGTAAGCAATGGGCTTTCCAATGAACGGTTAGCTCTGGATCTTTTTTTCTTTCTTTTTTTTAATCACACCGGACTAAACAGGTCATCAGTGGATCGATAAGAATATGAGATCATGGGCTGCTGCTCGGAGAGATGGTCCTGCGTTGGGTTGGCTTGTTCAGTCGAAGGCCCATAACTTCCATCGGTATTCTGAAGCGCAGGCCTAGAGACGGCTACGAGCTCTCGGTCAGGCTTTTGGGTTGAACATTTTGTTGTGCAGCACTGCCTTTTAAGTTCTATTCAGGATCATCCAGTTTGATGGAATGCGATGGAATTTTCCGTTCCAAACTAATAATAATAATAATATCTTATTTCTAATACACACTCTCGTTTTCAATAAATGAACTCTGTTTTTTTCTTTTTTAATGCTTATTTTTCTTATTCTTACTATAATTTTTCTTTTCACGATGAACAACAGCATCCCAGTCTATTCATCAAAATTCAATCTCATTCCATGCTCTTGGATGATCCTGAATGCTAATAGGCCCTTAACGAAATTTTTTATTATTTAAAAATACATTTTGGACACCAGCGCTGTTGACGCCGTGGTTGTCACGCGGGCTTTTCGTACCCATGAACCGGTATCAAATCCCGGGTGGAGCAAGTGCTCCATAGTCTACGTGTAATAAAAAAAACTGTCCCGTTTTGAGAGGCGCTTGTTAATCCAGTAGGGCATGTTTGGTCACGCTTAAGATTAAAAAGTAAACACCGCGCGTTTTAGGGGGAGCAAGGATTTCTAGCCTCTTTTTTTTTTTAATAAAAAAAAATCACTTTCTGCTTTTTTAGGTTAATAAATAGCTAAAAATTGCTTTTGCATTCGATTTTTGAACTCGCTTTGAAATCCGCGTGCATTTTTGTGCTGACAAAGCGAATGGCATAATAAGCGGATCCAAAGTCCAAACAGGCCTACATGTAGCTTTCGGCTCCGTTGCTTGAGGGGGCTTAGGCACTTTTAGAAAATTCAGTTCTAGAAATTGAAATAATGGGTGTGTTCCGTAATGAGCATAAAATGTTAAGTTAAAATTTTTCAACGTAAATTTTTTTATTTTTCATAACTATTATTTTTTAACATTTTTTTATACAACTACTCTACTTTTCAATTATTTCTATATAATTATTCATATAGCTAACCTATTTATTTTAATTTTATCCTCTTTATTTTTCATCATTATTTCTATTATGTAACATCATTTGACAATTTTTTGTAGTTTAAAATTTTTCATCAAAAGTTTTATATATTCACATATATATTATGTTTAGGAGTTGGGATGAAGGGTATTGGCTTTTATGGTTACGATGCTTTTTACTGTAAATTGAAAGCAAGAGCAGGAACCATTATATTCTAAATAGAGAATTTCTAAGAGATTATCATAAGACTGCGATTAAGAATTTCTGGTCACGTGATGAAATAAATAATATTAAATAATGTGTGCCTCATCCAAGAGGTTTCCACCGAGAGATATCATGATACGATTACAATCGAGAGAATTTATGAAGTTCCTAATTCTACATCCTCTGGTCAAGCTTCATAGCTCGGGCCGTGTTTTCTGTCAACTCAAGCAGGTCTGCAGGTGCGCTGCAAGGAGCCAATGTGTTCCAAGTGTGTGTGTGTACACACACACACCCCCCCAGTAAATGGTTGAAAATAAAGCATAAACTGAAAGGATTTATATCGAATAGAGATTTGTAAAAATCGTTCTTTGATATTTCATGGGTTTTTGCTAGTTTCATTAATTGGTATCAATTTTAATACAATTGGCCGAGGAATTAGAATAATTAATGATTTTCTTTTTTTTGTGGGTGATTGATTGTTCTTGTTTGAGGATATTTTTGTAAATTGCAAAGTGCATTTCGATCAAATTTACTAGGGCTTATAGAAACTTTTCATTTTTCCTTCTCCCAAGCGGGCGACCAAAGGACCTTCAAACACGATATTTTATTTAAGGGTATGTTTGGGAATAGATAAAACTTTTGGTGAAAAATTTTGGAGAATAAAAGTTGTCAAATGATATGATATGATAAAGGTAATAATGAGGAGTAAAGAGGATAAAGTTAAAATAGATAGGTTAGTTGTATGGGTAATTGTGTAGAAATGATTGAAAAGTAGGTTAAGTGCATAGGAAAATGTGAAAAAATAATTAAAAAATATGGTAGTTGTGAAAAGTGAAAAATTTTAAATTGAAAAGTTTTAACTTGACATTTTATCTTTATTACCAAACACACCCTAAATTGATAAGTAAATAATTGACTGACTAGCTGCATTGATAATGACCCACATGAATAGCATGCAAGTAAAAAAGTCATGTTTGTCAAGTCATATTTTCACGGGGAAAATTTTTAATAGTTCGGATGGGATGATTCACACATTGTTACTTGATCAGGGGTGGGGTTACTTTTCTTTTCAATTAGGGCACTTTTTGGGGAAAAATTCTTTCAAAGAAAAATAAGAAAAAATAACGTCATATGAATAAAGTTGAAATAAATATAATAGAAAAAGCACTTGGAATATTTTATAGAAAAGATATGAAAAAAATTATGGAAAAAAATTTAAAAATTGAGAATAATATAATGTAATAAGGATAATAATTAAAAATAAAATAGACAATATCGTTGAGTATAAATAGGTACAAAATTGATTGAAGGACAAAGACACTAATATAAAAAGTGTAAATCATATCTAAAGATGCGTAAAGAGGAGCACTAAATTTTAAAGATTTCTTTTATTTTTATACACCTTATATTTTTGTAGCATTTTTTTTGTAACATCGAATCATCTATTGAGCGTCTTGAATTTAAAAATCAAAAATTGGGGTTTCCAGAGGAATTGGGATCACTTAAAAATCATATTTTTTCAATGCACGTATTTAGAATTGGATTTTTAAAAGTATTTTAATCCAAACAAAAATGGACGTGGGCACTTGTGTCTGAGGCAGAAGGCGACAAGATTGATTGACGTGCTATCTAGATGGTCTGTCGTTTTCTCTGCCTTGGGAAGACCGCGGTTTCCGGAAGAACTGCTTCCACTGCTTCTATCATAATTCCGGATTTCGGGCTTTCTCCGCATTTTTCTACCATTTTCCCTTCGCTCATGCTGCAATCAAGCTCGCAGTGGGGCCCACCGTTTTTATGCCAGCGATGGAGGGCCCTACGTCTGCGTCCGGTGGGGCATTCCTTCTTTCTCCCCTCGTCCTCTCATCATGACGCTTCCTTCATTTGCGTCGAAGCTTCTGTTCCAACTCCGCTGGCTACTATATTTTATTGAATTCTTACAATTTTCTATTGAAAATTTCCTTTTGCTCGTTATTTTGGTTTGTTTTATTAGGGATAAAACTTTTGATAAAAAGTTTTTGAAGTAGAAATTATCAAATTGATAAAAAATAATGTGATATAATGAGTCTGTTTGTTAATAAGTAAAAGTTGTCAAGTTAAAATTTTTAAATCTAAAACTTTTTACTCTCCACAACTACCCTATTTTTTAATCATTTATTCACATTTTTCTATACAATTACCCTACTTTTCAATCATTTCTACATAACTACCAACACAACTAACCTATCTATTTCAACTTTATTGTATTTATTCTTCATCGTTACCCCAATCATATCCATAATTTGACAATTTATACTCTCTACAACTTTTCATCAAAAGTTTTATTCATTCTCAAACACACCTAATATAGATAACGATAAGAAGTAAAGAAAATAAGTTAAAATAGATAGGTTAGTTGTATGGGTAGTTGTGTAGATATGATTGAAAAGTATGATAGTTTGTATAGGAAAATGTGAAAAATAATTAAAAAATAGAGTAATTACGGAGAGTGAAAGGTTTTGGATCGAAAAGTTTTTGTTGACATTTTTTACAATATCACTCATGTTTTATTTCAGTCCACGCACAATTCATCCAATTCATCTTATACATATTAACCACCAGCAATTTACATCAACAGTATACATCAATAGTTTATATCAAATTAATAATTTTAATTGGAACTTCATATGTTAAAAACTTGAACGTCAACGTGGGCACGCTTCGATCTCGAATATGAGGATAAGAATATAGAATAATTTGATAAGATAAAAAATAATAACTAAGATAAGGTAATAAGCATAAAATAGAGTATCTAAAATATGAAAAAAAATGGAGTAGATATTGGAATGGTTGTTGTGGGTAATTATCACAGATATTAAAATGGATGAAAGAAGATTTCAAAAGGATGACGTATGGGCGTTTACACACACATAGCCACGTCACACGTGCTCGATGAGAATTGGAGGTCTTCATTATAAAACACGGAGGATATGGGCCAATTATAGGCGGAACATGTCATCGGACACGCTTGTATATATCTTGTCGTCAGTGACCAATTAAAATAAAAAGGAACGATCCAAGGAAAAAAATATATAAAAGAGTGGCCAATGCGTATGCGTATCAATGAAGGAGTTGGATTTTGTGTGGGCCCGTTGTGGACTTTTGCATGCGTACAAAATTACTTGCTCGGGAATCGGGATCGATTTGCATTTTTACTTTTTAGATATAGCTACAGTATTCTAAAATAATTGAACTCGCATTAATAATTTAAAATATTTATAGAACTTTGACTATTTACTACAAAAATATTGTATTCCTACCAACGCTGTTGAGTGTTGACTTCCAATTTAAATATAATTATTCAAGGAAAAGCTGGTGCCCGGAGATGCTCAGGGAAGAATTTTAATAAAGGGGAATTAGAGGTGAAAAATGTGAGAGCTCGTTTTCACAGCGGAATTTATACACAGATAAAAATAGAAAGAGACATAATCTCTGAAGGTGTATTTATTCAATGCAAACGATGATACTATCATATACCTTTCTCTCTTTTTTAATATTTTATTTTACAAATCAATCATCTCAACTACATTTTTCTAACTTTTTGCTCTCCGGGCGCATAATTTTTTTTTTTTAGTTTTTTTTGAATTTTTTTTACAAGATTGTTAATCTAGGTGCATTTAATATGTTTATAAATTTTTATCATTTTGGAGTATTTTAGATATTTATTTTTTATTTTTGAAAATCAGTGACATTTTAGGTAATTTAAAATTACTAAAATACCACTAATTTTCAAAAATAAAAAATAAATATCTAAAATACTCCAAAAATAGTAAAAATTAATACATATGTTAAATAGACTTAGATTTACAGTTTTATAAAAAAATATTTAAAATTAAAAAAAAAAGTGTATACACCTAGGAGCATACAAACAGGAGGGTTGGGGAAGTCTCTCCTCTAGTGCAGGAAGTATACTCTTCAGGTCTCGATGCAGGGAGTTTGTCCATCGTTTTTCAGAGCAACATCTCCAGGACTACTTAGTTAGCAATCTTGCTAGATTTACACACATAAGTAAATTGGATAATATGTACTTGGGTTAACTTGCTAATAACACTGCTGTTAAAAAATGTAAGACAAAAGCTCCCCTCACACGGGTTGAAATCAGGATCTTTAGTGCATAGACCAGAGATGACCACCACTTTTGCTAAAGGGTTGACTCATTTTAATCATGTTGGATCCGAATACCAATGGGATGCTTAAGGGATTGTATTACTTAAGCACGAATTAATATATGAATGTGCTCATCTACTACCAGCATTTCCGACCGGTCATAATAGCCATTTGTTATCATTTAAAAAATTTTTGTTTTTAAAAATTTCAAATCAAAATGTATATTGTATGCTATGCATAAATCAAGATTTACCATTTTTAATAGTGCATATATTTTTTAATCCAAATTGGATTTACAATTTCAAAAAACAAAAACAAAAAATATAAAGGAAATAGGTTTTATGATCACGATCCATGCGTGGATGTACTGCTTAGGCATAAATTTTAAAATTTGAAACTTTCGGAATACACATCGGACCTATAATATTCTGGTATGAGAAATATGCAGATGTAAGGGCACGTTTGTTACATTCATGGTTCGGCAATTCATAGGGTTTTTCTCTCATACACATTCACTCATAAATAATTTAACTATCAACAACACTATTTTTTTTAACTTTACCCTTATATTTTAATTATTTTTTCTTATAATTGATATATATTTATTCTAATTTTACTTTTATTAGTTCATATTAATCACATAATTTTTAAGATATTTTCTTTTTACTTAGCACACTAACCTAAATTCCCACCCAAATTCTGTTGGCAAATGGCATCTAAAAGAAAACAACTTACAACATCAAGATGCAAATTCATAGTTCAAAGTGAAAAGAAAAAAGTATTAATTACCGCTAGAGTAAAAGTTACCAAAACCATCAAGACTTTTGTGACCTCAACCTAGCTAGATATGATGTGGAACATATAACGCCCATAGCAGAACAAACTATGAAACTTTAATTTAGAAATAAAAAATGTTTAAATATTGAAGATCTAGAATAAAAAAAGGGAAATGTTGTCAAAAAAAGAATAAAAAGGGAAATTAGAAGGGTTCCAATCTTATTTAACCTCTCCACTAATAAGAAAAAATGTAAATTCAACTCATCACATTATTTAAAACTATTTAGTTTATTATAGTATAAAAATTTATTCAAATATGAGCTTATGTGAATGACGTCCACTTAAAAATATATGTAATCGTGTTCCGGAATATAACCTGATGGCATACACCATAGCAATAATGCTAGTACATTTAGGTATTGAATTCTGGTGAGAGAAGTTTTGTCCAACATTTTAGTAGCATAGTTCCCTACATATAATAGTTGGTGAAAATCCATTATGTTAAATTGGAAAAATGTATTTTTGAAGTAATTAAGCTGCAAATATGCAGCTTTCAAAATGAAATAATCAAAAAATATATGTAATCATTTATAAATTATGAAACATACTTAGATTCTATCAACACATGTTTTGAATTATTATAATAATTTAAAAATCATTCATTGTATGAAAATAATATTTTTGATAGGGGAGATGTTGAATTAGAAGTTTTCAAATTAGTCTACAGATAAAATAAGTTTTTTATACTAATTTTGTTTATTTGTAACAGGTGATAAGTGCACATATTTGATTGGAACAAGACTTGTTTTTTAAGTCAGACAAATACTTTTAAATAGGGTTAATTTCAAATACATTGACCGCATTTACCATTAATTAGAAATAAACCTATCAAGTTTAAAATCTTTCACAAATACCCATTTAATATAGGTGATCTATACTCATTTCTTCAAACACAGTTAAAAATTACCGTTATTCATAATAGAAAATGTAAAAAATGTCTCTTATTATTTAATAATAGTCATTTATATATGACAGAAGTCGAACGACGTGATGGAAACTTATCCAACTTGAGAGAAAAGCTAACCAAATTAAGTTTCAATGACAATGGATGCTAGATCAATTAGGTGTATTTTGGTGATTTTAAAATTATTAAATGTTCATAACAGTTATACTTAGTATATTTAAAATTAATAGAATATTTAGTGGGAATATGTGAAAGTTTTTAAATTTAGTAGATATACTTGTAGTTAAAAGCAAATATAATAGGCATATTTGAAATTAACACCACCATGCCTATGGCAAGCATGGTGGGTGTAGTGGCCATCCATGGTTAGTTCGATCTGTGTTGTCCCACTAGTGGTGGAGGTATTATGTTATGGGGATTGAACATGCATTAATTTGCAGTATCGTACGACTTGATGTATATGTGTATATGAATCAAAATATAATAGTTGTGTTTCCAATTGAAATAAACACGTATAGACAGGGGAGGTAAGTTGTATTCCTTCGTGTTTCCAGAAACAGACCCATCGCAAAGGAGGTGTTTAATACAACCTGGAGGATAATCTCACCATTGGTCGTTGGGGCTATTGCCTTTAGTTGCGCAACTTGCCAAACAATAGGCAAGTTGATTTACCTTTAGCAATACATGCTTTTTGTTTATAATTAGGATGAGATGATCCTATAATTAAAATTTTCATTTACCAGAAATGCTTTTCCTAATCCTATTCATTTGTTCATTTCCTAATATACTTTTTATATTAAATTCTCATCTTATCCTTATTCTGCGCAACTCCGAAAACATACCCCACCCCCGCAATATCGCTAAAGCTTTAAATCTCTTTTGCTATTCCCACAGCATTGGACCCGACGCTAAGTTCAGTTATTAGCAGATGGATAAGTACTGCAGAATCAGTTTCAATTTCAAATTTAGATGCCATAACAGTCAGTTTATCCATCATCCATTTAATTCCCCTCAAAATCACTGTTGCTTCCATAAGAAGAGGATCGAAGCTGCCCATCATAATCCAAATTCTTGCCGCGACAATAACGCCCAAACCAAATACGTTACTACCATTGCTTAAAAAAAAAAAAAAAAAAAAAAAAAAAAAAAATCCTACCAGACTTTCTCCTGCCGTCAATGTTGATGATCACCATCGATACTAAAAGAAAAGATTGCAAGATTGCTTAGTTAGGGAATCATGGGGATTAAATGGAGAGGTTATATATAGTTGCAACTTTTTAAATAACACAAGTGGTAGAGGACGTGTTTTAACTACGTTGCTGTGAAATGTGGACAATGAAAGATCATCACTACATAGATCAGAGAAAAAAGTCTTCCATATAGAAAGTAAAACCCGTAGAAATCACAATCCAACAAAAAATTGTAGAAATACATCTGAAGTGAAGTACGCGAAATACATCCAAAATGCACAGTTTCTAACTTTCTATGCAGGTACTAGCTACATAGGCCAATTTCACATGCATAGATTTATAAAAATTGCAAACTAAAGCTGGAACAATCAACACCTAACATAAATTAAGAAAAGGACAAGACAAATTGAAGGCCCACTGACAAATGTGATTCTCCACAAGAGTCCCTCTCTAACACGCCATGTTTGATTAAAATATAAAGGTCATGATAATAAGCCATGAATCTATGATCCCCTTAATTCAACTCAACATAATTATTTACATTTTATCGTCGTAAAATTTATTCATTTTATTTCTATTTGATGAACATCACTGACGACAACTTTTGTTTTTTTTCCCCCTCCCTCTCATCCTTATTCTCCCTGACATTCCTCTTATAGCATTACAATGAAGCACCGACATTATTGGTACCCAATATCTGTAAAATGATCTGCAAGCAGGCTCCTCATTTGTAAGGTTGCAAAATTGACATTTTAAGGAGATTTCCTGCCGTCTACGTTCGTTGGTCACTGCATGTGCATGGTCCCCGAACCACCCATATTTAGCTTGACCAACTCGACAGCTTATACTAATTATTTACCATGAGTGCAAGTTCTGGGGGAAGACCTTTTATTCATCCACCGCACATTGAGGGAGCAACGAAAGCTTTCTACTTCCCTCATCATCATGCTCCTTCCACGTCTTGCATTGGCGTGTTCCTTTCCAATTGGGTGATCCCACTCCAAATTGGGCCCATGATTTTGACCATCCTAATAGCGTGCACCAAATATATTATTCTACAGTGATGAATGGCCCCCACTTCCCTAATCAAAGTAATTGGTGAAAAACGCATACGCTAGACGCGCATCTACGTCCCGTGCTGTGGTCCACATCCCTCGCTCGACACGCGATCTACCGTAACTTTCCCCACTTTCCCTCCATTCCGATTGCGGAGATACCCCCCGCCCCGTCGATAGAATCACCCCACGAACCGCATTCTGAGATGACGTGGCGCGATTTGAGAATGGCACGTGCGCGTGATTAGTAGCCCGCGCTACAGTGGCGCGTGCGTAAGACATTTCGGTATTTGAAAGTTCAAAAACTGTTATGCGCAAGGGCAGCCATTAATGTGCGCCGTTGCCCGTCGGGGACAGAGGTACGCTTTTTCAACTTTCCACCCCCGCTTTTCTGATAGTTCAGCCCTTCCTTTTCTCCGCATATCCCCGCATTCTCCGTTCTTCTTTTAGGACTCGCTCTCTCTTTTTGATTTGGAACTGCTAGCGGATTCTCGGTCTCTCTCTCTCTCTACAGCGGAGGGGCCTTCGGGGTTTCTGCCGTCCCGACGTTGATCTTCCGTGAGATTCGGTGGGGAGATGGATCTGAGGGACCACCAGACGCTGCTGATGCTGAGGAAGAAGCGATCTTTGAGATCCTACGGGGGAGAAGGTCTGTTTCTGTTCCTCTGCAATGGCCTTGTTCTTCAAATTTCTAGGGTTCTGTGGAATTCGGGGGCTTTGTTTTCATACTTCCGTTCTCGTTTCTCGCGGATTTTGAATTTCGGAAGCTTCTTATGCTGTTTTCACCGTTTTTGATTGCTGCTGCGGAGGTGTCAAAATTTTCAGCTCGAAGGCATTTGGATTGTCTATAAGTTACATTTGAGGCCAGTATTTTGGTGATCTAGACCCTCACTGAGGCCAGTATTTTGGTGATCTAGACCCTCACTGAGGCCAGTATCAGTCTCACGATGTGTATGGAACAGCCTTAGAAAATCACGCTTTTGGTGATGAACTCATCGATTCGATACATCTCGTTTTGGAATGCGCTTGTAGTAAAAATTGGATGGTTGTAGGGCTTGGATTTGTCCATGGACAGCTGACAGCGAATTTAGACGAAAAAAGCGTTCCGAAATTCTGTGGAGAAATGCCAAACATTTGGTGGGATTATGATGATCCTATCTGAAGGTTGTTTGGAAGAATTGATATCTTGTAGTGATAACTGGATTTGTCATTTGCGAGGGAAAGAATGTCCGTGCATGTAAAGATCAACACTGTACATTTTTTATGCCTTGCTTTTGCTGGGCATTACGGAATTTCTTCATGCCTATATGTCTGCTGATTTGACTGGATTAACATTCTCTTACGCTTTATCTATATTTGCCTGATAGTGTTGACAATGATGATTCCCGTTTTTGGTTTTATTTTTGTGTCTACTATACCTACTGTTATGATATTGTATTCAGATATTGTATTTTTGCTACCCGTGAAATAATTTTTCTACAGAATTTATATTACTGGATTGTCATTGAAGAAATTTCATTTATTTCGTTATATAACTTTTAAATATAAAAATAAATTCCATAAGAAGTTTATATTTTTCCAGGCAATGGGCGTATTTCAAGATCAATGGATGCTTCAGAGATGGCAGCGTGTTCTAGCTTTTTAGAAGGTCGAATTCCTACTAAAGATAACTTGGTATGTGTGTTTTTTCCTGAAGGTTTGGGATAGAAATGTAATCTGTCATGTGGAGATTTATGATCATGGTGATTCTGGCCGTCCATGAAGAATATAAGGGAGATGGCAAAGACACTGTTTCTGATTATGATTGAGCAATAGTTACAGTGGGACGCGAGGGGATGTACTATGAGTTCATTATGATCTGTCTATAGGCCACAAACTAGCGATTATTTGATACATAAGGGCTGATTATTTATCATATTTTTAACTCTTGACTTTGCGCATACGCAGATGCACACGTAAGTTTAATGCTGACGGATGCTGGTTTCTAATATGGGCAAAAGTTTCTAAACTAGATGATCTGTAAAAAAAATGACACTGAAATTTTTTGTGTGTGGATAATTTGTTTTTTTGCTTTGTAATATGAGCATGTGATAATATTGGAAAATCATACTCATAAATTTTTGGCACATGTCTCTGAAACATGAGCTATGCAACTGGATTATGGAATTTGTGAAAGTATATAAACCATAAGCTGTATCATGTACTGCCTTCAAAACAAGAACAAACTTATCAGTTTGATTGGGAACTGATTGCCGACATGTCAGATCTGGTAAAAGAATGTTTTTTCAAGAACTATGGTCTGCTTATGTGGAAAAAAAAGGATAAGGCTGCTGCTAACCAATTCATTTACCAGTTTAAATTTGAATTTGATAACATGATTCTCAATTTTGTGCAAGCCATTGAGTAACCAAAATTCAAAGTTTTTTTAAGCAAAGAGTTGCCAACAGGTGTTGGAAATCTCTTGTGAAAGAGGGAGATGGGTGTTTAATATAACAGTCGTTCTCTGGTTGAGAATGACTGACTTTAACTCAACAATCAAGCTGAATTATCTGTGATTCTCAACAGATTCTCATTTTGTTGTTAAATAAATGAACCTTATGCTCTTGTTGAGACAATTTCTGTGCTTTTGACACTTTAGTCAGAATCTTTTATCAGTATGCCTTGAGTTCTGTGTTGATGGGTGTTTCTGTTGTTGAGAGAATTACTCTACTTTTTTACACTGTTAAAAAATTACACTTTTATGAGCATTTGAGGTCTGTGTTTAATCTGATGTTGCTTTTCATTCACCGCCATCTCTAGCTTGATTATGAATTTAGGCGATGTTCCTCCAAGCAGGCCAGTTTGGCTCCTATGAAAATGCTGCTAGCTGAAGAAATGTCAAAAGAAATGGAAAGTAGGCGGAGGTCACCAAGTGTTATTGCGAAATTGATGGGTCTTGAACCACTTCCAAGTCAACTGCCAGTACATAAAGAACAAAGGAAGTTCTCAGAAAACTATTATCAAAAAATAAAATCTATTGGTGTCCAAGAAAAATATATTTCTCATGAGGATCGATCATCTAGGAAAAGCGGTAAAGAGCAACAAGAATTTAAGGATGTATTTGAAGTCAAAGAACCATCAGTGGTTGAGACGGCCAAATGCACTACCAGGACATCTCAAAAGGGAATAACGGGCTCAAAGCTAAGCGACGCAAACATGGCATTCATCCGGCAGAAGTTCATGGATGCGAAACGACTTTCAACAAATGAAAATCTTCGCAAGTCCAAGGAATTTCATGATGCATTAGAGGTCTTAGACTCCAACAAAGACCTTTTTCTGAAATTTCTTCAAGAACCTGATTCTTTATTTGCGAAGCATCTCCATGATTTGCAAGCTGTTCCATCCTCTCCCCACTCAAATCACATGACTCCGTTAATATCTTCGAACAGCACAAAGTATAAGAAAAATGAGATAGGCTTGCTACCAGATAGGAAGATGGAAAAGCAGATGCAGTGGAAGGATACTGCAAAGCATTCTCAGAAACATGAACGTGGAAATGTTAGTCATGATGCTGATAGCTTGGAAGTTCCTCAATTTTCATCAAGATTTGAGGGAAGGGGTGATACGTGCCTTCTTCCTACAAGAATAGTTGTTTTGAAGCCTAGTCTTGGAAGGGCACAAACTGCATCTACAAGTGTTTCTTCACCAGGCTCTTCAACCAGCTCTGTTTCCAATTATAGAAAGCACAGAGAATTCAGAAGGTCTGGAAACAGGGAACTATTTCCTGATTTACGGGAACGACCAATGTCAGTCAACAGTGTGGACCTTAGGCATAGAACTAGGAGTTCAAGAGAAATTGCTAGGGAAATAACTCAGCAAATGAGGCAAAGGGTAAATAGCAACTCTGCAAATGTTTCATCATCAGGAAAAGGGTATGCTGGGGATGAGAGCTCATATTGTCCATCAAGCAAGGACTCTACTGATGATGATGAAGCAGTGACAGAGGCATCTAGGCATTTCTATGATCGGAGCAGCTGGCATCCATCCTTCTCATCTTATCAAACAGAGTCATCTGTAAGCCGGGAGGCTAGAAGGCGTCTATCTGAGCGTTGGAAGATGACTAACAGACTTCGAAGGCCTGTTAATAGGAGCTCTAGTACCCTGGGTGAAATGCTGGCTATGTCAGATAGAGAAACAGAACCAGCAACTTCAACTTCCAGAATTAATTGTGGTGGTTCATACAACAACTCATCTGAGGTGGAACTCGAAAGATGCGGTTGTCCATCAGGCATTAGCAGCCGGGATGGCTGGAAGGATGCTTTTCCTAGAACTTTACCAAGGTCCAGATCTGTCCCAGCCTCTTCAACTGTTTATGGAAGTCAAAAAACAAGAAGCAGACATGGTACCAGTGATGAGAACCATTTTAAACTAAAGGATGTAACTGATCAAGATCCCATTTGTGCTTTTAAGGAAGACACAGACAGGGAAGCAAATTTCTTCTCTGGAAAATTGGGAGATGCCAGCAGGAAATTTCCATATCATTTCCAAGAAGACAGAGAAGAGAATCCCACTATACGGGAAATTCATGTTGATGCAGATGAAACTAAGAACATATTTGAGTTGCAGGATGTACAACAGGTTCCAGTTGTTGAGCCATCAGATGATTCTACTATTGATATGTCACCTGCTCAAATCGATATTTCGGAGTGCAAAGAAGTACAAATGGTCTGTGACGCCCCTGAAGAATCTCCTTCGCCAGAACCATTAGAATCTACACCATTGGACAAAGTTAGGGAATCAGCCGATTGGGGTCAGAAGGATCTGATTGTGGAGGTTTGTTTTTTTTACTAATTTTTCTGGATGCAAATCTTTGTGGTGAATTGCATTTTATTCATATGATTACTGTGAACTCATTGGTAAGATCAGTTGGTTACTTATTTTGCTGCCTCCATGTCCACTTCTTTTTTTATTCCAATTTTTGGCAGGTTTCCATGAACTTCTGAATTGTAGCTTTGTTAATCCTTTACTATCCTTTAATGCCTGTAGTGACCAGTTAATGGGCTGTTGTATCTCAATGCATCATCCTTAAATCCTTTTACTCCCACCTAACGGAAATTTGTTGACAGTGTATTTTTTTTTTTGGTGTGTATGTCATCTTGTATTTTTATTACAATGGAATGTTGGTGGCGGCTTTGGCTTTATGTATATATGCAATGTTTTATCCTTAAAATGATGTACATCTATCATCTTTTCAGCAATGTAGTAGGGTGGTGCCTGGTGTTCCTGTCTTTGTACAACGCAAAATATTACATGCCTTTGCAGATATTTTGGTAATCTAGTGGTGCCTGGTGTTCCTGTCTTTGTACAATGCTGAATATTACATGCCTTACCAGATATTTTGGTAATCTAGTCTTCTAGAGATTAAATGAGCAGCCTAATCTGATATTTAGCATGAGACTTATCAATAGCAAAGATAGATTACTGAAGTATATGTGCTTCTCATGTATGGATTCGAAGCACATCCATTTTTTTAATATGCAATTTTATCTTTATACCTTGTTCCTGTTTTTTTCACCTTTTTCAGTGGTTGGTAATATCTTTTCCAGCAGTCCTTGTCCCGTAGACTTGCTACAAGGCAGACGATTGAGATTTTCTTGTAGGGAAGGAAGGCATAAGTTTGTAACAAAGTCATTTTCTTCCTCAATCATGCAAGGAATTTCTCCTTCTCATTATATATTTTTTTATCATTAGTGATGCAATTATGATATTATTGCCAATTGATGTTGTTAATACGAGTATCTAAAATATATATTTTTTGAGATGTTGGGTATGTAATTTATAAATTGGTTGTGCAAAGAAGTCTTATTATTAGGGTTGATTTCTGTACGTGTTATTGCTGCTAATAATGTGTTAATGATTCCATACTGTCTAAATTATGAGTGGCAGTTATACTTGCTTGTGCTCTGCAGTGATAATTTGCATACATTGCTTCGTTAAGCCATTTTCCCCCTTCATGCTGGCTTATTTGTGGATATATGAGTTGCTGTTGGGCCTCATCATCTCTTGTGCACTAGTTTGGTCTTCCTTGCCTGAAAGAACATAGTAGCCAACTGTATTTGTGGATTTCTATTTGGAGGCTAAATAAGCATCATTGGAATTCAGCTTGAATCCACTGTCTGTTATTCAGTGAAGTTCAATTTTGGTTGGAGCTTCATTTGCCGCCATCTATTATTTCTTCTCCTACTACTGAAATGAATTGATATATGACTTCAGGAAATGGTAGATCGTGGAGAGTCATGTAGCCACACAACAGAACCAGAATGCTCCAAAGAAGCTGAACAGCCCAGCCCTGTATCTGTTTTGGAATCCGTATTTGAAGTGGAAACTTCAAGTTCAGAATGTTTTGAAAGAGTTAGTGCAGATCTTCATGGTTAGTAAATTGAATGTTCTATGGTTCATATTGAAAACCTGCAGGAATTTGCTTGTTCCATTAAATAATCAGTGGCAGAGTTCCTAGATGATGCTAGTATAGAACTTGGTGTGATAATGCAGGATATGCAATCCTCAATCATTCTACCTAGCATTTTTTTCTTCTTGCCCAAAACATGAAGTTCGTTTTTTTTGGCATGTATGAACACTGTGGGAATGACATTTTGTTATTGTTGCGTTCTTAAATTCTTGAATGGTTTTTCATCTTGACAGGTCTCAGGATGCAGCTCCAGCTTCTTAGGTTGGAGACGGCAGAAGTTTCCACAGAAGGGTCAGATTTCAATGTTTCAAGTGATGAAGAGCCTGGAGAGAGCTGCAGCAGTGGCTTCATGGAAGACAAGGGAGAACTTTCGGTGTTGTTCAGAGATGCTGAGAGCAGGGACTTTTCTTTTCTGCTGGATGTGCTTTCTGATTCAGGCTTTCATGATGCAAACCACGAGATTCTCTTAGCTCCATGGTACTCGCTGGAGCTTCCCATCAGCCCTGGGACATTTGATGTGCTAGAGAAAAAATATGGTGGGCAGGAGACATGGCTGAAATCAGAAAGGCGACTACTGTTTGATCTTATAAATTCAGCTCTTGCAGAGGTTCTTGGGCAGCACAAGGGTTGGCGCCCATGGATGAAGCAGAGAGGGCGAAGAGCTGGTATTGTGGTGGGCCATAATGCTGGGCTTGCAGATGCGGTGTGGGAGTTGGTGGTTGAACGTCGGAAGGAGAGAAGCAGTGACAGTGACACTGCAGAGAAGGCCTTGGGAAGAGCAGACTGGTGGCTAGAATTGGGAGATGATATTGAAGCCATCGGCAAAGAGATAGAGGAACAAATGATGGAAGAACTGCTGCAGGCAGTATTTTGTGGACCATCTTCCTGAGAATGTAAAGGTTTGCCAAAACCATTCGTAATATTAGAACTGGTAGAGAAAATATTACAGCCAGATGTATGGAAATGGCAATCAGTTTTCTAGGAAATAAAGCGAGAAGTTTCATCAATATGGATTTGAAGTATTTGAGTACCAACGCATGTCTTTTCTTTCCCCATAACGTGTGGTACCTTTTTGATTGCTGAACGTGAATGTTAAATTGCCCTTGATTTCGATGGGGCTGGCCAGTTTTGTGAGGTCACCCATTCGAAATCAGCCCTTAATTATGTTCTAACTCTGGCCTAATAAAGCTGTATCGCAATAATCCTTTCTCTTTCTGATTTTTTTTTTTTGGATTGAGATTTATATAACATTACAACCGATATTACAATCAAGAACATTTATAACCCTCATAATATAGACGGAATTTTTTTGTAAACTCCCTGCACGAGGGAAATTTGTATGAAACCCTCACCCTGGGAAGAATAGGAAAAACCCTCACCAAGTGGGGGGAGGAATAGAAAAACCTTACCAACTGGGGGGACTGAAAAATCACGCCGGGCGTGAGTAGAACTCGGACCAGTTCAAAACGTGGCTGCTGAATTTACCAGGATAGCACTTTCTGATTGATTGCAGCCACACGGTGCGTTGTCTTACCGTATAGGCCGGCTAAGTCTTCTGAAAATCAAAATCCACTTTTGTCCTTAAAGAGTCAATTATTTAATCCCAATTATTATAATAGTTGAGGTTTAGGTAAGTGCAACCAAACAACAAATAACCACTCCATCTCATCCATGCAACTCCACTCCCTGTCCCCAGCCAAGAGTGGGGCACCTTAGGGACGTCATACCCTCTATATACCCAATATCTCCAAACATTCAACACCCAAGAAATACTCTCTCGTCCTACGCGGAAGACATTATCACCAGATGGCCTACCTCAAGTTGACATCCCTTCTATTGCTGCTAGCCACCTCAACCTTAGCCAATGCTGCCCGACTCCTTGATGAGGAAATTCCACCTACGGCTGCACCATTTCCTGCATTCTCAGCAGGCAATCCGGCTGCACCAACAGCAACGGCTGCCGCGCCCGCTTCAACAAGCGTCACTGCTTCACCGGCATCAACACAACAGAGCACCGGAGCAGCAGCCGACGCCCGCCCTGGCCCCCATCACACATTGTCTTTCTTCATGCATGACATCCTTGGTGGGACAAATCCAACAGCTAGAGCAGTGACTGGGGTTGTGTCCAACTCAGCCATCAATGCTCACCTCGCCTTCTCCAAGCCCAACGGAGCAGTGCTCCCAATGAACAATGGCATTCCACTCACTGCCACTAACAGAGGAGTCATCAACAACAACAACATTCCCTTCCTTACCGGCCTAGGCGGCCAGACAACAGCGAGCACCCTTCAAAGCAATGGAAACAACGTTGTTAGTGGCAATAACGGGATTCCATTCATCAACGGAGCTCAGCTGCCGGCAGGGACAACTCTCCAGAAGCTCTTGTTTGGGACGATGACAGTCATAGACGACGAACTGACTGAAGGACATGAGCTGGGGTCTCCAGTCGTTGGCAAGGCTCAGGGATTCTACATAGCTAGCTCCGAAGATGGCGACAGTCAGACCATGGCATTTACAACCATGTTTGAGGACAGCCAGTACCTTGACAGCCTCAGTTTCTTCGGCGTCCATCGAACTGCATCCACAGAGTCTTATCTGGGCGTCATGGGTGGGACTGGCAAGTACGCGAACGTCAAGGGATATGCAAAGATTAAGAGCCTGCCTGCAGCAGACCAGCACGAAACTGATGGCGTGGAGACTCTTCTTCAGTTCACTGTCTATCTCAAGAACTAGCTAGTTTGCTACGAATCACAAAGAGTCTTAGCCCATCCGAGTAGGAGGCTGAACCATAAAAAAATCATTGTGGAAGTGCAGTCCATTTCCATGGACTGGTCCCATAACGATTATGATACGCAGGTATCTGTAGCCATTTAGATGTGTGGCGCAGCATGGATTTGGTGTTCGACGTTTCTTAGTTTGACTTGCGTTTTGGTTTCTTTCCATTTTCATCGTTTGTTATAAATTTTATGTGAAAAGCAACTTCGTTATGGTGCTGTTAAAGATGAGATATGTTGGCAATTTCCCAAAATTCTGTTAGTATTTAAATCCGTCAACACCCCAGCAGACTGAGAAGTGAGAACACAACAACCATATATATAGAACAATTATCAAGTGCATTTAGATTCCACCATAATTATGGTATAGTCTATGCACTGTGGGCTCCACATTATCGTGAATGGAAAATCCACCATACCCATTGTATTTAGAATTGTTCACTCATTAGCACACTAATTTTCATCCAAATTCGACATGTGTGTGGTTCTCATCTTAAAATGGTGTAAAATCAGCGGAATGAAATAATTTAACATAGATATCAAGTTTAAAGTAGTACTTTCAACATCTAAAACCGTTTAAAGAATGATTTTTATATGGATAAATGATTGTATTAAATTTTCTTGCATTCTAATATGTGTGGGGCTCATTTTACAGTGGACTACACTGTAATGAAGTTCGTTTGCACATGATGAGATCTCATATATATATATATATATATATATAAGGAAAATAATGAAGTGCATTCGGATTGCACCATAATTACAGTGCAATTCATGCTCTATGAGGCCTACTAGATCATGGATAAAAAATCTACTCTACCTATTGTATTTAAAATTATTCATATTATTATCATACCAATTTTCATTCAAATACAATATGTATATGTGCTCCATTTTAAATTGGTATGATATTGTTAACATCTAAACCGTCTAAAGTATGATTTTTATATAGATAAATGATCGTATAAAGTATTATTATATCTTAAAATGTGTGGGACCTATTTTGCAGTGGACTACATCGTAATTATGGTGCAGTCTGTTTGCACATGATAGATTCTCTCTCTAGAAATATTCAGATACAACTTCACCGCATCATAATTACGGTGTAGCTATTTCAAAATGGGCCCTACATGATCATGAAATTATAATTTACTCCATCTATTGTATTTAGAATTATGTATTCTATTGTTATACCAATTTTTATCTAAATTGGATATGTGTATGGGCCACATCTGAAAATGGTACAAATTCAACGTAATAAAATAGTTTGATGTAGATAATGACTTTAAAGTGGTTTTTCCAACATGTAAACCATTTGCTATAAAATTTATATATGAATAAATAATTGTATAAAGTATTAATACATTTAAGTATACGTGAGGCCTATTTTGGGGCCAAATGCGCCGTTAATTATGATGCGACCTTATTACCATACCAATTAGGATAAAAATTGGTATGGTAATAGAATACATAATTTTAAATACAATGGATAGAGTAGATTATAATTTTATGATCAAAGGGCATCACATTAAAGACAATTGCACTATCATTCTGGTAGTAAAACTGCACATGAATATTTTTCTACATATATATTAACAGTAGTCTACGAGAGCGGGATCTTCGGAAGAACCAGTGATTCTCTGGTAAAGAATATCGAACGGTTGTTTCTGTTATGATGGAAATTTAACACAGTATAGATGCCAAAGTTTAATTGTATTTAAGTGAAATATTTAGTTAATGTGCAAAAAATTAATGTTAACTCAAAATTTCAGCCCCACCCATCTGCTTGATTTTAATCAATTCAGCTTTCTTTATCAGGACTGATCGGATTATAGGTCGACTCTAGCTTGAGTCACCTTCATCAATTTAGTTCCCTACGTACTTATTATTGTATTATATTATATTATTAACTCCATCCACTGGTTCGGACTAATTTGAGGCTTGACTACTCGGTTTCAACCTTAAATCGACGTTGGGCTTGGGGCTGAAGCCTGACATTGAACCAACAAAGCTAGACCCATTTCTCAAGAATGCTACCGTGATCGGAAAATGTGCAATTTCTTAGTTACGTCTGGTAATGTATAATACGATTGGAAAGTGAGGAAGTGCTGAAAGTGAGAAAAAGAATAAATTAGGTAAATGATATGATCTCAAAGGCGTAAAGTTGAAACAAATATGGCATTTATAAGAAAAAATAATTAGAGTATAGAAGTAAAGTTAAAAAATAAGGTTGTTAGATAGTTAATTAAGATGTCTAATCATTTAAGGAAGAATATGTGAGAGAGAAGAAACTGAGCATGTTTGGATAGAACTATAATTATTCATTTTATATCTTTTTATATAATTATCTTACTTTTAAATCGTTTCTACACAATTGCCCTGACACCTAACTTATTTATCTTAATTTTATTTTCATTACTTTTCATCATTACTACTTTCATATTACATTATTTTATCTCATTTTAAAAATTTTAGTTTTAAGGTGTGTTTGGGAAGTGATAAAACTTTTGAATGAAAATTTTTTTGTATATAAGTTTTTGAATTGAAAGAAAATGCTAACATAATAGGGGTAATGATGAAGAGTAAAGATAATAAAGTTAAAATAGACAGATTTGTTGTATGGATAATTGTGTAGAAATAATTGAAAAGTAACGTAATTGTATATGAATATGTGTTGAAATGATTGAAAAATAGAATAGTTGTATAGAAAGATGTGAAGAAATTATTAAAAATTGGATAATTGTAGAGAGTAAAAAAATTTTAACTTACTTTTTTGGGTTTGTTTGGGAAGTGATAAAACTTTTGATGTAAAAATTTTTGAATTAGTAGAAAATGATGTGATATGATAGTGGTAATGATGAGAAGTAAAGAAAATAAAGTCAAGTTAAATAGGTTAATTCCACAGATATTGTGTAGAAATGATTGAAAAGTAAGGTAATTATATAGGAAAATGTAAAAAAATAATTAAAAAATAAGGTAGTTATAGAAAATGAAAAAATTTATATTGAAAAACTTTAAGTGGAAAAATTTTATACTTCCCCATACTTGTCTTATTATCAGACACACCCTTAGTCATTTTCTAAGCATACGCAAAACCATTTTGCGACTTGTAAGTGGCCTCGAAGCGTCTGCAAGTCTCTTCAATCACATGAAGTGACAGAGCCAACGCAACTCATCTTCAGCCAGTTGCAGCTCCATAGATTTATACTTTTTTCTTTCTTTGCCACCCATTGGCATCCATAATTCAACTATTTTTTAATGGATATTTATATACATTATGACAACTTATATTATATTTAAGCACATAGATAACTCTTACGCAATGGAAGAAAATTTTCAATAGCATCCCACACAGAGGGAAAATATGCAAATACCTCCACCAAAGAGAAGAAATAGAAAAACTCCCACCACATCACCTAATTAAATAGAAGAGGGGAGAGTCAAACTCATGATCAGCCAATCATAGACTAACATGAGTTATTGTTAGGGTACACCCCTAGTTATTATAATTCATGTGTTTTGAATGTACTCAAATATGCTCGCTAACTTTTGAATTGTTGAAAAATAAATCCTAATACACAATGTAGTAGTTTAAAGAAATTTCAAATTTAGAAATGCAAGATCTAAAAATTATTAAAAATATTTTGCAAAATTGAGACTTTGTTAGTTAGCAATTGGTCTACTTTGAATTAATTAAAAGTACTTGAAATAAATAGGCCAAGTCATAATTTTCTAAAGTTACGACCTTATAGGTTTTATTTACCCCTTTAAAAATGGGATTAGTTTTTGCAGCTTGTCTGGATGATAGACACTAGGAATCGTCCATGTGAGAATAGAAGGTCAATAAAAAGGAAAGTTTCGCTTTAGTCTTTTAAGTGTTTTAGAGGCCTAAACCCCGATTGAAGTATGTTCGAAATGACAGCTTGATAATTGACTTAACTGCACAACAAATTCTGTGGATTCTAGGCTTCAAAGTGTGATATTATTCGCTTTAGCTTGACAAGTCAGCCACATAGTTTTAAAATATGTCATATCATGTTTTAAGCTTAGATTCTTTTGTAAACTCCTAGGAATTCTCCCTTTTTTATGTGAAATTAAGTTTTAGATTATTACAGACATTGTATTGAAGAACGTTGAATCCTTTTAATTTAATTAATAGGGTTTTTGGGGACAAGAAGTTAAAAAAGTAAATTTTTTTTGAAACACTATGGTAAATTTTTGTGATATATTTTAGCGATATATAATATTTTTTTTAGCACAAAAGACTCTATTTAGCGAGTAGAGACGATAACATAATGGATATTGCAAACAGTAATTTTTTAATGACAATTTTTGTCACAAAGATATGACTTTTAGTAATATATTTAAAAATGTCACAAAAGTCTTTTTGTGACAAATTTACAGTGACATTGTTATAGTGTAAATTAATTTAAAATTTCATGTCACTAAAAGTAAATTTTCTTGCGGTGAAAATGTGATGTGATAAATAGGGATAAACATCAAGAGCAAAGAAAATAAAGATAAAAGATTATATAAAAAAATTGATGATAATATAAGAGAATATAAAAAGTAAAATAGTTAGGATGTGTCTTGCAATCATGAAAAGTTGTCAATCTAAAATATGTTAATATTCATAAATAGCCTATTTTTAGTCATTTATTTACATTTTACTATACAATTTTTCATTCCGAAATCATTTTTTCATAACTGCACATATAATTATTATATATTTTTTAACTTTATTATCTTTATTCTTCATTATTCCTTTTATCATATTATTATTCTCTTTATTATATCACATCACTTTTCACATTTCAAAAAATTTATACAAAAAAATTTTTCTTCCATAAATTTTATCAAATCCAAATGCACCCTTAAATTATGAAAATGTCAAATTATATCAAAAGGCAAAAACACGTAGTGATTTTTTTTTTCCCCCTTCTTAGCCCGTGCCGAAAAGGATCTAATTGTCCAAAAATGAACGTGGGCATGTTTCCAGTCGGGCCACGTACACACCCCTTTCATTTTTTCATATGGGAAAAGACGTCGGCATTCTTCGAGAGCATGAATACCTTTTTTATGATTGTAATTTGGAGACCTCTCTCCTCTGCAATCCCAACAAAAGAAAAAGGACACCGTACCAAGTTCTAGACACACAAAAAAGCAAGGGCAACGATCAATGGCCCATATCGTCTTGATATCTGAAGTTTCTAAGGAAGAAAGGCATGCAGCAAAAAAGAAAAGAAAAAATCAAAAAAGAAACGCACCCACATTTGTACGACAAAGGGGCTGGCATGAAAGACACACCTGGCCATAGGAGGTGGTCGTTCAGTTCCTGGCTTCTACTGTTATCACCATTGACTGTAGGAAGGACGACCCACATGCTACATTCTCCAAATGCAGAGGTCAGACGACGGAATACTTTGCACTTTTTCCTGCAGGTTAAATTCAAATAAAGTTACAGCTAATCCATGATATGAAGTAAATGGCTCACCATAAACTAATTCAATCACATTTTTGTTACTATTTTCCTGCTAAATAATAAACTAGATTTAGATGTTGCAAAAGGGCCACCATGGGAAGCTGCAGGTTGTTGATCAGTGTGGAGACCATCATCTTCCATTAGCATTTTTGGGTGGTCCAGTTCCCATTATTTCATCTGCCAGGGATGCATGCGCAAGCATGGGTCAAATCAACCTTGGATTGGCAAGAACAGCCATTCAATTCCGACGCAGTGGATATAAAGTTGGCGACCATTCAATCTTAGCTAGAGAGCCCCTTTTACCACTTTACTACCACCTGTGTTCAGATAAGAAATGGCCAGAACAAGACATAGTCGCACCTGTGTCCAGCCCGTTTCTTGTAATGACTCGTCTCTCAAATAACCGAAGTGATTATTTTAACTGCCATTTAATCTGAAAAGAGAAAAAGAAGATGGAAATGTCTGTCGGGCCAGCTTAGACTTGTTTAAGTGGCGTGGCATTAGATTCGATTTTGTTGGCTGGCCAATCATCAGTCTTAAATATCTAAATTTCGAGAATATTTGATAGAATAACTAAACAAGGAGTTTTTTTTTTTTTTTTTTTTAAACTCCCCAGATCTGTTAAGTAACTAGAATAAAAGGGTTCTACTTACCGGAACCGGTTTATAAGAGTGAGTTTTCGCGAACTTGTTCAAACTTGGCCCATAGCGATGATGTGAAATTCACTCTATTTTTTGCTTTTAAGATCTCCTTTGCTTTCATAGAGAACTGAATTTCGTCCATATCAAGGACGCGAATCCTTGCCATTTGATAAATATGTAAAATCAATAGATTATTTAGTTTTATATCCATTCCAGAGCTGTCAATATAACACTCAAACTGTCTAAACATTCTTTCCCATACAAAATATAAATATAACACTAGCTATACAGATTCATCGCCTGGCGTCTGTAGAACTAACTTGAAATTAAACAGACTTAGGCTAGGTTGTTACTCTACTGACTCAAGTGCCCCTTTCAATTTATTTTGAACCATGCATTTCTGCATTTTTATACAACGCCAATTTTTTCAAAAAATGTTCTGGATACAGAACATAGGAAATCCAGTCAGCATGATTTTGATATGATATCTAAGGAAATCCAATTTTAAAGAGTCGACTGCCCAAACCCATGTGCTATTGCAAGTAGGGTTTGTTTACAACTTTGTAGGCGCACCCAATCATTCTTAAAGGGATAAAAGATAACATGAAATAGTGGCCAGCCAACCACAGGTATTTTTATACACATCCGAAAGGAAAAGAAGACCATCGTGATCGCCTACTAGAAATGATTACACTCCTTTTATCCACAAAAGATTCGCCAACCAAAGAAGCATCATAAGATTAGACTAGAGAGATTCCTCAATTTCAACTTGAGATCATTCATAGACCATTCATCAGGAGATGGGCAAGGAAGTTGATGTGGACGGTGCTGATGATGGCCAGAACTGTGCGTTCTTCACCTTGGATATACTTGTGAGAACACCAAGTGGCGTGACGTCTCCTATCACAGTTACCTTCTTGGATGGGAAATCTATGCTGAAGGATCTCACCCCTGCAAACACACACATACACACATGCAGTAATGTTCCATTATCTTACAAGAATTTTTTTTTTTTTAAAAAAAACCAATTAAATTGCTCTGGTGGGTATTTCATAATGCCAATTCGGGCCATGGCCCGATTGGTTTGGGCCTTCCAAGAAACATTTGTTACTGACTGTTGGATAGCGTTTCAAATATGCCACTGACTTTATTAGCTTGAAAAGGCTTGCTCATCGTGTCATCCAACCCACATGAAAGTCCCCTCACAACTTCCCGTCAGTTTGCGCCTTTTTATAGATTATTCACCACCTGATTATTGTTGGGTGGTTTCATTTTACGAAAAAGAGACAAAAAGGTGTTTTTAATTTGTATTTGTGAACATCATCACGCTTTCGGTGTTTGTGGGGTGCAGGTGTTGTATTGTGTGATCTGATCATGAGTGGACCATCATTACAGGATCCAACGGTGGCACATGACTCTTACCTTCCATTCTAGAGATGTGCTTCCTCACTTTTCCTTCACAGCCTTTGCAGTGCAAAGACACCCTCAGCACGACAACCTACAAACCACATAAGCAAAATAATAAAAAATCATCAATAGGCACGATAAAAACATGCAGTCACTGATCGGTGCATATGCAAAGCAACTTATAAATACCTGATCATGTGATCTAGTAGAAGAAGATTTCAAAGAAACAGCTGAGTCATCTTCCTTGATAGAGAAAGATTTCAAAGCAGCTGGCGATTCATGTTCCTTGAGGGAGAAAGATTTCAGAGCCGCAGCTGATTCATGTTCCTTGAGGGAGAAAGATTTCAGAGCAGCAGCTGATTCATGTTCCTTGAGGTAGAAAGATTGGGAAGAAGCTGATGCGTCTTCCTTCAAGGAGCGAGCCCGCCTGGGCTCGTCCAGGGGCACCAACGCGCGGTCGAAATTGGAGACATCGATGAAAGGCACGTCATCGTCCAAGAGTGCGGGAGTTGAGCCAGGTGAGGGTGGGAGCAGATCAGTGAGGTGCGCGGAGCTCTTCCGGCGAGTGGTCTCCAAAAGATAGCGGGTGGAGCCGGGTGGACTCGGAAAATCGGCCTCTCTTTTTGCCGAGGGCTGCTGCTGCTGCTTGCGGTGCTTTTGGTGGGTGGATTTTGGTTTTGAGGGCGGTTGGAAGCGTGGGTGGCCGAGGGAATGGGAATGGGAATGGGATGGTTTGGTTCTCCGCCTGTCGATGAGGTGGGGCGAGTGGCGATCGATGGCTCGGCCGCCGTGTCGCACCATCGCGTTCGAATCCATGCTCACGCATATTGCTGTCGAGGCCGGCGACGCGCAAAAGAGGTCGATTCCTTTCATGGTTCCACGGTGATTAGCTTCGCGTAATCAAACTGCATGAGAGAGAGAGAGAGAGAGAGAGTGTGAGGTAGCTTGATATGCTTTTAAGGTTGGTGATCGGAGTGAGGGTGGAGAAAGAAAAAGGAGGAGGCAGCCCCACAGAATTAAAGAATAAATAAAAGGCTAATAAAGTTTTAGTATGCAATAAAACTCATCTCTCGGTGTGATTTTGAGGTGTAGATTGTTCTCTGCACCCTTCAACACAATTTATCTTTTCGCTAGCACAGAAATGGCCCCAGATCCAATAATCCAAGCCATCATATGATTTTCTTTCGGTGGATGAAAACAACGGAGAAAAAACCCCAAGTCTTGTTACATATCTTAAATCCATACGTATGGAATTTTCAAAATTGAAAAAATTGGGTGTCTGTTAGACAGTGTGACCCGTGGAATCAATGGTCCGGATGATTGAGAAAAATGCATGATCAAATCGTAATAACCCCCATCAGCGATGGTATTTCTTACTCATCATACATGGCCTTTAAAGTAGTAGGAAGCCTGCTGCTCGCTGCTCGCTGCTCGCCGCTCGCCTCTCTTTTGTTATTGCAAGACATAATTACGACCACCACTTCAACCATTTCTAATTAGCACTATCAATATATCATTAGCCGTTCATGACATATCATTGTCAACGGACACCGACTCCTTCTCTTACTCAAATCACAACCGTTCGACCTTTGATCAAAAGCCATCAGATTCGCACCCAAGTGTGGGACGCGTGTATTTGGATATTGGAGGGGGAAGAGAGAATGGGGTGGGTGGTTTTCTTTTTTTGATAGTCCAAGGACACGGACCGCGAAGAGCGGAACAGACTGCAGGTTTTTGATATTTGACCGCATTTTTTTGTTCGCTGATAGGCATGCGTCGATGCCAGAATGGCACGCGATGGGCTGCCACGGTTTTTGTTGTGTCGCGCGTGTGGTTGATCTGATGCATTCATCATGGACTGTCCACCTACCCAAGCAGGCCGAGTCAGTCGTCCACTTCACTTTTCCGCACCACTCATCCCAACCGTACACTTCATCAGCACCTAATCAATGGGCCAATGGCACGAGCACTCGAATTTGCCCGGAGAATTGAAGGATCGGGACCCACGCCTGGGACGGCAACGGATCTCTTGTCGGCGTTCGAGGCTGTGTTAATTCCTTTTATTCCGTGAAGTAATTCGCCATAAATGGGTGGGCTCCTCCACGTGCGCCTTCCTCCTGCACGCGCACCCATGTGCTGCACACGTGACAATTCGACGGGTGTGGCAAAGTATACCCTAGGTACCTGTGCGCGTCCTGAAATAGATAAAAGGGTGTGGTTGACCATGGTAAAAAAACGTCAAACTTAAAATTTTTTAATTTAATTTAAAATTTTTCATTCTTTATAATTATCATTTTTTAAATTATTTTTTCACGTTTTCCTATACAACTAACCTATTTTTCAATCATTTTCATACAACTACCTATACAACTAACATATGTATTTTAAATTTATCATTTTTATTCCTTATCATAACCCTCATCATATTCATCATTTGAAAACTTTTAACCTCTAAAATTTTTCATCAAAAGTTTTATCCACTCTCGAACATGCCCAAAAAAGTGTATTTTGAATGTAATAAAATTTATTGATAAGAAAGTTTAGGTGTAAAAATTTTTAAAATAAGAAAAATGATATAATAGGATATGAATAGTAATAAGGAATAAAGATAATAAAGTTAAAATAGACATGTTAGTTGTATGAGTAGTTGCGTAGAAATGATTTAAAAATAAGATAGTTTATGAAGAAAAATGTGAAAAAATAATTAAAAAATAAGGTAGCTATAGAAAATGAAAAGCTTTAAATTAAAAAGTTTAGTTGAATTTTTCTTTTCAGAAAACAAACACACCTAAAGTAAGTCTCAATTTGTATACGCATGTGAAGGAGTAGGTTTTAAGTAAAAATATATCCAATTTAATTAGAAAACAGTAGATTTCAAAGTCCAAGTATCCAAAACGATTTGAATTATTAATATATGTTCAATATAATATTTTATGACCCATAAAAATATAATATTTTGTGACCCATAAAAATATAATATTTTGTGAAATATCTGTTGTATTGAATGGTATAAATATATTCCTTAAATACATAAAAATTGTTTAATTTATCTATTATTAAGTAAAATTTAAGGGCATATTTGGTAAATACAAAAACTTTTCAAACAAGTAAATGTAATAAATATATTTCAAAAAATATATTACTATCATCTTGATTATTGATTTTTTAAATAAGATTTATGGTTAAATTATGATTTTTAAATATAATTTTTTTAAAAAAAAGCTAATTTGGAACCAAAATTGAAAACAACATGACTTTAAAAATAAAGTAGAATACACTTTAAAACTGACCTGACATAAAATACAGTAAGGTAAGAGTTTTGAAACTAGGGTAGAAGTAGAGTTCACTTTGTGGGACCGAATCAAATTATCTGATCTAGCCGACCGTCCAGAGTTTGTGAATCACGTGTGTAGATAGAAGACAAGTGGGGAAGCGTGATCTTATAAAATATTAGTATATTATATATGCGTGGCCGAGGCAGTTTAGTACTTTAGTTGCAGATTTTAAGGGTTTCCGGTAAGCCGGTTTTGTTGCCATCATGCATGGCGACCGTTTCTGCTCGTTCGGACCGTTTGATTCCGAGTAGTTAAGTACGATGGCTCGCAGAAGACGGGTACTCTGTGATTTAATTGAAAAATGCACTCGATACTGTGGTTACGGTTTCCAACTTATTTTTGACTTTTTAAAAAAAAAAAAAAAAAATCCACAGCGTATAAAAATGGATCTTAACCCACTTTAGACAAGTTCATTTTAAAAAGAATTTCGTTAACATACATCCGTCACAAGTTTTTTCTTAAAATTAATAAATTTTCTTGAGCAGAAAATCTGAAAAATAGAAGACAATATCAGTAGATATATGGAGTGTCTTGTGAAAAATAGGGAGATGTTGCATGGGGTTATTTGAATTTTGGCCCTTCTAACTATGCATATTTGTTTTTTAACTAATGAGTTTTGCGTATTTGCTTTTTAAATCTTATAAATTTTCCTTCTTTGTATTTTAAACTCTATCGTTAATGTACGTCATCAAATGAACAAAAAGTTTGTTATTAGTTGGCGTATAAAATTTTTAATAATAAAATTGCCATTGGAGGAGTCAGTTCATGAAATGAGTCGACTTAACTTAGCTACAACCAACATCACACTATCTAAAAGTTTAAGTGGACTCATTTCATAAGCTAATTCATTTTCATAAATCGACTTAACTGAGCCGTATAAACCTGTCATGTCCGTATATATGAGTTGACTCATGTTCAAGAATTGATTCGACTAAGCCATAAATTATTTTAGACTTTTCATTTACAAATAATATTTGTTAGTTGGGTGTTTTAACAAGATGTTTACAATGAAAAGAGGATAAATTTACTAGATTTAAAAAGCAAATATGTGAAATTTATAAATTAAAAAGCAAATGCGCATAGTTAAATGGATCAAAATGCAAAAAATTTAATTATAGGGAAACAAAAGAAAAGACAACAAGTGAGTGCCTTTTTAATAAGCAAACCCCAAGCATGAATTTTTTGGAACTTGTTATCCAAGAAGAAATCCACATGAAAGGGGAGTCATTTCAGAAAAATTCTAATATTAGAAATCTTTAGTTTATTTATGGCTAAAATGAGTGATTTATTTATTTGATTTTTTTTTAACAGCCAAAGTCACCACTGCTCATGGCTAATGCATATGTTGGAACATAAAATAAATGTTTTCTTTATTTATTTTAAATACAAGTAAACCTTTAGAACACATGATGTTTACCATCTAAATGATGGCTTCACGTATAAGATTTCTCTGAAAATTAACATATAAGAAATTTATTTAGACAATTAGATTGGAGAAAGTGAAAATTAAAGTTGCAAGCAAGATACCTCTTGGGCAGGGCCCGACTTTTAAAATTGCCGTAGACGCTGTTAGGGATGTAGGGTTGAACCTCATCTAAGCCGTGGGAGCCTTTAGTCTCCCTTCTTCATATTTAAAAGTGTGTAGTTTTTCTCTTAATAATAGGAAGCACATAGTCTTCTTTTTGAAAATTGTAAAAAAATTTTGAGCATGTAGTATAAAATTGAGATGTAAGTATACCAAAAAATTGTAAGTAAGATTTGCGGAGCGTTTCCCTAGCATGTCCACGATTTCCTTTTAATACATTTAAATCTTCATGAGGTGATTTCTTTCAAATTAGATGGCTAATCTTTTTGGGAAAAAAAAATTCCGCTTTCCACGTTTTTATGAGATAATGAGTATATATATTTTTTTATGAATATGACATAATCAGTGTCTGGAATAAGGATTTTTACCCGACCCAACCCACAAGGCTCAGATGATTTCGACAGTTGAAGAAGAGATTTTGTCCTCAAAACAGTCGAACATCTTGTCCAAGTACGTTTGGTCCTCATGATGAAGTAATTTTAATGATGAGAAATAAAAAAATGCCACTTGGAGAATGGAGTGCAGAATCTGCTAGAAATTATTCTTCCAGTAAGCCTATCCTTCAACAGTTCAAAAAATGCAGAAACTACCGTGTCCCACCTCATCACCGTTCATTAATTTTTGGGAGGTTGTTATGGCCCTCATCACATCATATTTATTTTTGAAATTTCATCGAATAGGGTACAAGCCAATAATCAGGTAGTGGTTATTAGTGGCTCTAAAACCTGTTAGTTTTACAACATAATCACAATTACATCGTATATAATTAATAGAGTAATTTAAATGCCTATTTTATCTGAAAAATAATTATTCTATTATTAAAAGACATTCTTATTTTTTTTCTTAGAGTCCCATGATGTGATTTTTCTATCTGCTCTTTATCCCTATTAATTAAATCCAGGAAAACCCATACAAAAATATAAAAAAATTGGAAAATCTGAAGACGTACAAGTTGTGCGCATTTTCACCGGAGAAATGCCATTATATATGTTATTGTACAAAGACGAATGTACAAACGAAATTATGACATAAGACACCCCAAACCCTAAACAAAGAAATCCAATATTATGAAGTATACCCAATATTAAACTTGAATAAGATAAGACAATATGAGACCTCCAAAACTCAGCAAATAAATATCTTGAAAAAGCTTCTGATATTTTTATTAGAAGACATTAAAAGATAAATTGAACTATTGAAGAGGTTTAGACAACCGAACCAAAGTCATGAACGGTTTTCATGACTAGTTCGACCGGTGGTTAAACCGAAAAAAATTAGTGAACCATGACATAAGAGGTGCACATTCTACCCAGTTGGGTTCAATTCTTAAAATGGTTATCATAACTTTGGTATTCAATATTGTTACTTTAATGCATAAATTTTTTAGACCTCTGTGACAGTTGAGGGTAGTAAATTTTCGTACATATATCCTTATAACCAAGTAATCATTAATGTTTCTATATAAAAAAAATCATTAATGTGGATTTGTAACGGTAACACCTCCTTGAAATAACCATTAATTCAAGTTCTGAATCAGGTTGTCAACTGCAATATGCCCGTTCATTGTTAGCTCATGGCCACGGAAAGAAAAAAAAAAAAAAAAAAATCAAATTTCACGATAAAAAGAGGATTAATTAGTTAACTGGGCATACGCAATCTCAAATAGCATTAATTAACGCTTCTTTTTCTTTTCTTTATTTTAATTGATTGACGCGCACCGAATCATGTGTGATACTGATTTGATGGGGAAGGAAAGGTTTGTGACTGTTTGGAGCAGAATTTAACAGAAGAGTAGAGATGAGGTAATAAACAAGAAATGATGCATTGGCAGGCCATCCAAAGTGAACATAAGATAGATTCCAAAGGAACATATGCTGTGTGGGGTAGATTATAGGAGAGAGAAGTGGTCTGCGGATGAAGGAGACAGGAACCTACTTTCTTCTCCATCATCTCTTTGTTCTCTACAACAGGCCAACCGAATCCGATGCTCTTGTGTTCTGCCTCTCTTTCTTTTTCCTTCCCCACCATCCATGCAACAACAGCTTACATGCAAGCTAGCTAGACCCATACTAGCTTCTCGATTTTTCTCCATTTCATTATCAGAAGATCAGAAATCCTTCACTAATCTTCTCTCTTCAGCGGGTAGGTAAGCAGTCAATGCCCATTTTGGTCCCCATGATTAACAGTAAAGTGGCATGGACTGATCTGATCATGATTAATTGCCAAAATGCGGCACTGTGATTAACTAAGACTCCGTTTATAATTAAATGAGGAGTGCAATGACCTGCTCGCCACTAAGCTTGACTGATACCAACCGGGCTATGCCTATATTGGTTTTTACACAATTTTCATTTCCGAGATTAGCACGATTTTTTAATCACTTTCAATGGTCTTAATTGTCTTAACTTTTCATGATTGTCCATATATATTGCAAAATGATCATTACAGAAGTCCAAAAACTTATTTGTTCGTTTTTTTTAAAAAAAAATTTTGCAAAATGATTTATCTAATTATGTTGGTCGACCCTGCTGTCGGTGGAGCGTTCGGAGTAGAGGTCTAGAGTTCGAATCCCACATTGGAATTTCGAGGAAAAAAATTGTTGTAGAAGCGTTGGTCTCCCTTTCGGTTGGTGGAAGCTGTGTCTTCCTAATTCTTTAGTGTAGCTGTGTCTCCAGATTTCTTTGGGGAACTGTATGTCTCCCGATTTATATGAATGTCTCAGAGCTTCAGTGTAATATGTGTCGAGATGTATGTAAATATACCCATAAAAAAATTATGTTTAATCTATAATTTTTATTAATTATGGAGATGTATGTGTATTTATTTTGAATTTTTAAATATAGGGGTATTTTAGTCATGTTTAAAAATTTTAAAATGATTAAAATACTTCTATGTTTAAGAATCAAAATGAATATATACATATTCTCAAAATTGGTAAAAATTTATTTATAAATTAAACATAATTAAATGAGATATTTTGCAAAAACAAATTGAGAGAAAAAAAAAAACAAATATGTGTTTTAGACGGGTCTACAATGACTTCATTTCAGATTGGTCTGATCAGTCCAAAATATCAAACCTCATATATATTTCTACATTTCTTGGTAAGTTACTGATCGAATCTTAAAATCACGGAATTTTATGGGGAATGTTTGTACGTAGTTATGAGCGGTGAATCGTAATAAAAGAATTATAGGTGGTGAATGGAAATTAATTTTCACCCAATTAATTTCTATAAATTAATCCCCCCTCAATTTTGCATGTGTTTGGCTCATGGATCCTAATTGCCTGCTGCAGATCACAACTTCTTTCCGCGTCTTCAATTCTTTGCGGGTCTCATCAACATTATCATTATCTCCCCACCACCATTTTATCCTAGCTTTGTTCTTTTTCTTTTTTTTTTATTGTTTGTATGTTGTTGGCGGATCTCACCAAAACCACGTTTTCCAAATCATGCGTTTAAAGTTGAATTTCTCTTTCCTCCGTCTCTTCGCCTCTCTTTCTCTTCGTCTCTTTCTCATAGTTGAAATTGGACCATTTCTGTCCGTCAATTGGCAATTTCGATCCCCTGGTCCTGTCTGATTTATATGTTCAATAACAGCCACTGAGAAGTGAGATCTTGGCCATAGGTTTTTTCTTTCTTTTTCTTGTTTTTTTTTTTTTTAAAAAAAACAAGACGTTTGTGTAGATATGTGGATAAAGTGAATAAAGGGGATATATGTATAAGAAATAGTATATTTCTTGATAAAGTGAAACAAATTTGGCCGTTTCAACATCGAAACTGCCTTTTTGACGTGATCATGTAGCAACAGCCAAAGTGGGGAGTTATTTAATTGAAGAGAAACCCTTTAACAAAATGTTACAGATTGAATGGATTGCCTTCTTTCTGTAACGATGAGGAAAGTGGTTCTTGCTAAATCACTATTCCCACCGTGATATTATGTTGGTGAATCCGGTATCAAAGCTTCGGGAAAGTCAAGTGGAATGGACCCACCTTCATATCCGGGGGTGACCGGTGCATTCAGCTTCATCTGGATGCATTTTACCTATTTGTTTATTTTTGAAAATTTTTATATAATTGTTAATCTAGATTTATTTAACATGCGTATTAATTTTTATCATTTTTGGATGTTTTTAGATATTTGTTTTTTATTTTTTAAAATCATTGATATTTTCATAATTCATAAATTACGAAAGTATCATTAATTTTGAAAAATTAAAAAAAACATATGAAAGTATCTAAAAATAGTAAAAAATTATGATATATGTTAAATGCACATAGATTAAAAGTTATATAAAAAAATTTCAAAAAACAATTTTAAAAAATGAATTTTTGAAACCCGAGTACACCCAAGTTGAGTGCACTCAAGTGCACTCGATCACATCTCCCTCATATCAGTCTTCTTTTTATCCCTTCTAATTTGAACCTGATCATACGTCAAATCCTACTATTCTTCGGCGATAAAAGTATAATGGATGAACGGCTTAATTAAATATGCCTAAAAAATGAATTGGTAAAGAGAGAGAATACGGAGATTAGGGGGAAATGGACAAAAAGATATGATGAAAGGAGAAAAAAGAGAAAGAATGACGTTATATTGTGAGGGTAATAATTAGTAAAAGACTTTAAGCGGTGCATGTGTCGTTGATTAAGCACATAAATCCCTGTTCCTACTGAAACTTGGATGATTCTGTTAGATTCCTACCATAATCGGTTGAGCAACGTATGCATCTTTGAAGCCTCCCAGCAAATCTGTTGTATTTGATCCATGTAAATGCCATGCTATTTGTTGACTAGTTGGTATGGATAGAATAATTAACATACACAGCCACTTGCTTTGATGTTGCTATCATGGATGACTGGTGGCCAGCTCGATCGAGTTTTGTCTGTCTGATACCGCTCTCATGGACACCGATCGAGAAAGCCAACGTTCTCAAATTTACCCAGAAAGAATTTCAGAGTCTTGTATTTGGCAAGGAATTTCTAAGAATTAAATAATAATCCTAGGAGCCTGGAATAGCCTGGACTGAAATTCAGATGGTCCACATGATGACCGGTGCATTTAAGATATTTCTGGCGTTAGAGCTAGAGCTGTTGACAACGCGACGATGAAGGGCATCAGCAAACGCAGTCGAGGTCACAATCTCTCTCTCGCCGTCGGCGCCAGCAGAGTGAAAAAGAGAATGAAAGACAAAACGGTCGGTGTTCTGCTTTAGTAAAAAAGAACGGTGATGCGATAGAGCTCTGATCCGCCGTACACGCGGCATTCCAAGCATACATCTGGGCCATGCATCTATCCACAGCCCATCTTACTCCCACAACGAATAAATTCCTTGCCCATCTCTCCTACCCGATCGAATGTCTGCTCCCTCCCTTTCTTTTGTTGGCCACAAGACAAGCGATCAGGATTGGTTTTGGTTGGTTCTCATGCCAGGCCCTTGTTAATCTCGGGATGGGGCGAATATGTATTCCTTATGAGGTATGATGCTCTTTAGTAAACCACCAGGCCAAAAAAATCTATTTAAATTTTTTATTTTTTAAATAAATTTATTAATTTAGGTGTATTTAATATATAAACAAAAATGATAAACTTAGTTTATATATTAAATACACTTATGGTGCATTTGTTTACACCAAAGGCTTTTCAAAATAAAACTTTTCATTTTTTGCGATTATCTTATTTTTTAATTATTTATTCATATTTTCTTATATAACTACCTTAATTTTCAATTATTTATAGACAACTACTTATACAATTAATCTATCTATTTTAACTTTATTTTCTTTACTTTTATTATTACACTATCATATCACATTATATTCTCTCATTTTAAAAATTTTTACACAAATTTTTTTTATCACTTCCCAAATACATAGATTAACAAGTTCATTAAAAAAATTTAGAAATTTTTGTTAATAGGTTTCTTAGCTTACTCATCTCGTCCTAACAGAATCATACCTCCTATATTGTTTAGTCCGTCTGGGGGCATAACACGAACGGACCCACGCTCGAATTGGATCTTAAGGTCTGTTTTGCGTTGATGAAAATTTAATTCCCAGACCTTGGGGAAAGGAATTGAGGGAGAATAATTTCATGAAGGTTTTTAACATAATTCTATTATATAGTAATTTCATGAAGTTTTTAAATATAATTCCGTCATACACACTCTTATTTATGAGCTTGGCTTAATTTACTACGGTTCTAGTTCGATAGGAAAACTCTAATAAATATTCAAAGACAAAATCCCAAATAATTAATTTCAGGATATCATCCCAACTGCCTAGAAGTCAGGTGAAAATAATCCAAGAGGTCCACATCTTCTGCCAGAATTTCAAGTTGGTTATGAGACAGGAGGTGGGACTCTTGGACAGCAAAGTCCGGATGTCCAATGAAAAGGAAAACGAGAAGTAAAATCATATGATGAAGCGGTGAATCAATCCTAGAGCGTACGCATGGCAGAGAAGTGGAGATCTCTGGACCGTGCATATATAGAAATGTCGTAGAGCAGCAATGAGGAGAGTAGATTTCCAGTTTGCCCATGTGGAATGAAGATGAGAGAACAATAGGCCATATGAGGAGAAAATGATTATTAATACAATACTGCGAAAAACATTGAATTTCCGTGGGAGGTCATGAATAAAAAAATAAATCAGGAGGGGAGGCATCAGCATGCAAAACAAGCATGCGGACGATTTCTTCTCCTTTCTCATATAAATACAAGCTGATTTCGCTACTTCGGGCCTAAACAAACTCTTCTTTCTTAGTTCTTACTCCTCGGAGATGCGTCTCTGGAAATCGGATACCATTCGGGGCAATCCTTCTCTAAGTGACACCTTGGGCTCCCAGTTCAGCAGTTTCTTTGCTTTGCTGATGTCTGGCTTCCTCATATGGGGATCGTCTTCAGTGTTTGGCTTGAACTGGATGGTTGCACCGGGATCAATACTTTCTTTGACCACCTGTGTAGAAATGGTTAAATCACCTAAAGCTTACTCAAAGCGATGCTTGTAAGGAAGTGAAAATTTTGAATTACCTTCCGTTTGATCAGAAGGGCAAAAAGGAACATTGATAAAAGTACATATCCACAATGGGACTTTCAATTTCATGATGCCCCATGCCCTACATCCTACACACCTTACCTTGGGAAAAGGTAAAAAAGCAAAACAAAATCATCGTCATCATCATCATAAGCCATTTCCTACCTAAAAAGGGTCCGACTGCATGAATTCTGTTGCACCGTTCCTAGCGATTTAAGATTAAATTTTTCGTAATTTATAATATTTTTAAATCTTGTTTAATTACTTCCTTCCATATTTTTTTGAATTTTCCTCTCATTTTTCTACCACCTTCTACTTTGATAGACTTTGTCTTCCTAACCAGTGCTATTTCAGGTCTCCTTTTAACATTACCAAACCATCTTAATCTATTTTCTCTCATTTTATCACAAATTGGTTTCACTTTTAGGTTTTCTCGAATTATTTCATTTCTAATTTTATCTTTTCTTGTTTTACCACTCATCCATCTTAACATTCTCATCTCCGCTACGCTCATTTTTTGTATATGGTGTTCTTCAACTGCCCAACATCCTGCCCCATAAAGCATCGCAAGTCTAATCGCGGTCTTATAAAATTTTCCTTTTAATTTAATTGGAACCCAACGGTCACATAAAATTCCTGACACACTTCGCCATTTCTTACATCATGCTTGAATTCTATGTATTATATCTTTCCCAATTCCCCGTTCTCTTGAACTATTGATCATAAGTACCAGAAGTGATTAGTTCTCATTACTACTTGATCTAAAATCTTAATTGGTTCCTCATCCGGGTTCTCACTATTATTAAAATTGCATTTCATATATTCAGTTTTTATACAACTAATTCTAAAATCATTAGATTCTAAAGCATCTACTCACCTATTCAATTTTAAATTTAGTCATTATTTAGTTTCATTTATTAGAACAATGTCATCTACAAATAACATACACCAAAGTACTTCTTCTTGAAAATGTCTAGTAATTTCATCTATTACTAAGGTAAAAAGGTAAAGACTCAAGGCTGAGCCTTGATGTAAACTTATTTTAACTAGGAAAATATTAGTACCTCTACTAACGGTCCTCACATTTGTAACAGTCCCCTCGTACATATCTTTAATAATATCAATGTATCTGTTATTAATTCCTTTCTTTTTCATCACTTGTCATATTAACTTTCTTAGTACTCGATTATTTGCTATTTCTAAATCAATAAAAATCATGCATAAGTTTTTTTTCTTCTCCCTATGCTTTTCAAATAGTTGTCTAAGTAAAAAAATAACTTCAAATTGATTTTCAGATACATTAGTTTCCCGTTTTAATCTATGTTCAATTACTCTTTCCCATAATTTCATAATATAACTCATTAATTTTATTCCACGATACTTTGCACAATTTTAAATCTCTCCCTTATTTTTATAGATTGAGACTATAATGTTTTTCCTCCATTAACTTTGTTTTTATAATCTTATTAAAGAAATTTGTTAACCATGTTGCACTTATATCTCTCATGCACTTCCATGCATCAATTGGTATATTATTTGGGCCTAAGGCTTTTTTTGTATTCATTTTCCTTATAGCTTTCTTTACTTCGGATATTCAAATTTTTGAGAAATAACTGATATTCATATTTTCTTCTCTATTTAAATTAACACCTAATGTTAAATGTTCGTGTGGGGCATCATTTAGAATAAATTTTCCATCTTTTTTTAATATCATCATCTTTGACTAGAACTCTTTGGTCTTCATTTTTAATACATCTAACATGTGTTAAATCTTTGCTTTTATTTTCCCTTAATTTAGCAAACTTAAAAAATATCCTTTTCACCTTATTCAATTCCTAATCTGTCATAATTGTTGTCATAAGCTGTGTTTAGCATCGGCAATAATCTTTTTAGTAGCTTTTTTTGATAGTTTGTATTATTGTAAGTTTATATCACTTTTATTTCTTTGTCATGTTTTAAACTTTTCTTATTTAGCATTTATAGTTTTTTGAACATCCTCATTCCACCACCAAGTTTCCCTACATGAGGATCTACGATTTTTATATATTCCTACAATACTTTGTCTTGCTTCTTTTATGTTAGTTGTCATTTTATCCCACATCGATTCTCCTCTATCTTCTTATATGTCCAATTTTCTTTCTTCTATCATTCTTTTACTAAAAAATTCCATGTTATTTCTCTTTAAATTCCACCATTTAATTTTTGGAATTATATTGCCTTTAGTTTTTGTAAAACATGTGCAAAACAAAATTAAAAAAAAAACTTTCCCACTCCATCTTATACACCTTTATGTATGATTTTGCATCTTAATTACCTTACTTTTTCTATTATTATATCTACATTCCAATTATTTGTCATATTTTTTATACGACTACCAGAATAAACATATATGTACGACTAGTGGTGAGTGATTCTGGAGCGAAAAGCTGTCTAACCCACAAATATCAAATCTCTTTTCTCCTCCCTACACTGAAATTTAGGATTGGAAAAAATCTAAATTCTGCTGCAAATCTATGAATACAATCCTCAAAAGATTATGACATTCATTGTTCGTTTTCCTTGGTCCTAGATGGTCTAAAGCATTGGAAATCAGTAACTCAGAATTGTATTCCAATCCAATTTATAAAGACAATTTAAGTAATTACAATTAGATAACCAACCTGGGCTAGCTCTAACATGGTAAATTCACCAGGGTTGCCCAAGTTAAAAGGTCCGATATGATCCCCTTCCATTAGAGCTACTAATCCATCAACCTGCAGTTCACGCATTGAAGATATAAATGCGTGAGGCTCAGCAACTTATTGCAATCCAATTTAAAAACAAGAAAAATTATCAGGCACAAACTGGCAAGCCTAAAATCACACGAAATTAGAATTCTAAACAATAAATTGCCCATGTACCTCCCACGTACTAGATAATTGGATCTACAAAGTTGTGTCATTGATTCTAATTCATGGTCTACTGAAAGGTTCACAGAACATGGAGACTTAGGATGGTTCATTACTCATCTGATGGTCCCTGGTCACAACTTGGTTGGGATTGAAATGGAATGAATCTCCCATTTCTCAAAAACATTTTTCTCATTCCCAAAAATTAACAATCAACTTTTCTCATTCCCAGCAAAACATCACCTTTTCCATCACACATCCTCATCTCATCCTTATCCAATCCAAGTCTTCAACGGACAAATTGTGGTGTATAATTTCTATCAAGCTACATGAAATTATGTTTGGTCCTGGGCTCATTACCACATACATTTGCAAATCCAGACATGAAATATACAGACACGTCACACAATCCTTGAGCATTGAGGATTGTGAACAAACAAATGCAAATACAGGAAAGCACAAACTTGATGATATTGGAACATGTCACAGGCAGTGATGATGGAACTCCACCAAATGCACTGAAAATGAGTAGTGCCATTTCCTCAGTATGACAAACAACCAACAGATGACATAACAGTCTAAAATGGGGGACTATTGTGCAAATGCACATAGGCTGTCATGCAAAAAATGGTTGAAAGGCCATGGACATAATTCTGTTGTGTAAACAGTGAAATGACAGCCACATAATCCATAGAAGATGTTGGCAAGCGGGTATTGTAACACAGATAGGAAAAAATTCTAAAACCATAACAAAAATGACATACAAGGGAAGGAAAAGAAAGAAAGCATAATTCCATAACTTCAATATTACACGATTTTGTCTACTTGAATTTATTGAGCAGAAAGTTAAAAGGGAACTTGCTAACTGAGAAGCAAGGCTGGTTGACAGTCAACCTAACTCAATGTCCCAAGATGACTTCAAATCAAGAAGACTAATGCTTTTAACTTTATTACTTTTGTTGTTAAACATCAAAGAAATAATTGAGTTTCAGATGCTCAACTTTGCTAAATTCAGCTTTAGAAAAAGGCTCTTCTCCTTTCAGTCTCTTTACATTTTATGCCCGTAGAAGCAATCTCTGCAGCTCATTGCTCATAATTAACCACATGGAATATTAAAAAATTGGATCAATTGCTACAGTTCCAGCTAGTTTTTCTTGTATTACTATGCCATGTGAAATCTCATTGTGATCATTACATATTGCCAAGCTCGAATCCACGGGCATTGCCAGAAGGATGGAGCAATGTTTGCAGTTTTCATCCAAGAGTTTTATCTGGCTGAGTGCAGTCCAAAAAGGCCACCCTTATGCAAGAAGCGAAAACAGTGTCGGTGAACTTCGAGAGAAACTTGCAGTCTTGCACACATGAGTATGCAAATTTGAAACTAAGGCATATATGATATAAATCACTGGAGGAATACCACTACAGTTGTCAAAATAATGGAGGAATGCCACTACAGTTGTCTAAATTATAGTAACACACTTCAGAAGCATGTTTATTGGTACCCCAATCAGAGGCTTGTCATAAAGATAAGGTATTTCCTACAAGGTATGAAAGCATAAAAATCGAGATCCAAGGATCAAACAAGAGGCATATGAAAGCATAAAAATCGAGATCCAAGGATCAAACAAGAGGCTCACCCTAGGCTCTCATGATCCATGAATGACAGAAGAAAACCACAGACTATTCTCTTAGGATGAAAATTCATTAATAGGAAACATGCACTGTGTACTTGGCTACTCGCCTTTGTAATCTGGTGAGTTATCTTTTCTGTCAAATAATTATTTTCAAAGAGACGACTCGCTTTTCACTTCATTACTAGATTTCTGCTTTTATATAGCAGATTTGCAGCTGGTCAGTTGCTGATATGAACTTCAACTTTCATTCAGGTGAAGTTTATGTTCCTACGCCCATCAGAAGTTGAGGATTGAGGTTTTCAACAACATGAGAAGAAATACCATCATCTACGGGAAGCTCTATTTACCTTGCTGGTGATTACTGGAGACTATATTCATCATAGACTGGCATTCAAATCTACATTGACCTTGGTTCAACCAAAAAAAAAAAAAAAATTCCATCGACCTTGGGGCTTCCTTCTTGAGAGGCAGATGCAGATTTACTTTATCAAAGCTTTATCAAATAGTCCACATGCAGTCCATTCTTCAGCACAATCTAATCTTGAGAGCACTAACCATGTCAACGCTAAACCTCAACCCCCTCTGACAAAATGGCTCCCTCATCACCCTAGCTTCATCCCAGAATTTGTGAATGATTGAATATCTAGATTTATACCAAGCCTCAATACACTCAGGTGTTTTCTCAGCCTTTTTTTCATTTCTTGTTTTTCTTTTCATTTTTATGTAGGCTCACATGCATTTAATTCACACACCAAAATTGCTCACATTCATTTAATTCGCACATCAAAATTTACCACTTTTCGATTGTTGTATATATTTTTTATAATATAAAAAATCAACATTGATTTTTGATACCATAAAAAAATAAATACAAAAATCCAAAAATGCTAAATTTTGGTACGTGTAAAGATTACATGTGGGTCCACATAAATGAAAAGAAAAACAAAAAAATGAAAAAAGGCTCGAAACACCTAGGCGTATTGAGACTCGATACATATGTATATATTAGATCATCACCCCTAGATCTTTTGTTCTATAGATATGATAGGATACCAGGGGTGTGGTTGATAAACAAGAAAACTACTAAAAATTTTCCACGACTTTTCAACACACTTCTCCATACAAACAATAACTCCTTCACATCTTGTCATATAACCACTCTATCTATTTTAATTTTATTGACTTTACTCTTGATTTTTACCCCTATCATAAGTCATAACATATTACTACGTTATCTATTTCAAAAACTTCTCCGCCAACTTTTTTTCCACATTTTTTCCATCTTATCAAACACACTCCAACTTATCATAACATCATAAAATTCTTTTGAGAAAAATTGATAATTTATGATAACTGGAAGTTATAGATTCTCAGTACACCAACGGAGATGGCATATGATGCGTTTTAAGACTTACGTCAGTGGGCAAGTCTGCATTGCTAGATTCTGCAAACAAAACGGTAATTCTGAACAAGAAAATTTTGAATAACAACTATCATTTTTGGTTTAAGCTGGCAGCAAGTGACTTCCAGCAAGAACTAATGAAGGTAAAGTTTCCATAAATTTGGAAAAGCCAAAGTGCCTCTGCCAATTATTTAATGCAAGTAAAATTTTCAGGGTTTGAAGTTTGACCATCAAAGAACAAAATGCAACTGAACTCTATGAGTCACACAAATTAGTAGGATCCTAGGCAAGGCAAAACTTTGATTGGCATTTCTAAGAATCACACGATCAGAATTTATCAAATTTTATTTGGAAGATCCTTTTGAAAGACTGAGGCTCCAGGAGGGACTTGATTGATTATTTTCTCTTCCATTTTCTTTATCTAAAATTTTCCAACATAACAATATCAACATAGAAGTTTGATTTTTTCATTTTGGGTACAGCCAATGAGACTTCTCTGCACATATTTACCATGCAATTGAAAAAAAAAAAAAAAAACAAATCAGCAGTGGCTTGACTCTTCACAAAAAGAGTGAGAAAATTAGCATGAATAACTATTAATTGACCATAACCTATAGTAGATTTCCATAAGATATTAAGATGGCTAAGGATGGTGGCCTTTGGAAAGGTTCAACATGCATAAAACACAAATATCAAAATATTACAATGCACAATGAAAGTTCAAATTCAAAGCTCAAAAGTCAATAGCAGTACCACCACAAGCAAACCGATGGAAAATCATTAATCCAGCTATCCAACATATTCAAATCATAACAGGAATGGAACAGAGAAACACATTTTATTTTTTCTGCAAGAGCATTTCCTACCAGACTTAAGTTTAGAAGAAAGAATATTTCTTTCAAAAAAAAAAAAAAAAAAGTTTAGAAGAAAGAATAAAATACCAGATCGGAAACATATTGGAAGCTTCGTGTTTGTTTCCCATCACCATAAACTGTCATAGGCTGTTTGCGAAGGGCCTGATACATAGACATTGAACGTTTGAGATACACTTACCTACAATCCATTCAAATACATACTTATGTATACAGCCATAAATTGATTCTTTGTGAGTAAGCGAACCTGAGCAACAAAGTTACTGACAACGCGCCCATCATCTATACACATACGAGGCCCATATGTATTGAATATGCGAGCAATACGCACCTGAAAAAATCCCAACATCATGAGACAAAGTCCACATGGATTGAATAAATAAAAAAAACATTTAGTAACACATGGTCAATGACATTCTTGTGCAGCAAACTTGAACAAGTGCTTAACTATGATTTCAATACTAAGTGTAAGAGAGAGGTGCAGTATTAACCAACATTAATACTAAAATGTAAAAGAAGGAGAGAGAGTTCAATGGCATCCAAGTGCATTAAATCCAATTGTTCCGAGAAGCGTTATCTTGTAATAAAAGTATCATCCACATAAGTATAATACAATATGAAGATAAATGTCATTTATTTTAGTTTTTATATGCATTAAGGCTGCATGTATGTGTCCTTAATTTCTTCATGTTTATTCTGAATTTCATGCTCATTGTTCTCAGATGGTATTCTAAGTTTTCATGATAACTGTGGAACGATAGCTTGCTGTTGCATTTTATGGCGTATACAAACAGATTTAACCATAAGTGCATTTGGAAGTAACCTCAACATCTGCTCCACGATGGTAATCCATAGTTAAAGTTTCAGCAGTCCGTTTTCCCTCATCATAACAGCTCCTGACACCTAGATAAAATAATCCAAGCAATATATGTGATCATGTGGATGTATCAAAACTCTACAAGAACAGGGGGAAAAAAGCTTTTTAACAGAGGGAAAATTTTGCAATAAGGACATGAAAGGTTACAAAATCTCTCAGAAGAAATTGGTGCACACAAGGCAGCTTACCTATAGGGTTGACATGTCCCCAATATGTTTCCTTCTGTGGGTGCTCAAGAGGATCACCATAGACCTCACTAGTACTAGTCAGCAGAAATCTGGCTCCAATTCTCTTAGCCAGGCCCAGCATATTCAAAGTTCCCATTACATTTGTTTTGTAAGCAGAGTCAAGGATAGGATTGAGTTTCATATTGTTCAGCATGAAAAGAAAGGAATGCTACTTTCAAGTTTTTTTTTTTTTTTGGAAACAAAATTCCAGGAGCGGATGCATTGATTAAGAAATCATACTGAATACAACAGGGTACATAAAAGTCGTATATTTCTTTCATGAGCTAAATGGCCACTACTTTGAAACAACAGAATCCAACCAATTCCAGCAAATTACAGGAATGAATTAAAACACTATATGAAACCAACATAGCAGACCCTCCGGGTCCCTTTTGCATTGAGGTCGTGCTCCAAACAAGGTGTCCAAAAGAAAATCCAGCAGTGTAATATTAGTCAGAATAAATACAGTCACTAAACAGCAGACATTTTAAAACCTTACATACTTACTGATTTGCACTCAAAAGGTAAAGAATAGCTCGCCTATTCTGACCAATTTTAAAAGCTAATATGCCTCATGATTTATTAATTATAAATTTCCATTTTACACTAAAAGATTATGCTTTTACTGCTAACTTGAGCTTCTTCCATCAAAGTGTTATCCCGGTAAGATGGAAGGGGCATCATAGACAGTGTTGTCTCATACGTCTGACATTTCATGGATTCCCGACTAATCCACTCGAGAAGATCTAAATTCAGACAACCCAGCTCCACCAAAACAGAACCAGGAGCAGCACTTCACCCAATACGAAGAAATCTAGACAAAATTATACCAACCCAACAAAAAGTGTCAAAGATCTACGAAAGGATATGATCGTTTTAATCGGATTATATTTGTAATGCACTGGCGATGCAGGGCATGCAAGGTGATAAATCTGGTCAACCTCCAACAGAATCGGTTCCACAACGTCGTGTCGGATCAGCTCAAACCTCGGATTAGTGAAATGATGCACCAGATTATCCTTCCGCCCAGTAAAGAAATTGTCGATCACAATCACGTGATCCCCCCTTGCGATCAACTTATCGACCAGATGACTCCCCACGAAGCCGGCCCCGCCGGTGACGACGATCCTCAACGTCGGTTTCCTGACTCCCGGCGGGACCCGCCGACCGTTCCTGTAAAGAAGATTCCCGGAATCGGAGCCGGACACGCGAATCACTGGGTTGGGATCGGCAGGCACGAGACTAGTGAGGGTGGGCTGAAGTATGAAAAAGGTAGAGGCAATAAGGATGCCAACGAGGATGAAGAGGAGGCGTTGCTCTTTGAGGAGGTAGTTGATGGATCTCGGGAGAGATCTGGGGCCTTTCTGGGGTTTGCTGGAATAGGAATTGGGAGCTTGGCCAGACGGCATTTGAAGTTCTTCGTCTCGCTTCGCGTAGTTGAGGCTGGACTGCTTGTGCAGCTGCTTCATGCCTTTCTTCCTTGGACTGTGTTGACGGAAACCGAATAGTCAAAAGGGAGTGGAGGTGTCGAGAATGAGGGTGTGAATTTTCATTTGAGGGAGATTTTGGCGTGGATCCGACCTGAATGTTCTCTGTCGCTCGCTCGCTTTCGTCTTCCCGCGGATTGATGAGTTCAGAAGGGAGGAGGAAGAAACGCGGAAATAACAGTTGCAGAAGGACGCGCGCATAAATTCATCGTTTTAAAAGTAAGTGTGTTTTTCACTCTCTGCGTAATCTGTTGGCTTTCCATAATACATCCTAGGATATTAATTTCCAGAGTCACTGGGATCGCCCTCCACGCGAAATGCATAAAAGAAAGTGTATTTTTTGTGGATGATTAAAATATTAAAAATAAAAATAAAAATTTTATAAGCAAAGCCCAATGCATTGAGCTGTGAAATAAGAACTGCCTTGGAAAAAAAATCATTTCCAACCAACTAAGGGAGTGTTTGGAAACGGATATGCAATGTCAATTTAAAATTTTTCATTCTCCCTGACTACTATATTTTTTTAATTATTTTTTCACATTTTCTTATATAACTACCCTACTTTTCAAACATTTCTGTACAACTATCTATACAACTAACCTGTCTATTTTAACTTTATTCTCTTTACTTTTTATTATACTTATTATATCATATCATTTGACAACTTTTACTCTTCAAAATTTTTCATCAAAAATTTTATCCATTTTCAAACACACCAGTCAAGTGAATAAAGAAATAATTTTTGTGGTTAAATATGACAATTAAAAAGGATTGTAACTTAACGCGTTTTTGACACGTTGACCTCAGTTTTAGTTTTTTATTTTTTAACAAACTTACGGGTTTTACACTTTTACTTAGATAGTGAAATTTGGGGCACGTTTAGGAATCTACGCCCATGATTTTTTATATATTTTTTTTATCTCCCGTATATTTTCTTATAAATGATTTAACTATTAAACAATTTTATTTTTTAAATTTTATTCCTAGACTGTAATCATTTTTCCTACAATGACTCTATTATTTTCTCTATTGTTTTGTATTAATCACATAATTTTTTAAAATGTCCTCGCTCTTGCTTCCCATGTCATGCCAAAATCCCACCGAAATTTATATTTCCAAATGGCATTAGGTAATTTTTAAAATTTATTTAATATTTTATTTTAACTTTTAAAAATAAAAAGGTATAGATACATGAGTTTATTTTTTAAATTCAAAATAAAATAGCACGTAAATTTTTAAAATTAAATTTTATATGGTAAGAGATCCATGTAAAGCTCGTCAGTTTAAAAACACACACAAAATCATTGCGTGTGACTCATCAAGTCACGATCCATTAAGAAATAAAAAGATAGAAGTTTTAAGGTATATGAATAATACATAAAAATGTAAAGCGGAAATAATTTGTTCTTTCCTCTTGAATTTTAGTTTATATCACCCAATAAGTGAAAAAGTGACAATGGGTACCATAGATTGGTTAGCAGCAATCTAGGCTTACTTCATAGATCATAACAATCATGTGTTAAAGGCACACATCGAGTCGCTATTAGATCTGTAACCAACTTCAACCCATAAAAGTATCACCGCTCGCACGAAAATTAATGCTCATTTTGGGAGATGGTACTGGCCTGCATTGCCAATTCACAACAGCTCTAAATCTGTAAGAAACATGGGTGCGGCGGCCTTCACAAGTTGGGTCGAGCCAGCGGAGGACCTGATCCGTGCCTCCTCTGGCTCTTTGGGCTGAACTCGGAAAAAACAAGTCCACGTCACATATTGTTTTGAAAATATCCTTTATATCACTTTGGTAAATAATTGTTACAGTTGTGTCTTATATTTTGCGCTTATGTTATTTGCGTAATAATTTGCATGTGAGAATATACAGTTAATGCATAAAAGAGAACGTATCGATTTTGCATAAATACTTATAAGCATATCAGTTATGTATTCACTAGAGCTTAAAAATGTCCGGACAAAGAATATGAATGTACACCATTCCCATAAAGATTGGGTCATATCATGTATTTTATCAATGTAGATTAATTTACTACAATAATTACTTAACTTTAAATTAATTTAATTTTAATTTATTTGTAGTATATATACACACTCCGTTAGCAATCCGTTTACCTATTTATTAAATATTTTGTAAATAAATTAAAGTTAAAGTTTTTAAATGGGTTAACGAACCCGATGCGTTCACTTGACTGCTCGGAAGCATGGTTACATGCCAACTGAATCTTGTCAGCCATCGGTCGTCTGGTATGAACTATTCTGACTCTGACCAGACATCGGCACTGACCAATGACCGCACGCGTGAGTTGGATCAAATCAGCCAAGGTTGACTGCAGCGCACGTGACATGTATTACATGCCCCTCGCATACCCTAATTTCCCACCATACGGGAACTCCTTGATTTTTTGATTTTGTTTTAAAAAACTAACCACACATATTATTTAAACTATGATTTTGACCGTTCAAGTTGAAAATAATTCAAATATAATGGTGATAATTAAAAAATTATGATATAAGAATATTAATGTTCTAAATATTTTTAGATTATAAACAATACACAAAATAAGATTCGTATGATCTGAAACATTATATATATATATATTTGGTTTAGATGAGTCTAAAAATATCTTTTTATTTTGCTACAATATTGTATACTAATTTTTATTTACTAAATATGCAAATTTCATAATTTTTACATATTTAAGGTCACGATAACATCTAATTTTTTAATTGTCATTATGAACGGTCAAAAAATCAAGTTTAAATAATATATGTGGTTGGTTTTTTAAAACAAAACAAAAAAAATTAGTTTTTGGAAAGAATTCTCATTGAGATGGTGGATATGAGTTCCCGTCGAAGCTGTTTTTGCTTTATTTACTCTTGAAGACTTGAAGTTGTACATTATCAAAAAAATTGAAAATATATTTTTTAACTTTACAGTAAATAATGATTAATTATTTTTAAGTTTGCATAAGCACACAGCAAGGTCCAGTATGTTCGACCTTTGGGCATAGTCATTTAACAATCAATGATGTTAGCTTAATCACATTAATATGCTCATGAATTTTGACAATTTAAGCAAATTATGTAAGTAAACTTGCAACTTTTTTCAAAACTAATAATATGCTTGCCATTTTGCCTAAACGATATACGTACAAATGCAAAACCCCTATTTTCGATAATACTTTCTCCATTATCTATATAGTTTTTTATTTCTAAAGGAGAAAATACAACATTCACTGATTTTATTTTATTTTTATTTAATTTTTTTTCATAAACATGTTTTCCTAAGTATAATTAATCTATACACAAAGTTTTGTCAATTTATAATATTTTTATATATTTATTTTTTATTTTAAAAAATTATCAATTTCAAGGGCATTTAAGTCAATTTTCATCCTTTAAAAACTTGTATTTTAAAAAATAAAAAATAAAAAAAAATATTTATAAGTATTGTAAAATTGGCAAAACTTTGTTTATAGATTAAATACATTTAGAAAAATACGTTTATGAAGAAAAAATCAAAAAATATAATTAATTGTAGAAATAAATTAATATTATATTTTAACCTAAAATACATCATAATGTATATAATCAAGCTCCTTTCTAAAAATAGGGTGTGTTTTTTATTTGATAAAATTTCTAAAACATTTAAATGAAAATTTTTTCAAAGTAAAACTTTTTTAATGCAAGAAGTGATGTGATATGATAGAAGTAATTATAAGAAATAAAAAAGAATAAAGTTAAAATAAATAAAATAGTTGTAGAAAAATAATTAAAAATAGAGTAATTATATACAAAAATATGAAGAAATTATTTAAAAATATAATAGTTGTCGAAAGTGAAATTTTAGATTAAAAATATTTAAATTGAAAAGTTTAAAAAATGCCAATTACACCCATAATAACGTTTTCTCAGCTAATCTCTAAATCCAAATATCATCTCATTTCATCCAATTAGATATACTGAATAGGCAAAAGAGATTGATTAATAATGAAGGGTGAATATTTAGAGACCCGGTAAGACCTTCGCATTGGCGGCGGTCGACCTCGTGTCATCTAGATCGGATAGTTCTGCTGCTTCGTGTATCAATGGATGGCTTGGGCGGCCCATCAAAGAAACACGGGCATCTGTTTGGTACGAAAGCGTTGGAACAGAACTAGAGAAGAGGTTAGAGGTGGTGGGCCTATTTTCCCTGTAGACTATGTAAAACTAATAGAATCATGATAGGCTTGAAAACATATTCATAAACATAAATATCTTCATTAGCAAAGATTAATAATTTTTATAATAAATATATTTGGTGCCTCATTTGAAAATGATTTTACCTTCTCCGAAAGGTCAGTAAATTGAAAGTGAGTGCACCCAATTTTCATTTCAATAATAAATATAATCCTTACATAATTGTTACGAGAGACACTCGGGTGTAGCATCGTGCCAAGTACAATTTCTTTCAATATTTTTATATGGAAATCAGCGAACATATGTGCGACCTGATTACTAGACCTAAGGACATAGTGAAAGATATCCCTTCAAATTTTGACGCTTGCGATTTAATCCTCCAAACATATGATAAAATTGACACCTCTGCGTAAGGATGTTATTCTCTATTACAACATCTAGCTATTTCATTTTGATATCCATTCCAAAGCTAGCAATATTGCTTTTGCCTCCATCGAAAGCAAAAGATCCAAATTCCCGAAGAATTTCTCATCACAACGGCAAACACCATGGTATATCTGGTGGCCCTCCCACAAGCATCAATGTTCACCTTGAGACTACTTCCTTGAGGCGTTTCCACCATTTCAGTTTTTATCAAATTCGGCTGTATGGGATGAAAAAGAGTTCTTTTGCTTATAGCCAAGATGAGATGATCTAAAGATGGAATCTCTTTTTTTTTTTTTTTCAAAAATACTTTTCACATTCCAAAAAATAATAGTATACTTTTCATTTTCGATACAATTTTTCTCAATAATAAAATATATTTTTCCATTTTTAATATACTTTTATTAAGGGTGAGAATTGGGGCGGGACGCATTAGGTCAGTACTTGCCCAACACTGACTCTGCTTTTTAGAAATTCAGTTTGACTCTATTTTTATACTGGCTAAGGGCAAGGGCAGTTTGACCATCGCTTTTTTTTAATAGGTCCTATAACAAATTTCAAGTTTGTATTGTACCAGTTTTGGAATAGTAGGTTGAGTAAAAAAAAAAAAGGTCAAATAAAATGATTTTATGAATTTATATATCTATCAAACATAAAGATATATCTATACTAAATTTATATTTTATATGCTTCAATATTTATTAATTATTAAAAACACATCATTACTAAAATAAAATATGAGAAAATATAGTATAAAATTATTAAAATAGATTAATATATAATTATACGTAAAAGTTATATATATGTGTGTGTGTGTGTGCAAATTTCTTTTATTGATTTTTATATTGTTTTCTAGATAAATTGAATTTTCTACTATTGCTATAGTTAATCATAAAAAATGAGGGAATTTTGAAAAAAATAATAATAAGATTTTAAACATAGGCTTATAATTTTTAATAAATTAATATATGTGGGGCGGGTCGGGACTTTTTAGGTTGAGACATAGTTGACCCACTCAGACCCTATTTTTGAATTCAAGTAAAATTTTTTGACTTATTTCTACATTGGGTTAAAAAAACGTTGGTTTTATGCTGTCGAAAATGGTTTAGGTCACGGGTCAACCCGCCCCAATTCTTACCCTTAACTTTCATCATAAATTCTCATCTCATCGTAATCTCATCTTTATCCGATCAAATTTACGAACAACCTTGTCCATACACTAATCATAGATTTGAGAAAAATTTTGATGTTTAACCTCTTGTCTACCTTGATTCTCAAAAATCATATTCCAAACATACCAATAAGAATAACTCCAATCTTTGTATATTTCTCTAAGCCACCATGTTATCAATTTTTTTCTTATTCTCCAATTTTCTCTCCTTTTGCATTTGATGTTCTTACGGGTGTTAATGGTTATGGTCAACCCGTCAACTCGCTTGTCCAACCTGTTTATAAATGACTTTGGGTTGAGATTTTTGAATAAATGGGTTATGATCCCTCAACCCGTTTAACCATTTAATTAAATAAATTGATTAGAGTTGAGATTTTATAACTCGTCAACCTGTTTAGCAACTCATTTAACCCATATAATTTGTTCAACCCGTTTAATTCGTTCAACCTATTTATTTAACTCGCTTAACTCATTAAAGTTTTATATATATACATGTAAACATCTTGGTTATTTTTCCTTTCTAAGTCTTCCTCCAATTACCTACTATTCATTTTTTTCACTGCTGTCATAATTCAATTTTTCCGTTATTGCCCTATTTTCATTTCTCGTACGCTGAAAACACCCTTTCGTCTCTCCCTACAAGATCATTATTTACTAGAGTCTAGGCTTTCAAGTTATTTGTTATACAACCCATTAACAACCCACCAACCCGTTTATTAAATGAGTTGTAAATGAGTTAGAGTCGAGAATTTTTAAATGTATTAATAAACAGATTAAAATTAAGATATTTTAAATAGGTTAGGATTAGGATTAAGATCTAATCCGTCCGACCCAATTCATTAACACCCCTAGATGTTCCCATATCAAACACTTGTAGCATATAGCAGTTATTTTCGTAAGTACCAAAGATATGCTGAAAGTCTTCTTCCCCTTTGTTACAAATACCACACACAGGATCCCCCATCATCCCTCTTCTAACAAGACTTAATTTTATTGGAAGAGAGTTCATAGTCATCTTCCACCCAAAGATAAGCATTTCAGAGTGGAGCTATACTTTTCATAACGCTTTTTATGGTCATTTCCTTCAGCGTAAGTCACTAGGACATTTCTGTGTGGTTTGCTTTTCGCAAAGATCAATACCTTACAGTATTACTATGTAAAATAACACAAAAATATGTCGAAAATACCATAAGCTACCTACGTCGGCTTTGTGTTTGGTGGGCACAGTGATTTGATTCCGTCGGTGGCGTATTGATTATTGCACCTTTAAAACATTTCACTATCAAAGAAGACGTGCCCTGCCAGCATACAAAAACTGGGCCAGCACGCCTTTCAATGCTGACCTTGAAAAGGTTAATAAAGCCGCCCACTTATAATGTTCATGGATCATCCCATGGCATATGGACTATAATTATAGTGGAAATAAAACTCGCCAATTGGCCATGGAAATAGAACAACTGATCAGCCACCGCCTGAATTAAAATTTAATTATGTGGGCCCACCATATAATCCTTATTACAAGAATCCTGCGAGAATTCATTAATTACTTTAATTACCAAAAAAGATAACTTATATTAGAAATTCTAAAGCAACTCCCATCATGATTCATGAAGAGCACTACCAAAATCATATTTTACTATTTAACCTTTGTAACTGGGGTGAGACGGTCATCCATCCGTGCTATCGTACGTTTGTCATTTTTATCCCTTTTGCATTCCTGAAAAGCTGTTCATGTACGTACTATGAAAGGCCTCCCTCAAGTTTATTTGTGTACCATCCCCTCCCTGAGGCTTCGAATGGTACTGGATCCTCGTGCATGTTGGAGTTTATGTTTCCTGGTAGGAGTAGCTGTCTTTCCTGTCGGAAATTTGAAAAGATTTATGAAATTAATTAATAAACAAATGTGTAAGAACGTATGAACTTAATGTTTAATAATCAGATGGAAAATGAGAGGTTGTATCATAAAAAAAAGTTTAGGAATGTTGCATACAAGCAAACCATTTTACTTATTTGAGCTAATCTTGATTATCATATCTATTTGATTCAATTGCACTTATCATATTGTAGTTATTGAAAAACTCAAAAACACCCCAACTATTAGCTCATATGAACCGCCACAAAATTGAAATGATTTTAGAAATCAGTATTAAAACACCAAAATAACATTCGTACTCCAATTCAAATGATTTTTAAATTTTACGCACGCAGTTGGAAATGATATTACCTTGGACCACTAGAAACAAGTCGGATTATCTATGACATTTATATATATATATATATATACATACACACTTAGACATATATTTTTCCTATGTGATGAATAGTGGGAGTCAATAATTAAAACATTTTTTTCACTCATACCTATACTTTGAGTTGTGATTCAGTTTATCCGTAAGTTTCAGTACATAGTTGCATAGACCCCTTTTTAAATTTTTGTGCTTTTTGACATACTAAGGCCAAGCAAAAACACTTAACTTATGAAATTTTATAATCTTTTGAAAATTTGAAAACAAAAAACAGCACTTGATTTTTATTTTCAAATTAAAAATGATTTACAAGTGTAAAAATATAAAAATTATATATAAATATTTCGCACGTGACCCACATATCATTTCAAAAAAATAACATAAAATTCATTCCAAATATGCCTATAAATATTTTGAAAATGTGAGGTCATTTCTATTTTAAGCATAGAATTTTTCTCTTTAGTTGGTCATATAATATTATAACTCATCACAACTCATATTAGAATCAAATGTCTTTTATCTCATTTGTATTACAAATTAACCAAGCACCCTTTTACAATTTTCTAAAATTCAAGCTACAAATTATATCTATCAGGGTAATTAATTAAAATCCTAAAAATCACCGTAACTGAATATCTCTGTAAGCTGTATGTAATTAGTTTCACACTTCCCACAAGCGTGGTTATAAATATTCCTTGATACATTAATAACAAATTTTGCATTGGAGGCATAATCACAATTTATGTAAAAGCACAATTTATGAAAGATGCAACTAGTGGTGAACATGCTTAATCATGACAAGACCTTAATCCACTGTATATGTGACAACATTGCCACGCATGCATGCGGCTAATTTAAAACCGGCAGTATGCTTCTTCTGCTGATCTACATCGAATATTCGATCATTTGTTATTTTCTGGTTTTCTCCCCATCTCGGATCTGGAATCGTGGCCGTTTATGGTTCTTTGGTCAAGCCAGGCAATAATGTCGGAGAAGACGAGATCGATGCTTTGAGGGGGCTCTGCAGAAGTGAGCGCGTGCCACATGCCCGGATACAGCTTGAACGTCTTGTCGGCGCTCGACGCCGATTCGTACAGCAGTTGGCTGACGGATGGGTCCGTCACGATGTCATCTCCTCCATGAACCACGATGAACGGCAGAGATACCTGATCGGCCATCAGAAAGAAAATGAGCTGCGTTCGAGCAGTCATAAAAATCTTCATAGCTCGGGTTGTCAAATGGGGACCTCTTCAACTTAATTTTTTAATGGGCGGGTGAAGAAAAAATCCCGATGTGATCTATTCCGTGGAATCGTGAATCGTGAGGCAACTAATACCATTTTTTATTAGCTTGGGGTGGAACCAAAGATAAGAGACGCATCTCATCCGATTTCCAAGAAGATGATCAACCGTCCACCTCAACATGGAACCATCCGTTACGACCTACGACGCAACGCTTGCGCATTTACCTTCTCGTCATTTGGCAGTTTTGTTAGTGAGTTTTTTTTTTTTTTTTTGAAAGAAAATTACGTGAGAGGGTTCAAAGCCCTGCACATCTCAGCATAAGGTTCGAAAGCTCAACCTTGGGCATGTATGCCTAGATTGTGAATCAACTGAAGCACTCCTAGAGTTTTGATCGAAGAATATCATAGAGATTGAATTGGGACTTGATTGGGGAGTTTTTTTGGAGAGGAGACTTGATTAGGTATTGTTAACATCATTAATTATCCAAATATCTTACTTTTTTATTTTTACTTTTGTAATCTAATCATTTTTTGCTATTTTTCTATATTACTACCCTATATATATATATTTATTTTATTCTTACTTTACATATGTCATATGCACTCCATTCCGTTTCATCTCCCTCCATTTGCATCTTACCAAAGAGAAATTAGAGGATATTGCTTCACAGTTGATTTTGAAAATACAACTTACAATAAGTTTGTTTTGTATAATTGAAGCTGTCAATAAAAATTGCAGTTGATTTTGAAAATAAAGCTTACAATAAGTATGTTTTGTATAATTGAAGTATGGATGGGAGAAAATTTTTATTTTAAAATTTGATAAAAATATGTAAAAATAAGAAACTAGAATTTCATATATAGACTAAAGACATTTGGACCCACATGGAAATAAAAAACAAATAAAATACATGAGGTTCAGGTGCACGGAATCATTATCTTTGAAATAACATCCCTTCCAATGATCAAATACTCGACAACCAGACACCACGGCCCGTGTAAATGGACTGAAGAGTTGCGTATATTGACCTTAATATTGTTTTAACGCTAATCTATTCATAGAGCGTTCGTTCAATTCAAAATACGTCTGACGTGACAGCTAGCGCTCTTTCCAGAGCCACATGACTTTCGGCTAAATACCGGCGTCCAACGTTGGATTCATGAGCATTTATCCCTCATTCAATTATTCTTTGAAACCCCTCTCTGTATAATTCTTTCCCTTTTTAAAATCACGACGGTGATGAAAAATTCACTCCATTAATTGTATTTGACATCATTTTTATTCTGAAATTCTTTTACTTTTTAATTTCACTATATATGGATCTCATCTATAAAAATATGAAACAAACATAATAAAATGGTTCAATGTTAAAATATCAACTTTAAAAGTAATTTTTTCAATATCTAAACTATTTAAAATATCAATAATATGTGGATAAATAATCTTATAAAGTATAGTTATATTCTAATATTTATATATATGAATAGATCTAAGCATTTTTCTTAATTTACACATGAATGTACCTATTTTTGAGCAAATGTGGCTTATGCACAAATTGTATTTGGATGAAACTTGGTCTCTTAATTAAATAAACGATGTTAAATACAATGAATGGATTGAATTTTTCATTAAATATTGAAATTTCAAAAATAGAGGGGGTTACACGAAATCACCGCGTGCCTGTATATATATCCTCTCTATTTTTAAAATCTTAATGATTGATAGAAAATCCACTTCATCCATTGTATTTACATCAATTATAGTATCCTAAAAAACCTTTTATTTTTTAATTTCACTGTATATAGGTCTCATCTATAAATATGTAAAATCAATGTAAGAAAATAATTCAATATTAAAATATCAACTTTAAAGTAATTTTTTCAACATCTAAACCATCTAATCAATAATATGTAGATAAATGATTCCATAAAGTATTGTTACATTCTAATACATGTGTGAATGGATTTAAGCGTTTTTCATAATTTACATATAAATGCACCTATTTTTGAGCAAATGTGGCACATCCACATTTTGGATTGGGATGAAACTTGATATTCTAATTAAATAAATAGTGTTAAATATAATGAATGAATTGAATTTTTTTTTTATCAATGATCAACATTCTAAAAATGAAAAGAGTTTCACGAAATCACTTCCATAAAACTCAGTTTCATAAAAGTATTCATGATATATATATAGGGAGCTATTCCGGTGCAGCACAACTGCACAGAACAGTAGTACATTCGATAAAAAAAAGAGCACCGCATATATTAGAATGTAATAAAACTTTATATAATCATTTATCCATATATAGATTTTATAGCAAATGATTTATATGTTGAAAAAATCACTATAAAGTTGTTATTGACATCAAACTATTTTATTATGTTGAATTTATACCTTTTTCAGATGGAACCCATATACATATCTGATTGGGATGAAAATTGGTATGGTAATAGAATATATTATTCTAAATACAATAGGCGGAGTAAATTATGATTTGATAATCATGTTCCGGTGCAGCGTTGAATATTTTTGATATATATATATATAGCTGTTTTGGTGTAGCGCAACTGCACCAGAACAACAGTACATTTGATCAAAAATGGGCCACACACGTATTAGAATGCAATGAAACTTTATAAAATCATTTATCAATATATAAATTTTATAGAAAATGGTTTACATTTGAAAAAACTACTTTAAAGTTGTTATTTACATCAAACTATTTTATTACATTGAATTTGTTATATTTTCATGTGGGGCCCATACACATATCTGATTGGGATGAAAATTGGTATGGTAATAGAACGTATTATTCTAAATACAATGGGTGAAGTAGACTATGATTTGATGATCATGTGGGGCCTATTTCAGCGATGCTGCACCTGCATTTGGTCTAAAATGGACACTATATGTACTTAAATGTATTAATATTTTACATAATCATTTATCCACATATAAATTTTATAGTAAATGATTTACATATTGAAAAAATAACTTTAAAATTGTTATTTATATTAAACTATTTTATTATGTTGAATTTGTATCATTTTTAGATGGAGTCCATATACATATTCAATTGGGATGAAAATTAGTATGATAATAGAATACATAATTCTAAATACAATGGGTGAAGTAGATTATAGTTTTATGATCATATAAGTCCTATTTTGAGATAACTGCATTGTAATTGTGGTGCAGTGAAGTTGCACTTGAATAAACACACACGCCTACTCAGAATTTGTGATAAAAAATGAACACGACGGAAAAACCAAGTAGCTGCCCTTAATTAGGGCAAGGAAATCTTCACCACATATAAAAGGAACGGGACCAATTTTGAACGGTGTGGATTGGGGTATCATTAATATGTAGCAGACGAGGATTACAAATTACCGTGAAAAGGGTTAGATCGACAATTTTGCAATGAGAGATGAGGACGAATAAATTAGATTTCTCGGCTTTAAGCCTTAGAAGGGTATAAAGTACATGCACGTGATACCTCAACAAAATTAGAATACAGGACCAGATATCGGGTTGTTTGCACATCTGCTCCCGAATCACGATGAAATTGCACATGGTATCAGATGATTATGTACCTTAAGGACGGTTTGGTATCTTGAAAAAGGTGGGAATGAAACAGAATAGAATAAATATAGTAGGTGTAAAGCAAAATTACGAAAATTCATTGAAATATACGACTAAAAATGAAAAAAGTTAAGATGATTTGAGTAATTAATAAATTGAATTTTTTCATCCCACCATGACCATTCCATTTTCAACATAGGGAGAGTGAGAATAAAAAAAATTGAAAGTGAAAATATTTTTTGATGGCACACACCACATTCATGGTATATTGGTGTAGTTAGAATTGGAAGTAATTTGAAATTTGAAAAACAAAGTTGTTATTATGATTGGAAGAGTTGACATTCGATACTTAAAAAAATTCACCCCTTTCTACGTATTTTTTTAATTTAATAGTTTAACGAATTAATTATTATATTTTTTCTATTATTAAATTTTCATTCCAATAAATTTTATATTTTCTCATTATTTTATCCTTCACTCTACCATATTTTCAATTTTTTTATGATAATTTTTTTTTCATTTTTTTAACCGATTAATCTACCTTTGACTTCAGAGGCTTGAGATGCTGCCTTAGGATTGGGAAGCACGCATCCGGCGTGCATACACCAAACTTTGGAGGAAAAAGAAATTTATAAATGGAGGAAAAAGAATAGTCCTTTCGATTTTTTTTTAGTGTAATGCGGTATTTAATTATTTTAAGTACATCTTCAATATATTTTAAAGAAAAATAAGAAAGGTGCGGCTAGTCGTCTATGGCTATGGTTAACGCAACAGCATGGCTTGATCACTGCTGCACTTACCCATTTTTTAGTGCTTTCTATTATGTGATCAAAAAAGATGGCTACTAATATATATATAAAAGAGAACTGCTATGGCGCAATACAACTGCACCAGAACAGAACAGTGATATATTTGATTAAAAATTAGCCTCACACATATTAAAATGTAATGAAACTTTACACAATTATTTATTCATATATAAATTTTATAGCAAATTGTTTATATGTTGAAAAAACTACTTTAAAGTTGTTATTTACATCAAACTATTTTATTACGTTGAAGTTGTACCATTTTCAGATGGGACCCATGTACATATATGATTGAGATGAAAATTGGTACGATAATAGAATACATTATTTTAAATATAATGAGTGAAGTAGATTATGATTTTATGATCTCGTGGGGCCCATTTATAATGCAGCAAAATTGCACCTGAATATTCCTATATATATATATAAGAGAAATACAAGAATAGGGAGCGGGACAATTTGATTTTACCTGGTCGAGCTTCTTTTCTATGTCTAGGCTGATCCGGAGGAGTTCATGGCCTGTTTTCAAGCGTGGCCTTCCCTTGTAACAATATGGATTCTCACGAATCTGTTAATTTTTTTTAAAAAAAATCAAATAGAAAACACTAATATTTTAAAAAAAAAATTTAAAAAGAAAACAAAGAGATTTTGGCTGTACCTCCTTCCTCTTTTCTGGGCTTTTACAGGCCACATCAATGATATCTTGAGTAGGTACTATTTTCCATGTGGGAATAATCCTACAAAGCTTCTGCAAAATGCTCACAACGATTGGATGCGGCCTCAGTTCTTGGGCAATCTGAAATCACCAAATCCATGCTTATGTAAAAATCTATAACAACATCATCTTCATTGCAAAAGGTAGGGTAGGAATATTAAAAAAATAAAACATAGGGTTCATTGACGGAGCAAGTAGAAACTTGAAGGAGACCTTGCACATGGGGGCAACCAATACAGCACCATCCCAATAGATTGGCTTTTTCCAATGTAAGAACAGGGCAACAGCACCTCCCATGGACTCCCCAAGTAGAAATCTCAGCTTCTTCTTATTCTCTTTCTTTTCTATAAGACGATTAAAATAGGTGTCATAAAAAAAATTATCAGGAAAAGGTAGTGAAAGAACAATATTCGATGATTCTTACCACAGATGTTCGTGAAATGATCTGAGCAGTCGTCGACGAGATCATCAAAACAGGGGACGTAGCCCTGCAAACCAGAGGACTTCCCATGGCCGATGTAGTCTATGCCGTGCACGGCATATCCAACTTTTGCGAGTCGAATTGCGGTATCTGAATTGTACACCGAACACCCATTTCACTTCATTTTGCATATAAAGGAAGCTCGTTAAAGGAAGATAAAAAGTCCGACCTCTTATTCACCTTTCATTGAGATGCTGCACTCCATCGCATATCCTGACCAAGGCAAACAACACGAAATCAAAACCGTCAACTTTGCATGTAGGTCTCATCAAGTTAGATGCTAGAACTTGTTTGCTATGAGGAGATTGAAAAACTCTTTTTTTGTGGGGGATCAATTAATTATACCATGGCAAAGAAAGATCAGAGCCTTTGGGTCCTGATTCGTGGGCACCCATCGACAAGTGAAAAGCTTTGATCCTCTGGGATTCAGTATAAATTCCTGAGAAGGGATGAAAGCAACATCAAGAATACAAATTCACCCACATACCTTCAATTGAAAACCCATTAAAGAAAAAGTAAATTTTCCTTATGCTAACCTCTTCGTATCTGATAGTTTCAATCTCTTGGGCCTAGAAGCGAACCATAAAAATGAAGAAAAGGGAAAAGAAAAACCAGATCAGAATGGAGAACAACCATACATGCTTTAGAGGAGGATGTGCTGAGAAACAAGCCTACCATGAAAAGAACTTGTCAAGAGCAAATGCTCTCGAGTGGGTCTCGTGATTTTGGTAGTATAGAAGATATTAATAGGGAATGGGTTGGAAAGAGAGATTTTAGGGATAAAAGAGATGATGTAGCAGAAGATCTTTATAAATCTCTGAGAAGGGAATCACGAATCGATTGTTGCGCTGTCTTTTAAACTTCCCAAAGCCGGATGGATGGGTTTGGTATGGTGCTGTGCGTCTCTATCTAACTCATCCTCAGGAATATTATCGGCATTGCTGATCATTTTACAATATTGGCATGATAGCTTGGTTCAGGCCCATTTTCATGATTAATTCAAATTCAATCCAATCATTTCATTCACAGCAAATCTTTAATAAAGATTTCAAATAAAAGATCCGGATATGTCATTGTCGTCAATATAAAAGTACTAAAAATTATTTAATTTTTGTATGAATTTTAAAGCTTTTAATTCAACATTTGTGCTATCCAAAATATTCTTTATATATCAAGGGTAATGATACTATGCTGCCAAAAAGTCTTTTTTAAAAATTATATATATGGGCCCTACCTAGATATTTTATATTGTGAAATTTAAGAATTTTTGGAATTTGTTTGATAGTTTATTTTGATTTTAAAAATGGATAAACCGGGCATTTTATCTATTTTAAAAATAAAATAAAATACTTAAGAAATTCAAAAAATTACTAAATTTTGTATAATGGAAGATACAATTGAAGTCTGCACGTGTATAAAAAAGTTAAAAAATAAATTTTATGGCCAACAACATATAGTGGGGGGCCCGGAACCTTTGAGGAAGAGCAAAATGAAATGAAATGAAAAATTATATTTGCAAAATTTTTTAAAATTTTAAGGACGATTTTTTAATTTTCAAAAGTTGAACTTCTCAGGGCTCCGCATATGACCGCATAGTATCATTGCCCGATAGTATAATTCATTGTAACAATGTCTTTGCTATGTAAGCAAATTGAAATTATTTGCAAATTTTATACATGATTTTAAATTTTTTAAAAAAATATAGTTCGGACAAAACCTTTGTTAAAATAATTTTAATGTTGTAAACTGTAAACTAAAATTCAGTAAATTGAATAATAGTCATTATTTAATTTTAACAATGAACCATCCATTCAACATTTATTGACACAATAACTAATCCTTTAAATGAGATTTTTAAATCGTGTTTGATAGACCTAAAAATATAACTCGATTTTTTTAATAATCTTGTCAGCGTAAGTTGAAAAAATGACTCCCTTAGTATACCTTAAAAAATTCACTTAAAATATTTTATATTTTTTCTTTATGTACTAATTTATCTGAGTATATTTGACATATAAATCAAGTTTTACCATTTCTAGATATGTGTATATATATTTTTTGTGACTTTTAAACATGTAAGTATTTTAAATACATATGCACACATTTTCAAAAATATATGGATCCGCAAGGCATTATAATAAAGTAGATTAAAATTTTACGATGATGTGAAGCTATTTCGAGCCAAATGTATCATACATGTAAACATATATGATCAAAACTCATATATGTTCGGAGGCGGATTATGTGTGTCGGAATCGAAGTCGGATGACTTTGTCCGTTGTTCTCACGCCTGCTTGGAGCCGTTGGATTGAGCGGGGGAGATAAGATCCGTACAATTTTTATGGTATGGTATATGAAATAAGTCTTGCGACAGGTGTAAATATAAAACCAAAAAATACAAAAATCTCAAATCAGAAATTGAATCCCTCCTCTTCCATTTGCAAATGCGAACGAAATCAGCTCTATGCTCGTCTTCACTGAATCCAATCATCGTAGTTCGTCTTCAATTTGGGTTAATTTGCAGATTTAAAACTTGCAGATTAATCAACATGAGTAAATTGCGGTTTTTGAATTCTAGCAATTTAATTAAGAATAGAAAATTGAGTATTGGATTAGGAAAATCCTTTTAAGATGTGATCATACTAAAGCAGGCCTCTTGGGAGGATCATGTGTAAAAGTATTTGATCATCATGTCTTTGTATCATCTCCTGAATGGTTCTCAATATCAATAACACTGACCTCACCATCTCCTAAAAAGCTTTCTCCAGAAACTGATTTCAACCATCCACAACGACACCCAAAAAAAAAAAAAGAAAGAAATTGAAGGTAGCACAATGTAAATTTTTGCAGCTGAAGCAGGACCACATCAGCAGGCAAAACATTTGGTATCTCAAAACAAATGTTTTTGGAAGTATTTTCATTGAATAGGCCTCTTTCAAAACAAATGCTTGGGAGAAATTGAATCCACCAACTTTAAACTTTGAGACCAGCTTTCGCAACAATGCTCTACTAACAAAGTGTTTCAAGTCTCTGTGCAATTGTTTGACTGCAACTTGGAAAGGCTGTCCACATTAGAAGCATGTGTTTCCTGTCTGTTTCCCAGTAGATGTATCTCACAAAACACAACAGAGGAAATAAGGTTCAATAGAAATTCCAGCAATCCGCTAAGGCTTCATATGGCAGTAGAAGAACGATGATTTCGGTGGCAACAGCGCACTGGGAAGAAATTTAGTGACAGCTACGATGCAAGAAAGAGGATCCTAAATGGCAGAGCTGATTTTGGATTGGTCTTCTGATGCAGGAGAAGAAGATAAGGACTTCGATTTCTGATTGGAGGGTTTTTTTCATTTTTCGGTTTTGTATTTAGACCTCGACACATGGACTTATTTCATATATCACCCCATAAAAATGGACAGCTCTCATCTTTCCCACATGATCTGATGGCTCACGTAGGTGCGTAAGTAGCGGGCGAAATCATCCAAACTTCAGTCCGAATGCAATGATTGGCCTCCTATGTATGTATGGGAATGCTTTTATAAAACCTCTCTTTCAATTAAATTCTTTTTATTTTTAATATTTTGGTAGTTGATAAAAAATTCACTTTATATATTGTATTTAACATTATTTATATTATCATGAAAACCCTTATATTTGTTTAGTATCATTATATTTAGGCTGTATTTATAAATACATAAAATCAATGTAATAAAATAATTTAATATTAAATATCAATTTTTAAGTAGTATTGTCAACATTTAAATCATCTGAAATATTACTAATATGTAAATAAATGATTATATAAATGTAATAAAAATTATCATTACATTCTAATGCATATATAAATCGATTTAAGTATTTTTTTCAAATTTACAAATGAATATACTTATTTTTAAGCAAACATAGCCTAATGTTTGATTTATATGAAACTTGATCTCTTAACTAGACAAATAATGTTAAATACAATGAATATATAAATTGGATTCACACTAATCATTAGCCCCTAAAAATTGAAGAAAGTTATATGAAATTACTTCTATGCAATCTAATTACATAGAAACATCACCCATATATATTATTAGATATTATGCTAATGTACAATTATGCAGAATTATGATGTCTACTTTGTAAATGTCAGTAAAGCTGTATATGTCATGAATATGACCTATTTTAATTTTATCAGCGGCTAGAGCCAGACTAGTATGCTCTTTTCTGTTTGGGCAATGATTCCATTAACGTGTTCCAAGGAAGAAGAAACCGAATATGCATATGTTTGTTCAAGAGAGAATGAGAATAGAATGAGGAAATGCCAAGTCAACATATTAATTATTCAACAATCCTAACTTTCCATTTTTTTTGGTTATAGTCTAATTATTTTTATATTTTTTCCAATGATTATTTTATTAAATTTTACTTTACTTTTATCATATCTGTTTCATTTCTATTATCTGTTCACATTCTCACCGTACCAAACACATCTAGCTGTAATTCTGTAATGGTCTACAGTGTTAGAATATTAATCAACATCGGATCCCTGATGACAAATGATGGACCAATTAAAATGACAATTGTGGATCAGCGATTTTCAATTCCTAACCATGCTTTACAATTGTCCCTTTGCTTTGACAAAAGCAATTTAGGGAACATGCAGGAACAATCATTAAGATTATGTATGGTTTGTATCACTCAACAGGACAATTAGACGATGGCTAATACCACAAACCAAAAGAGAGAGGACAAATTCTTGAAAACAAATTGTCAGATAAGATAACATGATGTTGACTTGGGAAGGTAACTGTAAGCCTTTTTACAACATAGGGAAAACCATGAGACGTTCGGTTTGGACAACCAAAGTTTGACGTTAAATATCAACTTCAAAATTGTATTTTAGTATCATAAAAATACCATTATCATGTAGATAAGTAATTATATAAAGTATTTTTCTATTCTAATACATATGTGAAAGAATTTAAGTATTTTCATGATTTATATATGAATATACATATTTTTAAGTAAATGTAACTCATTTATATATCTTTGATTTTAATGAAACTTGTCTCGTGTTGAAATAATGTTGAATATAATGAATGAAATGCACTTTCCAACAATGATAAAGAAAAAATTAATGGGTTACATAAAACAATTTTTACCTTTAATGTATTTCGACGTACCCATTGATAGATTTATTTTTCTTGAAATACTCGTGTGACAACCAAAAATTTATAAAATTTCTTTTACCGTGATTAATCGGATATGTAAATGATTAGAAGATTGAGAGAGAGAGAGAGAGCAGATTTCTTTGCCTTTCTTTAAAATAAATATACATTGAACTCTTTTTATAAAAATTGATGGTATACTTTTAATCTAGATGGGTATTGATATATGGATGGGTATGATTATTAATATAAAAAGACGGGACAGATGCTGAGAAACATAAATTGAGAAATTCAGTGTGCTTGACTTGAAACGATTGACAATAAATTAATTATCTTTATCGCTTGAATTGGTGTCAATTGTCATGCTTATATAGTAACGCCAGGATAGTTCTGAACTGAACAAGTCAACCACAACAACAACAACAACAAAAATCTTACATATCTCGCAATATGGCCGGCCAAGAAATTGGAGTTCATAGCCATTAGCCGGGAGAACCTCAACACTTATTCCCTCAGGGAGCCTTAATTAACCCGGTTCTATTTGTCATTTGATTCAATGCACGGTCCTTGTTTACAACACTTGTGTTGACCACTGGACCTTGTAATTAATCTTAAAAACTCCACACAAAGACTACAAATAAGCCGTTACACGCATAAAACTATAAAATAATTTCCACATGGCATGGAGCCTGCGCAAATGACAGCAAAAATAATAATAAGGGCAGATTCCTCTCATGCTCACAAATTTTATTCTTGATTCTATTTATATCCATGAATTTTTAAAAATTCCTTTCTTACCTATAAATTTTACTTATAACTTCACTTATACTTGTGACCGTCATCCACCATTAATTTATTTTTGCCGGATACGAATATTTTAATATTACAATACTTTCAAAAATCCCCAAATTACCCATGCTTTCTCTTACAATCAAACAATGCCGCATATCCTTGGCTTGGAGTTAGGCTTTGAACTCGTCGGTAATGGTAGTCCTTGACGCAAAAGACAGAGATAATTTGCGCGGTCAAGTTATGGCAATTGGAAGTGGAATAACAAGTATAAGTAGAATTATGAGTAAAGTTTGTGAATATGAGATGAATTTTTAAAAGTTGGTGAATATATGTGTAATTAAAGATAAAATTTGTAGATACAAGAGGAATTTGCGTTGATAATAATAAGCCTTCAGGCGCTTCACGCGTCTTGATCAAAGATGCATCAATCACAAATAGTACCACCCATGAAATTGGGCCAGCCAAGCGTTGTGCGTACAATAAGAAAACGACCCTGTAACTAATATGCATGTGTTTGGTGCTAGAGGATCCGGTGACCTTGACACTTCATTTTCTTACGATATGGTTAGAAAAATAAACGGAAACTAATTAAATCAGCTGGCATCATCCGGTGGCACCTTTTTCTACATCATGCAACTTGCGGTTGCCGGCCATTTCGATGGGTCAATGTGGGTCCCATGATCAGGGTTTCTGGCCTGAGTATGGACCGGCTTCCCCACCGAGCACCAACATAAGTACAGTCATTTGGCGTTCTTTGGAAGTGTTGGCACAAAATCAGAGAGCGGATTTCTGCTTTTCTAGCATTGGCACCATAGATATTTGAAGATGGATCCCAGGGGGTTTAAGAGTTTCGTAATTAAGCTATGTAATATTTTTCTAGCTAGAGAGAAAATGTAGGTACGTAATAGGGAAATAATCATCTGCTGCCATCAAGTGCGGAATGAGAAATAATCATCCAGCAATTTTCTGTCTGTTTGTTTTGATTGAGTGGCAGGGAGGGTGACTTTCCCTTGGACGACTGATTTTCAGAAATTCAAAATAAATATATATACATATCTACAAATGGTAAAATTTGGTTTGTAAATTAAATCTAATTAGATTAACATGTTTATAAAAAAAAATTTCTAAAAAAACAAAAAAATATGCTGAAAAGATTCGGTACTCCATTTCCTTGAGTCAGTAGAGTTTATAATAATAATAAGAAGAAGAAGAAGTGGTAAACGAAGGAAGAAAAAAGACTACTGTAGAATACATTGTCAAAATCTACAGTCGCTTATTCTGGATTTTTTTTTTTCAAAAAAAAACTATCTCATTTACTTTCTAGCTAGCACTACTTTTTTTTATTATTGAAATCATATATTTCTATTTTACTTTTCCTTTGCTTTTCTTTTCTTGTATATATATGTGTGTATATATACACATATATATATTTTCCCCTTTCTAAGCACTCTTTTGGAGATTGGAACTCCAAAATTAGGCCGAGTTCACTACAGCGCAGCCCACCGTATATCACTCCAAAAATCAATTATGACCGCCCGCTGCAACGCAGACCAAACGGAAATGTTGCCAACCAGAAGGGCCCGCAAGGGTCAGCCACATGGGGAGAATCGAATAGAAGCCCAAAAAGGAACCAAACCATGGAGCCCAAAGAGATCTCTGCACCGTATTTGCATTTTTCTGTGGTGTTTAAAACGGAGTGGAAATATTCAATGTTAGCGGTGAAGCCCAAAAAGGAACCTAATTCCCTGTTTAACTGCAATAACGGAAAAGTTGAATGCGTTTTTCTTTTTCTTTTTCTTCCTTTTTTTTTTTTTTTTGTGATGGAAGGAAAAGTTGAATGTGTGAATGCGAAACTAACCATGGGTCTGTTGGGATAATATTAATACTTCTTGACATGCTTTTACGGTCAAGTAGTTCGTGTTTTAAATGAGCTTTGAACAAAACTGCACCCATCACATGTATGGCATTGCACGGTTGGGAGCGTATGCTTTAAATGCGCCCGCTTGGTATGCTTGTAATGTGTCCAATGTCTAACGAAGACCCATCTAATAGTGAAGCTAGTTGCATTTTCTATTTTCCCCTTCTAACATTAGTTTTAATGTGCGTAGAAGCTGCAAGTACGGCTACTAGATAGCATATGACGGAAATTAAATCTAACAAGCTCATGAAATACCTAGTTTTCTCATACCACCCCTGCAATTAAAAGTTTTTCAAAATAATAAGAGTTTTCGCTGTTGCCAAAAAGACCCATGTCTCCGGTATAATGTATGCATGTATACATGACATGGGTGAGATTTCTTGATCAGTCGTCCTTCCAAATATTCTACGGAGATAGCTCCCGGTCATCATTTAAAAGTTGAAAAGTTGATTGAGACCCGCTACAACTGCACCGTCCGATTTTCAATTCATCGTGTCATCACCAATACCTACAAGAAGACAAAAGAAAAAATGGAAAAAGCCGATAAAGACATGCACGGAACAAATGGATCACAGAGCCTGAAAAGCCAATGTGGTGAAAGATATACGACCTAGCGGCCATAGCAGGTGTGAGTTTTCGATGGGGTAATTGTCAAAAGGTTGGCAGCCGCATTGAACGTTTGTTGCTTAACGAGCCTCCCAGAAAAGCTTTCCTGGCTGACTGGCTGTTGGAACAAAGTAGCGTCCCTCTAAAATACCAGCAGTAGCAGTAGACAGTGCAAGGACCATCTGATGCCACCACATGAGGTGCCATGGAGCAAACTGGCTGTTACGGACTGTCCTCCAGCGGTTCCTCATTTTTTTTTTTAGTACCGAAGCCTTTAGTATGTATTGGAATTTGGAGCGAGTTAAAACTAAAAAAAGTTTATTTTAAGTAATAATTATTATGCGGTAAAATATTATTTTCTATATACACCACCATAAGCAACGACATTATGTTGCATACTAGTATCGTAATGCAACAAATGAAAAATCGCTGGATATAACAACCTTTCATGGTATGGACATAACTATTATATTCAGTGGATTTTTCTAAAATTTTTGCTGTAATTAGCTATATTCCATAAGGCATATGTGGCAGCCTAGTAGCAATATATTTGTTGCCTTTGTGTATATGCAAGTACTTTCTTAATGGATACAACAGATGTCTTTAATTAACTGCAAAAGCTATTTCTTCTCGTCGTGTATAATGTTATGCGCACAAGTAATTGCTTCAGTCGAACTCCTCATTTTTGCTCAAATCGACTGCTTTATTTGCGACATTCAATTACACTCCACCATCACTAGTTCTTGCTTGTACTAAACAATCCCGACATCAATTCTTTGCCCACCCTAGACTCCTTTTTACCGAATTTTCTCTTCTACCAAAAGTAAGCTCGTATCCGAATCAATGAATGAAAATGTCATGGAAAAAAGATCTGCCAACTTGCTGTAAATGAAATTGCGGTTTTATTTTAGGGAGTTTATTTTGCACACTTTTTGGCAATTAAAGGAAAAAAAAACAGATTTCCCACGTAAGATTCGCGGGGATGACTTTGCCAAGAAAGCGCTCCAATGAGATTACTTTCAAATTTTAGACTTTTAGGCACGGATACTAAGATCAAAATGTTACCAACTGCAAGCACGTGCAAAAAGCCCTTCTAATTTTCGACCCATAAGTCTCCGAAGAAGAAAAACATACATTAGTTTTTAGGGTGTGGGAAACCTGACAAATTCTAAGCACCAAATGTTCTGCAAAACAGCCGCCTAACAAAATTCAAAAGCTGATTTTTGTTATGTTGGGGGCATCTAAGTTCTACGAATACACGGGGAGAGGTGAGCGGCAATGAAGGGTGACAGGGGTAACCGCCCGTTTCCTTGTAACAGGTGGCCTCCTAATCCAATCCGCATCGGCAAAATTCCAGGAACGTTTGCGTCAGCGGGAGTTGGGACAACTGGCTTTTTTATTTTTTTAATTCAATGGAATGACACAATAACGTGCGTCTTGGATAAGATAGCCGTGGGTTTCCGTGGAGTACCCTAAAATGAGTCAAATATATTAAGTTTCTATTTTCCTTATAGAGTATGATAAGTTCTATATAAAAAAATATATATATGGCATGGCTAGGATAAAGTAGGTTCCAAAGTCTGAGTATCAAAAATTTGACCCGAATTATTAATATATATTCAATATTTATTTTATGAAATATATTATATATTTACAAATATAAAATATTAAAAAATATGAAAAATATTTCAGTGCAAGAACGTACACTGTCAGCCATGGTACAGTTGCCTTAAAATGGACATAAGTTATGGTGTAGGCAACTACACCGTAACATATCTCGAAAATTATTTAACTTACCTAGTATTTAGTGTATCTAATAAATGAATTTTAAAATTATATCATTATCATATTGATTATAAATTTCTAAGTAAAATTTATATTAGAATTATTATTTTTAAATATAATATGGAGATTAATTAATGTAAAAAACCAATTTGGAAGCTAAACTGAACTTAAAAAATATGTTAGGGAACGCAACCAATGCTATCTAAAATATGGTAAAGTAGAACTTTTTAAAAATAGGATAAAAGTAAATTTAACACCGAATCGGACCTGCCCGACCCAAATTGCACATCTATCACGAACAAATTCACCGGCACAATATTTTTTTTTCCTAAAGGTGTTTTGAAAAATGTTCATTAAAAACATGAGATTTTCTCTATAAACTTGTATAGTCTCAAATCATGCTATGTTGGTGCAATTTAAACGAAACTTAAGAGCACTATGAAAATTATCCATAAAAGATTGCATATTTTTAGTATTTATGAATAGCAACAAGGATTGCAAGTAGGTGGGAAGCACATTCTTCTATCTTTCTATATATCCTTCAAAAAATAATTTAATATATTAACCACATAATTACTTTATTTTTCTATTATTACCTCTACATTATAATTATTTTCCTACATAATTAGCTTATTTATTCTTATTTTATTCGTATCATATTGCATATTTACCAAAAGTTGTTTCTTTCCCACCTCTTCACCCACTCACTCCACACGTTACAAAAGGTGCTAAAAATTCAGAATCGAAAAGAAAAAGGTTGAGGCACTTAATACGATGAAGCGAAAATGATCTTGATGTAGACATGAACGGCCAGGTCGTTTTCTTTGACTTTTCATATGCTCGCTCGAGGGAAAGCGAAAGTTACGGAGAACGTGGTATTATGTGAAAGGAGAAAATGAAATATTTTAGAGATGGTGTGATTGATATAAAATAATATGGGTGGAATTGGAATAAATAGGTTTGTTGAAAGATAATTAATAGGAAAAATGATTTGAATATAAGAATAAAAGTGAAAAAATATAATAATTAAATAATTAATAAAATGTCTTAAAATCCATGCATCCACGTTTTTCCAATTCCTCGTTACCAAACGTGCCCCTCAATTTCTCCGCTCCTGTGTAAATTTGCGGCTCCCGCTATCTATAAGAACTGACAAGGAAAATTCCGCCGCTCACGTGCGTTTCACAAAAATCAGAGGAATTGGCACCACGTGTGCATGCCTTGATGTGCAGGTTTCCGTATTGGCTTTTACTTCTGACTTCTATGTGGTGTATTGCGTTGGCTTCATAACTTAATTAATTGTTCAAGACCAGCTGCACTGCATTCAAAAAGCAAAATTCAATACGTTAGAAAGGTTTTGATTTTAAATGAGCTTATATATTAGGGTAAATTCCTCTTATACTACAATATTTGCTTAAAATTTCTTTTATACCTATAATATTTTAATAATTTCTCTCATACCTACAATATTTTACACCTAATTCCTCTTATACTCATTCTGTCAGTTACCATCAGTGAAGTTTCACAGATCGAAAAATTGTTTGTGTTAATTTTTTATAATGCCCAAATTATCCTTATGCTGTCTATCTCAACTTCCCTCATCGAGGTCGTCGTTGTCGACAGAAAATTTTACCAACTGGTAGTAGAAAAAATAATTTAACTAGCATATGAGTAGAAATATTTGACGACGCCCAAGGGAATCCTAGCATATTGAGGCGGTGCAAGTTGAGGCAGCAGGGTCATGTAGGCGATCTCACTCATTTTGAAAGGGCCAACGGTGATATAGAAAAAATAATTTAACTAGCATATGGGTAGAAATATTTGGCGAAGCCCAAGAGAATCCTAGCATATTGAGGCGGTGCAAGTTGAGGCAGCAGGGTCATGTAGGTGATCTCACTCATTTTGAAAGGGCCAACGGTGATATAGATTTTATCATCACTAGTGATTGAGTTCTTGCTAGATTAAAATGGGTTTCTATCGGCCTTGATAAAAAAATGGTTGTGAGTTGCTTTGGAAGCACGATTGTTGATTCCTCTACAATGGTGGCTTGTCGGCGAGCTTTTGGGATCAATGTTGATTTGTTTTGATGATAATCGCTAAAGTGGAGGAGAAGAAAACAGTGGTAGGAGGGTGGCTGACTATCATGTTAGAATAGGAAATATCGACTATGTAATCTCAATGGGTTCTTATTGGAAGTGGCAAAGAAGAGATGAGCTCACTGATGATTAGCTTTAATTGGCCATCGTTGGCTGCTATTGGGAGATCCCAATTGGTAGCCATTTATCACTACCGGCCAACGAGATTTTCAATTCCTTCTACAACCCATGCCATCAGCAACGGGTTGTTAGATCCAAGCCCTCTAAATCTAGAATCAAGAAAAGAAGGAAACCGATTTCAAGAATTAAGGTATTTGTTGAGGGGCAAAAATGACATTTTCACGTCTCTACGATGATCGTTTAGGTTGTGGCTGATGGCATGAGTACTCAAGTAATTAGAGATGAAATGTTATGGGTACTATAGGAATTATTAAAATGTTGTGGGTACGAAAAGAATATTGAGCAAATGTTATAGGTATAAGAGTAATTTACCTTATATATTGTTATGATAAAAGAATTTATACCAATCATTAGTAAACTGCAATAGAGAGCATCGATCTTTTAGGATTAGTCTAAAATTCTATGATTTCAGATAAATTTAAAAATATTTTTTAAATTTTTTTTATAAAGTTTTTTATAAACATATTAATCTAGTTATATTTAATCTATAAACTAAATTTTTTAGACAGATTTATAAAAAATCCAAAATAAATATAGAGATATCTAAAAATTCAAAATAAATATATATACATAGCTAAAAATGATAAAACTTAGTTTATTAATTAAATATAACTAGATTAACATGTTTGTAGTAGAAATTTTTTTAAAAAGATATATTTTTGATCCGATTTGAAATTCCTGGTCTAAAAAGATCATTCGAATAGGTTGGATGGAAGCTAATGAGACGGCAATTTTAAGTAGTAGCAGTAATAATAGTAATGATAATATTTAACAGCCATGACGAAATCAAAGTGATCCTCACTTGACCAATACCCAACGAAAAAATCAACGCTCGCCTTCGTCAGCGCATGCAAAATGCATCCGCCAAAAGGATACGCTTTCTCTCTCTCGCTGGTCTCCGTCAGCGTATGCAAACGCATCCACCAAAACGGGGAAAATTGCACTATAGACCCTCTAACTATGCGTATTGGCATTTCGGACCCCGATGTTTGCGTATTAGCATTTTAAACCCCCGAAAGTTTCGACCTTTGCATTTTACCCCCGCGCCCTCACGGCGTCAAAAAATCAGCGTCTGACAGTCTGAAATGACGAGAATACCCATTGACTGTCTCTCTAGATTCCCCATTCACTGTCTGTGAAGAGAGCGGCGACGGACATTAAAGTCAGCAGCTTCGAAGCTTCCATTATCTTCTCCTGTTGTCTGCTTCCATATCTGGCCCGAATCCATGGTCAGAGATCACCGCAGGAATCGCTTCCTACCACAGTCGACGAACTCCATTTTCCGCATTCGGCTATGGCCGCCAAACTACGAATTCGCGCCAGTAAAAAACCCATCTTCTCCGGCGGCAGAGTCCATACGATCGCAGCAGCTTGCAATTACGGCCAGATAAATCAGCTGTCAAAAAACCCCCGTTATGCGTGTCCGCAATCATCTAAAGCAACGATCGGCTGAGATCGCAGCGGCCATTAAACTCCTCTGCGGCGACCGAACAGCCATCGTCACCCATCGATCCAGCAGCCAACGATGTGCCTCCATCAACAACAGCAACGCCAGCATCACCGACCGCAAGAACTGCTTAATCCGAACGCCCGTGCGTGCGGGATTCTCTTCTTCTCTTATGTCGCCGAATCACGGCTAGACAAATGAGGGTGGCGCAGCAATCGCAACTATGGGAGGAAATGGATTTTCGTGGGGTGCTTAGTGCCTAAGTAGTAGAGCTCCACTATGTAGAGATAGATGAGTGATCAGATTTGTGGGAGAGTTGCTGCGATGGCTAAGACAGAAGGCTGCTGTGTGATCCTCTTCTTCTCTTGTGTGGTCAGATCATGGCTAGGCAGAGGAGAGCAGGAACGCAACAACAGATGGGAGGAAATGGGTTTTGGGCGTAACCTCGGTGAAAGTGGATCTGCCAAGGATGGGAAAATAGGGCTTTGCCGGAGAAGACGGATAACGTTATGCATGTTACCGACCTTGTGAACGGCTTCGATCAACTGTCCGGGGGTTGCTGGTGGAGATCACAAGTGGCAGTCACGGCTTTCCGTCGTGGAGAGAGAGAGCATTTGGGGAAGATGACTTTATGGTGCTCCGACAGCGTATGAATATCTGTATACGTGCACCTCATTTACAAGCAATCTCAGCCGTTGATTCTCATATATTGACAGTTTAATAATTCCATAACAGCCTCCACAAATGTAGATCTGGCCCAATTATGCATCCTTAATTGCAATTAGTCCAAACCACATATATAATTTCAAATAGTGTCATTTCATAAAACGGGCCTAAAATTTAAGACTACGACTCATCCACTGTATGGATCGAAACAAACAGTCAATGGGTATTCTCGTCATTTCAGATTGTCAGACGTTGATTTTTTGACGCCGTGAGGGTGCGGGGGGTAAAATGCAAAGGTCGAAACTTTCGGGGGTTTAAAATGCTAATACGCAAACATCGGGGTCTAAAATGCCAATACGCATAGTTAGAGGGTCTATGGCGCAATTTCCCCACCAAAACGATACGCGGATCTTCAAGTAGCTACTCCGTAATCTGTAGTCTGTACCTGGTCCTTCAATAGCCTGTACATACATGTTGATCTTTGAACATATAAATAAGGGAAACGATTTCCTCATTTCTGTAGAGTACAAAGGGCCGGCTGCAGTGCATGTCCGCTCATGTATACTGAGCTTAAATACACATGGCTGCTTAACTCTTTCTTTAATTTTTTTTCTAAATTTTAGTTTCGTTTATGGACTTGGGTATATTGTTTTCATATATATAGTTTTTACATTTTTTCGTTTTAAAATATTTTGATAAAATTTTTGTAAAAAATGAAGCATTTCTCTTGGGCCTGCATAATAATACCAAAAAATCAAAAAAATAAAGGGGTTTTGATCGTATGCACCTGGGTGTACTTAGCTCCAGTGCTCCCTGGTGCAAATATTTTTTTTTTGAAATTTTTTATAGAACTGTTAATCTAAGTATATTTAACATGTATATCAATTTTTATCATTTTTTGATACTTATAGATATTTTTCGATTTTTAAAAATTATTAAAAATGTCACTAATTTTTATAAATTCAAAAAAATATTTACAAATCTATAAAAATGATAAAAATTAATATACATGTTTTTTGCGACAGATATATATTAAATACATTTAGATTAATAGTTTTATGAAAAAAATTTGAAAATATTAAAAATAATTTAAGTACACCCGGGAGCATACAATTAAGTGGAGTTTGTAAGAGATGCTTAGTGACTTTATTAAGTGGAGTTTGTAAAATCTAATCATCCAACATGTTGAATATATCGTGTTTAGCTAGGAAATAAAAAAATTACCATAATATAATCAAACATATCATGTAATTATGACCACTTAACAACACGTGTAAATAGTTATTTTTTTATATCAAGTTAGATACATGTATATATTTTTAAATTTTTTTATTTTTAATATATATCATAAATTAGATGCCTTTGTGAATATATTTTTAAAAAGAATTTTGATTTTCACTGTATATGTCACTATTTTAAACAAGAATGGTTTAAATTTATAATCACTTTAGTGGATCAACATTTCCGACGAATCACTAGCGCATATTGGATTTTAAATAATTAAAAGTGAATATTGTTAATTAATTATAAGTTTCTTCAGTTGGATTAAACGCCATGTCTATCCAGCACTAGTTCAAATTCCCATTTTAGAACTTGTAATAATTCTATCTACAAATAAATATTTGTGCTTTATCAATTTTGAGTAAGCATTGCAAATTTCTTTGCTGTGTAATGAAATTTTTTTCTGTGGTGTATATATATATTCCCTAACAAAATTTTCAACAATATTACCTTTGTCATTACTAATTTTTTTTTATCGTTTCACGTATACATTACTAATTCTTCCTCCACTTTTAAATTTTATTTTTCACGTAGATTTTTTCCTCGTCTCTTATTCCATTCTCAAAAGACTTTAAGATGTGTTTGGTTACACACAAAATATGTCAATGAAAACTTTTCAATCAAAAACCTTTCACTTCCCATAACTACTTTATTTTTTAATTATTTTTTCACATTTTTCTATATAAACAACTCTACTTTTCAATCATTTCCACACAAATACCCATACAACTACCCTATCTATTTTAACTTTATTCTCTTTACACCTCATTATTACCCCTATCATATCACATCATTTTCTATCAACTTGACAACTTCTACTCTGAAAAGTTTTCATCAAAAAGTTTTACCTCCAACCAAACACATTCTTAGAGAAAACTAAATAAACAAAAACAAATTATAGTATTGATGTAAATCGTAAGAAGCTTTGCTTCGATGAAACTTCTCTTTTATGTAGTTTGTTACATTTTTAATATCTTAATATTTAATGAAAAATTCACTCCATTTACTATATTTAATATTATTTCTATTATTACAGTAACTCTTTCATCTGTCTAATGTCACTACATATGACTCTATTCACAAATATCACTACATATGATCCTATTCACAAATCCATAAAATTAATATAATAAAATAATTTAATATCAAGTACAAATTTTAATGCTAACTATGGAAGTTGTATTTTCAGTATCTAAGTCATATAAAAATATTATTATAATATAGATAAATAATTTTATAAAGTATTATTATATTCTAGAATACATGTAAAAGGATCTAAGCAAATCATTTTATAATTTACGTATATATATTTCAACAAGTGTAGCTTGTGCACATATTTGATTCGGATGAAATTTAGTCTTCTAGCTAAACAAATGATGTTAAATGCTGTAAATGAATGAGATTTTCTATCCATCATCAAAATATTAAAAATAAAAGAATTTATATAGAATTTATTCTATGTAACTTGGTTACGTAGAAATGGAGAAACGGAACTGAATTACGATTCCAACAATGGTTTTGATTAATTAAGAGAATAATTAAGCTTCTTAATTTTTTCTTACATTTACCATATGGTAGATAGAATTTCCTGGCAGTATATCCTAGCCTATGGTGGGAATTTAACCTATGGTAAGAGCTTGGTCTTTCATGGAATTAAGGATAAATGAGAGTTTATTGCCACCTATATAAATTCGTATTTGGTTCTTTTTTCGTAAATATATTTTTCTAGGTGTATTAAATCTATATATTAAGTTTTACCATTTTATAATATTTTTATATATTTATTTAATTGACGATATTTTAAGAATAAAAATAAATATATAAAAATACTGTAAAATGGTAAAGTTTAGTATATAGATTAAATATGCAAAGAAAAACATATTATAAAGAAAAAAATATAACTAATTATAAAAATAAATAAATATTGTATAATTAGGCTCGTCGTTGTAATATGAAATGAGATGTAATATTATACGCCTAACTAATCAATAATTCGAATATTAGCTTCGTAGTGCAAAAGTCCATGCGTCACGTTGCATGCATCGGAGGAAAATGGTAGTTCCATCCAATGGGAGGAATTGAACACCGAATTTTGGGATCCAGGCCACAGTTGTTATTAAGTATGCAACATGCAGCTGTACGCGTAACATGCAGGCCAAGCCACTTCTCATGTCCCCGCGATACAGCTTTTTGGGTTGGGACATCGGCCTTGACTTTTGCACCACTTCTAGGCTTCTAGCAGGTAGGGCGTGTGCATGATTGCAAATTATAAATCGCCCTCCCGATCGACTTTGGGATAGTTACACTTTTGACCCATTGAAGATTTTGCATGCTTTCCGAAATCTTCCAGTTTTCAGACTTTTTAAACTACTACGGGATCTTTTGAGGAAAAGATTAAAATCTAAAGCTCTCCGGGAGACGATACCTATCAGGGCAGAAATTCCAAGAATCTGACGTTTTTGTTCTTACGCGGGTGGCGGCTATAAATTAGCGCCACCAAGTTGCCAGCCCTTTTGATTTGATACGCATCTCTCTCTCACGAACATTTCATGCTCTTACATGCACGCCGGCCAGTGGTTGCCAGGGGTATCTCTCCATTCTAACTGGTTGCAGCACATCCTGGATATTTTTATATTTTTATTGAAATTAAAACCATTTTTTAATGTTTTCCTCTACAGTCATTTTCACGTTCCCAAAACTTATTCTAATTGAAAATGTAATTCGTAACGAATGCAAATTCATAGGGTTGCTTGAAATCAATCGAGTTGACTTTTTAAAGCAAGACTAAAGAAATAAACTACCACTACAATAATTAAAAGAAGTATTTGGCTTTGAATGCGACAATTTAGTTCTATTTAAAGGTGGTAGCACTTACTCCAATCTAGCTAGTTGATTTTTTGACTTAGATGTGGTTAAATTAATACGTAATGCAGCCATTTAAATTTCCCTATAAATAACACTAGTATTTTAAGTTGCAAAATTATGATAGTTGGATGCCTTTAATATTGATGTAGCCAAGTCCAAATTTTTCCGAAAAAGATAAGTGACATATAAACCTTTGTTATAGTATTTTAATCATAATAAATGAATTAGATACGATTAAAAAAAAATACATGGATCGTGTGAGAACTCCAAAATCCAAGGGCATTGGGCTTCTTTGGTTTGAAAATTTGATCGCAAAAAGTTAACTGCATATGTAAGCTTTTGTCATAGTGTATTAAGAATTCTTAAATATAATACATGACTCGGATTAGATTAAAATACATAGACTAATTGTGAGAACTCCACAGGCATTGGAGAATTCCCCTATATACTAGATCATCTTTCCCACACTTTCATTATTATTTTTTTTGTGGGCTTCTTCTTAAGAAGTGTGATCTTTTAGTGCCTTAACTAAACATAACCGGGAAAATGTTCCCTTTATACCAAAGATAAATCCCAAAAGTCTATCAACTGACCCATCAGCGACGTCTCCCTCCCTTTCAAATTCTGCTTAAGATGCATCATTAGCACGGCACATTGTCGTTGATGCAATGAACAGAGACGGTTAAAAGTCTAGCTGGTCAATTATTAAAAAAAAAGAAAAAGAAAAAAAAGAAAAAAAAAGTCCAGTTGGTCCTTTTTCTGCCAACCAATTGCCATGCATTTTGGAAACTCCGTGCCGACTTTTTTACATGGCCGTCCCTTTTTTTTTTTTTTGATAAAGGAACCAACCTATCTCACCACCCTAGAGCTCGTCTAGGAAGGAGGGATAGAAAGATCCAAGATTCATTTCTAAAAAATTGTCTATACAGATTTTCTCATGAATAGCTGGAGGGGAAATGCCCCACCAGACTTGATGATCCACTGAAGAAACAGAAAGGGAATCGGCTAAAGCATGTGCCGCGGCATTGCCTTGCCTAAGAACATGATGAGCAGTAGCATGGGGAGAATGTGAAAGAATGGCCGTCCCCTTTGACGTGGCTACAAATGCTGATGTACCTGTTACTGTTATTAATTCCAAGATCTTCAAAATCTTAAAATTATATTTCTCCTTTCTTTGGGGAAAAAAACATTATACGTCTCCGAATGTTATTTTCACAAGAAGTTGCATAATTCCCATATTTTAACAATTGTTTCTTTTTTATTTGCAGTACGTGGAAATATTGTTGTAACAATTTAATTAAGAAATATTTGTAATTAAGTTGAAATGATCCATTCTCGTTGATATGCCCCAGTAACAATCTAAAGCCGTCAGTTATTCTCAAATTATCTATCAAATATTCTCATTACTTATTAAATAGAAGGTCAAATTAATAAAGTACCGCAGGCGATACATTTTAGGTACTCCATTTCTTAAAAGTATTCTCTCTTCAGAAATTTTCAAGCACAAACCTGATGGGCTTGATGAAATAATGAAGTAGCGAGCTAGCTACCTGCCAAGGTGAACAATATATTTAAAATTAATATTGCCAAGAGATAAATAGTCTTATTTATTGCCGTGTTCCAAAGTTGCAAAAATTTTAAAATTTTATATAATTGCAACTTTAATGCTTGCATGAGCATTAAAGCACTCACATTATTTATTTTTTTAAAAAAAATTTTGGCATGTACATGTAGGGTTACAATCAGGTGCACTCAGGTGCAAATACCTTTTTTTTTTTGAAAATTTTTTTACACAACTTTTTTACACTTTTAACTTAAGTGCTTTTAAATTACTAAAATACCATTGATTTTTAAAAAGCCAAAAAATCTAAAATTTTTAAAATTGGTAAAAATTGACACATATGTTAAATATACTTAAATTAATAGTTTTATGAAAAAGTTTTTAAAAAATAAGTTAAATACATTTGGATGCACTAAAGCTAAGTGCACCTAGGTGCATTAATAATAACCTGTAATGTAAGCATTCATTCCATATAAATTTTTTTTATATTTTTAATATGTAAAAATATTTTACATACCTAGGCCTGCCAATTTTCGCAAAAAAGTAAAAAAAAAAAAAAAAAAAACGCAAGTGTGAACATTGAGCTTTTATATAGCGTACGATGCACGTATTTCTTTAATCTTCAAGCCTAAGCAACATCAAATAAAATTAAATGCCTACCTAACCGTTCAAAAAAAAAAGCCTACTTACTATTTGCCGTGGGCGTGGAACTTAGAGAGCTGGTATTAATTTGAAGCCAGATAAAATTAGGTAAAAAAGAGATTGTGGCCATGACTAAATAACAACTTTTTAATGAATTTTTAAGAAAGAAAAATATAATGTGCGTAGCAAAACTCAGCAAATTCAGCCCCACTACAAGAGAACTAACATTTAATGACATACTTTCTGCAGCTTAAAATTTTTTTTGTCATAGAAAACTCTATTCAGTGACATAAATGTAATTAAAAATCAGTTATTGGCCACAATAATATAATTAATGCAGCAAAAAAATAAAATTTTAGTGAAAAGTGTCACTACATTAAAAAAAATCATAAAAGCCTTTTATAATGGTCCTGTAATGATTTGGTTATAATAACATTATAATGTAAATTAATACATATAGTGACAAAATTTTGTATCACTAAATGGCTATATTCTTGTGGTGCTTTTTTTTTAACCTTTCAAAGCTTGTTTAGTTATTGATAAAACTTTTCAAACTAAAATTTTTCAGTCTAAAATTTTTTATTTTTCATATTATTTTTTAAGGATTTCTTCACATCATCCTATATAAGTATCATGTTTTTCAATCATTTTTATATAATTAACCTATTTGTTTTAACTTTATTTCCTTAATTAACTTGTCATTTTACAACTTTTACTCCTAAAAATTTTCGTCAAAAAGTTTTATCTATTCACAAATACACCCTATATTATTTTCTTCTATTTTAAAAATTGTTATGCAAAAAAAATTTTATAATTTTTTTTTTTATCATTTTACAAGCACACCCTCACAATGTAGGAGAATGTTTCAATGCACCCTGATGCATTGAAATTTTAATGCATCGGAGTACAAAACTTTATTTTTATATATTTTTCTGAAATTTTTTATAAGATTATTAATTTAAGTGTATTTAATCTATAAGCCAAATTTTACCTTTTTGAATATATGTATATATATTTTTATTTTTATTTTAAAAAATGAGTACTTTAACCATTTTTAAGTGGCTAAAATACTAATATTTTTAAAAATTAAAAATGTATATTTATATATCTTCGACTATAGTAAAACTTAATACATAAGTTAAATGCACCTATATTAACAATCTTATAAAAAAATTTCAAAAAATGTATTAAAAAAATGAGGTTTTACACCCTGAATAATGCACCAGGGTGTATTGTGACACAACTCCAAAACCCCATCTTTATATTTTTTGAATTTTTTTTATAGGATTGTTAACCTAAGTGTATTTAATTTATGTATTAAGTTTTACAATTTTTGGAGATATATAAATATATTTTTTGATTTTTCGAAAATAGGGGTATTTTAGTCACTTTAAATAGTTAAAGTACCCTTGTTTTTAAAAAATTAAAAAATATATATACACATATCTAAAAATGGTAAATTTTGACTTATAAATTAAATACAACTAAATTAACGATCTTATAAAAAAATTCAAAAAGAATATATAAAAAATAAGATTTTGCACCCTAATGGATTGAAATTTTAATATATCAGCGCGGAGTGGAACATTCTTTTGGAAAAAGAGACGTGCAGTCAAGACAACAAAAGCAGAAAGAAAAGGTCACCCAGCGCAAGCATGCATGATGCACTCCTGTAATATTATTTTGAATTATGCGTGGCTAAGTTTCTGCCAAAAAACTGGCGGACTCCACGGGAATCGTATGTGTCGCGTGTTAACTTAAAATAACGAATGGACTGGAATTATTCCATGCATAAACCTCCACCAGAAAGCAGCAGGACTGGACGGTGAAAGAGAAGCCTAGCTAACAGGCCAAAATTCCATAAAATATGCAAGAATTAAGCAGAGAGAAGAGCCCATAAGAAATACTAGGCTGAAACAGTCCTTGATTTACCTATGATAACTTAATTTGCTTTCCATTTGGTCCTTGATCAGAGTCATTAATTTGCCTACAACACCTCTGGCTCTGCCGATGCTCTGTTAAGGTTATTTGATTGGCAAAAAGAGATATTTAGAACTCGTTTTGTTTACCCATTTTCTGATGGATGGGAAATAACCCAACTTGCTTTGAATTAGAAATGATTGCAGAAGCCAACAATATTTCCAGTCAGCAGGGCAAATTTTTGTTGACTCTGTCTACAATTTGACTGACCATGCATGCGGAGCAAGTAGAAAGTTGGCCGAATAAAAAATTCGATTAATCGAGAAGTATGGAACAGAACGATATTATTTAAAGGAGAGAGAATAAAAAAGAAATTTTAATATAAATTAAACCACGACTAAGGGTGAGAGAGAGGGAGGTGTGAAAAACGCCGGCCACATACATGCAGTCTATTTTTTATAGCTAAATTAGGCCCCCGTGAACCCACCAAAGCAGAAGGAAATCTCTTAAGCTGGTGCTCCGAGGCTTTGGCTTTAGAACAGCTGGGGTAACAATTGACTGGGAAAGCAATTTGCATCCGAAGTAGAAAACAGAAATACACAGTTGTTCCCCACGTAATACACTTCTTTTTAATTGTAAGTTGTATTATAAACAAAAACAGAGGATCACCTCGCTATCACGATCTCAGATTTATTTTGGGGTGGGGTAGGAGGGAGCTCCTCCCTCACACCATTACAAAAAGATTTCTTCACAAACGAAAAATTTAAAATGTTTTCTGGTGGCATTTCCCACCAACAACGATTATAACCTCCATCGTCAGTAGCAAGTTTTGCTAATGTGTGTGCTATCTAGTTTGCTGTTCTAAGAATATGAATGAAATCCACCTGGTCAGATAACCTGCACAATCTTATTATCTCGCTTATGCAATGCTTCACAGGAGATTCGATGTTTCCCTCTCCATTTAAACAATTAATTAGAATGATGCCCAAGTAAGACCATAGATAATTGTCTTTGCTTCCATCGTTAAAGGATCAATCAAACCTCTATTTGTCCAGCATCTAGCAGGCTAGTAGCAATAAAATCTACTTCCCAGTTTTTGCTAACAGCTGCATAACCTCTAACACTATCAAGACTTGCACCTGCAGCAACACTAATTTTGATAACCCCAATAGCTGGACGGGTCCATCTGGATGGGCTCACATCATCATAGCTTCTAACATCAGTAAGAAGATTAACAGATGTATAAAAATGTAGATATATAATGCACTAGTTATACACTTCATCCAGACTTGCAGGTTCCCGATCCATCAATTGCCTATTTCTTATCTCCCACAACCTCCAACATAACAGCACAAAAAGAGTAAAATGGTGGATATCTTTCTCCAATAGAAGTTGCTTTAAAATTGCCTCTATGTCATTTGTCCCTACATTCTGTAATTTCTCAAAAACTGCACCTTTAATGACTATTTTCAGCTTCCTGCACGTCCAAAAAATATGAGCAGCATCTTCAATTGCCCCATCCTCTTTACATTGAAGGCCTCTTGTACCAGCTTGAACTCTTGTTTTAGAAAGATTGACATTTGTGAGAATAGCATTCATACCCATACTCCATCCAAATAACTTCACTTTCCTTGGAATTTTCAATCTCCATAGTTGTTTCTCAACATCTTCATAACCCAGCACTTGTATTTTTCTCTCTCTTTCATCCTCCTTAAAATGTTTCAAGCTTCCTCCAAATAGCATATGCTGATCTAACTGAAAAAGAACCATTTGCTTCCCCTTCCCAATATATCTTATCCTCTTCTTCCTTTCTTGGGATTGGGATATCTTTTATCTACTGCCAACCTACCTTTCCCGATGCCCTTTTTATCTTCATTTCATCTCAGCATCTGTTCCATGCATCAATAAAAGTTTCCAACTTAGCGTCAGCCTTGATATCCTCTGGTATAGATCTTACCATTATGAGAGTTCCCTACGCCCACCTGTCCCCAAAAAAACTCACCTTATTACCCTTTCCAATACACCATTTACAACCAGCCTTCAAAATTTTAAGGATTTAAGTAAATATTTCCAAGTATAAGAGCTACCATGCTTTACTTGGGCGTCCCACATACTCCCATCTGGAAAATATCTAGCCTTTAATTCACTTCTTTGGTTACGCACTTATTGTATTCTATCCAATCATCATCCTAATTTTCTAATCATTATTTTTTTCTTTTCCGTAGTTCATCCTCATATATTTTCTTTTTATTATTTATCCATATTTTTAATGAATATTTTAGTTACTATTAAATACATAATTTGTAGTTACTCTGCAAGAAAATACATTTCTGTAACCTTTGTTAGAAAAGAAAATGCATATTTAAGAAAAAAATTTCTTACTTGTGCTAATGTTTTCATAGATGAAGAAATTTTTTCTCATTTATAACAATATTTTGTAACCAAATCAAAACTTTCTTACCTGAACACAGAAAATAATGGGCAACTAGTAACCAATTTTTCTTCTTAATAGTTGATATATAAAATATGTTTTAAATTATTGGATGCCGATATAGTGCACCCAGGTGAACTTAGCTTTAGTGCACTAGGGTGCTTTATCCCATTTTTTAAAAAAAATTTTGAAATTTTTTTATACAACTGTTAATTTAAATATATTTAACATGCATATCAATTTTTACCATGAATTTTTTAGATATTTATTTTTTATTTTTGAAATTCAATAGTATTTTAGTAATAAATGGTAAAAATTGATATGCGTGTTAAATACACTTAGATTAATAATTGTATAAAAAATTAAAAATAAAAAATAGTTTAAATACACCTAAGTACACTGAGGCTAAGTGCACTTGGGTGTATTTACCCTCAACCCTAAACAATTGGCAATTAAGATTCTATTTAATAACTAAATTTTAACCTTTTGCGAGAAATTCTGAAATGAAAAATTTCTAGTATTAATATATGCTACGTATTTTTGGATCTAAACTTAAATTTGCCTAAATTTAATATATAACGTTAAATGTAACCAAATAATATTAGTGTATTTGTCTCGTAAAAAATATTACTGTATTTGGCCAAAATTTTTATTGTTTGTTATCAAATATAAATGATTATATTAAATAATATTTTTGACTACACATAACGTGGTTACACATACTATAAAAATTTTAATTTTTATGAACTAAAATTTTCTTGCAAAAGATTAAAATTAATTACTAAAAAATTTGGTTACTAATAACTTATGTCATATATCACATAGCAATTGTTAAGAAAAAATTGGTTTACAATAGTTTATTATAAGTAAAGAAAATTTTCTTTCCAGAGAAAATATCACCATAAGCAAGAAAAATCAAAAAAATTCTTATATAGGCATTTTCCTTACTAATAAAGAAAATTTTGTTATTAATAAAGATTGCCAAAAATGTATTTTCTTGAAGTGATGTAATTAAGCAACCAAATATTTGCCTGTCAAACTTATTTATATACTAAAATTCATATTTTTTTACATTTATTAAAATTTTTTGTTGCCAAAATATTATTATAAGAAAAAAATTTGTCTTTGTTAATATAAGCATCAGCATAAGTAAAAAAGTTTTTCCTTATTTATAAATGCATCATCCTAAATGAGGCATGTATTTTTTTGTGATGATATGAGAAGCCTCATCACTTTTTAAGCAACCAACTATTTGCAATTAGATTCATTTTTAGTGAACTTTATAATTTCTAGGATATATATTTTAATAATCTACCAATAAATTAAACAGACTCTAAAAGAATGATGCAAGTTCAGTGATAACACCGTTATCTCCAAAAAAAAAAAAAGAGGATGAATGTTCAAATATTGGTAGAGCATTTGCCCCCAATATATTATATTATATAGGAGCTTTTTGTCCCCGTTGATAGGTAAGAGCATGTGGTGTTCTTCTTGTAAGTTATAAAAATGTCTAAAAGACTTGATTGTAATAAAAATTTTAAGTGAATATAAGGGTGTGTTTGGTAATGAATAAAACTTTTGATGAAAAGTTTTATAGAGTAAAAATTATCAAATTATGTGATATGATAAGGATAATGATGAGTAGTAAAGTGGATAAAGTTAAAATAGGTAATTTAGTTACGTGGATAGTTGTGTAAAAATGATTGAAAAATAAAGTATTTGTACAATAAAATGTGAAAAAATAATTAAAAAATATGATAATTATAAAGAGCGAAAAGTTTTAAATTAAAAAATTTTAACTTAACATTTTCTACGACAAACACACTCAATATATACGAATGAAAAAGAAAAGTGCAGCAGCATACGGCGCCACAAAAAAGACATCAATCCGCCGTCTTAGTAGAAGTTCGGAAGAACATGTGAGAGCTGCCAAAGGTGAACAGGAAACCATCAACACGCTCGCTCCAGCCCCGCAATCATACAGTTGAAAAATCATACGCGGCCAAAGTCAACCTACGCTCTCTGACGACTCGCTCTTCCAAAGACTGCTACCGTCGCCTTCCCTTATAAATAGCCCCCAGCGCATCTTCCCTCCTTGCTCTTCCAAGATTCACCAACATCGGAACGGGGAAAAATCCACAAACAAAAACATCCAGTTCTCATTCACCCACAAGACTTCACACAAAAATTTCCCAATTCTGCTGAAGAAAAAAAAAAAAAAAAAATGTGGTCTCCTCATTCTCAGCATTCCTCTTCATCACACAACTCCCGCACTCGACCTTCCTCCCCCATCCATCCATCCCTCTCGGAATCATTCATGGACGGGAACATAGCTGCTGCCGAGACCATCATCAACAAGTGGGACCCGGAATCTTCTTCCTACGCCAGGGTCACCTCCCTCTTCTACGAGAGCCGCCAAGAAGCAGGAGAGTTCCTGCGCTCTGTCAAGGACCTCCAGCTCTCCATGACGTTCTATGCCGAACATAGCTCCAGCTCCGACAAGCTCGTGCACGCCCAAGTCCTCATGCAAACCGCCATGAAACGGTTGCAGAAGGAATTTTACCAGATACTGGCGACCAACCGCGACCAGCTGGATCCAGAGTCCGTCTCGGCCCGCAGCTCCACCACCACGAGATCCAGCATCTCCGACTTCGACGACGACGAGGATGAGATCCAGACGGCCCGGAGTTCGATCCAGGATGTGGAACAGGAGGCGTCGACGACCATGTCGGATCTCCAGGCGATCGCAGGTTGCATGATCTCATCTGGGTATGCCAAGGAATGCGTGAAGGTCTACAAAATCATCAGGAAGTCGATCGTCGACGAAGGAATTTACCGGCTCGGGTTCCAGAGATCGACTTCGAAGCAGATAGAAAAGATGGAGTGGGATCTGCTGGAGCAGAAAATCAAGAACTGGGTCAGTGCTATGAATGTCTCCGTAAAAACCCTTTTCTACGGCGAGAGAATCCTCTGCGACAACGTTTTCGCATCGTCCAAAGCCATCAGCCAGTCCTGCTTTACCGACATCGTCAAGGACGCAGCGATGCACCTCGTCGAGTTCCCGGAAAGAGTTGCCAAGTGCTGCAAAGGACCGGAAAAGATCTTCCGACTCCTCGACCTCTACGAGACAATTGCGGGGCTCTGGCCCGACATTGAATCCATCTTCTCCTACGAATCCACCTCCGCAGTCCGAACGCAGGCTACAAGCTCCCTCATCAAGCTAGGCGACGCCGTCAGAGCCATCCTAGCCAAGTTCGAATCGGCAATGCAGAAGGACTCGTCGAAATCGCCAGTCCCAGGCGGCGATCTTCACCCGCTGACCCGCTACGTCATGAACTATGTTGGCTTCCTCAGCGACTACAGCGAAATCCTCGCCGACATCTTCGCCGACTTCCCCTTGCAAGTGCAGAGCCCGTTGCCGGAGGTGTTGCTCCCTAATCCCCCGCCTAAGCCTGAGAATAATCCGCTCTCGGCCATCTCCTCCCTATTCGAGTGGCTGGTTTTGGTCCTCCTCTGCAAGCTCGACGCCAAGGCCGAGCTCTACAAAGACGTGGGTCTGTCATATCTCTTCCTCGCCAACAATCTGCATTACGTGGTGTCGAAAGTCCGCCGCTGCAATCTGCGTCACATCCTCGGCGACGAGTGGCTATCGACCCAGGAACCGAAAGTCCAGCAATACGTCGCGAATTACGAGCGGATAACGTGGAACAAGGTGATGTCGGCGTTGCCGGAGAACCCAAAGTCGGAATTCTCGCCCCACTTGGTAAACAAGCTGTTTCAGCAGTTCAATTCGGCCTTCGAGGCGACGTATCACGCCCAGTCGGGATGGGTGGTGGCGGACGGCAAACTACGGGAGAAGATTATAGCGTCGATCACGGAGAAGATAGTGCCGGCGTATCGGTCTTTCTACGACAGCTTCCGGCCATTTTTGAGGGGCGAGCGCGAGAGCAGATATTCGGTGAGATTTGCCCCGGAAGATCTGGTCAGCTACATGTCGGATTTGTTCGTCGGAAGCCGAAATGGGAGTACGGGATCATCGTCCTCTTTTTCTTCATCATCCTCACCATTGCACCACGCATCGCGATAATATATATATTTTTATTATCCGGAGCAGACGGACGGTTTTGGAGAATTTACTATTTGTATTTATCCACATGTATACGAGTCCTTTGGTAGCTGTACAATAAATATAGTAGACTGAGGTGTCGTAACCCATCTCTCGGACATATATATAGAACAGACACTCTTTTTTTGAGAAAATATATAGAACAGATACTTATTTTTTTCATCATTCTAGACATGTATTCATGATCATTTTTGGGTATATAAAAATGAGTATATATATTTTTTATTCTTATATTTACAACTCAACCTAAAAATATATTTGTAAATCTTTTTTTTTACTGAAGATGTATAAATCTAACAGTGTCGCTGAAAAACGAACTCCCATCTGGAAATTTGGAACCGTATCTTTCCACATGATGAAAGGCATGATTCTTGCCTGCCGTGCGAGTCGCATCCTAGCAAAGAGTCTCCGGATCTATTTCGAACCGACGACACCTTGCTTATGATTAGTGGCATCTACATATTTGCATTATGCAGCAAACTACAAAAATAAATAATAATAATAAACTTTTGTGGTTCATAATGAGCAGTGGAGCCGTAGCTAGAGTGTCTCCTTATGAGCCTTCTGGTTGGGAGAACCTGTGAGTTCGGCTTGATTTAAAGGCCCATAGTAGGTAGTAGGTACTCCCTTAGGCCGAAGGAACAGAAAAGTCCCGACATCTAGAAGCTGGAAGTTGGGTTGCAATTTGGGTTAGGTTGAGCGCCGACTCAACCGGTCGAACCTGAATTTTAATAATATTAGTATTTGTTTTTCTACAACTCGAGGAATTTAATTTATAAATATGATAGAGATAAGATTCAATTGAACCTGAACTCGATTTCCTATTTTATATTTATTATAAAATATATTTTATATATAATATCTAAATAATATTTATTTATATTTTGTATATTTTGTATTTATATTTGAATACATGTATGACATATTGTAATTATATTATAAATAAAGTATATTATTTTTATTTGTATTTATCTTTTATTTTTATCGTTTACATTTACTTCCAGAGATAATTTTTTATATTGCTATATTTTTAAAATTTTGTAATTTAACTATATATTTTATATTTGCTTATGTGATTTGTTATTATTATATATTTATATAAAATTCTAAACTTATCACTTTTAAATAAAATGTAAATTCATCAACTTAAATTACAATCGAAACTTAATCCAAACTCGATTTTCAAAAATAAGATTAGAGTTTAAGATTTATAAATAATATTAACATTAGAGTTAAGATTAATATTTTATAAATAGAATTAGAGTTAAAGTAAATTTGAATTTCATGAGCTCAAGGTGCACTACTAATCTTGAAAAAAGCAAGGTGACCGAGGGCTACGAAAGACCGTGGATTGGTCGATGGAGTACATTCATATTTAAAATGCGGTGCTCAACTACTGCTCATAGAATAACTCCTGATCGTCATGTAAGTTTGGAACGTAACGGTAAGGAAAAAGATGTGTCACTTGTGGTTTTTTTTTTTTTTTTTTTTTTTAAAAAAAAAAACTAATTTTTCCGAATGAAAAGGTCCATCTGACGATGAGGGAAAAAATTATAGGTAAAATTGGTTTTGAAAAAAAGTTAGAGAATAATATAATGTAAGAAGTGTAATGGTTGGGAGTAAATAAAATAAAAATAAAATAGATAAATTATTTGTATAAAAAGATCTGAAAATTTTGTGGCAAAATTAATTACTATAATTTTATAAAAAATTTCAAAATTCGCTGTTACTAGTCATGTTCACATTATTACATCCAAGATACAAATAAAAATTACATGTCCACTATTTCCAATACATGCCTTGAAATAAATAAATATTTTTGAAAATCTTTACGTAAATCCAAAACACTAGTATCCCTCTTGATTTGATACACTAATAATGGGTTAGTCACAACATGACTAGCAAGTAGAAAATCATTTGAAAGTAAATAATAGCCTACATAAAACTTAATTAAATGATAAAAATAATTATTTAATTTTATATCTTAAAAATTTGGCCTTAAATGCAAAATCAAACTCTTCCATTGATTTCAGGAGCATTAAAAACATAGGAGTTGATTATTTGATCATAAAATTCTTATTTAAAATGATCAAGGTACAAGGAAATAAAAATTAACTGATATAAAATCGCCATGTCGTAAACTTTTCGTGCGTGGTCTGACTTGGATTAACTGTATATTATTGTATAAGATACGTATTTGACCGATCCATCTTCCCAAGCACGATACCCATTGCATTTATATTCGAAATAAAAATAAATATCATGCATCTGGACATCACATCCTACATACAAATATATATTGATATCGAATCATGCCGCTGGACGTTTCTGTGTTGAACACATATATATAAAATCTTCCAAAAGCAACCCTTTAGGTCGTTGCTAAAAAGAAAATTTGAAATCCAAGAGACCAAACACTTTGACATTCAGTTAACCCGTATATACACATTAAAAGGGAAAAAAAATCCTAAATCATATATAATAATAATAATAATAATAATAATATATTCATGCATCTCATAAAACTGGCCATGTCACAAGTGCACGTGTATATTTAATTCAACATGTGCACACAAATATTTAAGCATAGAAATTCTATATATATATATATACTTTTATACTCCAGCAATTCCATAAGCATATAAAATTATTTATGCTAAATACACCATCTAGATATATTATACACATATTATACAATTCTTATATGCTTAATCAAATAATTTACTATAGCCAAAATAATATCCAAGACATATAATAATTAATTTTGAACCTAAATTCAATTCCCGAACAAAATTTACTTGCCTATGAATTTTTCCTGTAGCTTGTTCAAATTAATTAAATTTTATCTAAAAGAGTTATTATCTCATCTTATCTTATCCTGGAGAGTCAAAAGTGCAAAAATTAATTATTTTCTTGCAGAACCCCTACTCAAACCCTAAACCTTTATGATCACCGGATCACCAGTACGCTAACCGAGCTACAAAAGTTGTTGAAATAATATTTAAAAATAAAAATAAAATATAACCCATGGCTAATATAAATAATAATTGGGTAAGACATATTATTAATCATTTGGCTCAATTAGTCAAAGGGTCAACTCTTGCCACGTAAGATATCCTACGTGGGCTTTGACCAGTTAACTTAAATATTTATTATTTTTTTAAATATTTTACATAATTAAACACAAAAGAATTGAATATACGATGCTAACCACGTGTAGAAGCCATGTCCATGAAGGTCTCTCTCTCTTTCCTCAAAATAAGATGCGGCTGGGAATCCGCGTTTGAGCTTGAAATAGAAAGGGAGCCAAATTATCGGAGACAAAAACCCAACTGTAAGACCGACGGAGGAAAGATCCAAATCCAATTACAAGACACAAAAAATCGTCCTAATTCTAGGCAGGGAAGCTTCTTGGGAGGCCCTAGCTCATTCTATTACCCACATGCAAATTAAAATTGATATTTCAGTTGGTGAACAAGGGTCGTAGATACTGAACATTGTATATAAACGGCTATGCTTTTATGGAGCGGAGTCATGCAAACCTTTAATTTTTAAAATGTTATAGATTGATTTAAAATTCAATTTATTAATTGTATTTAAAATTATTTGTTTATATACAAAACTAAGTTTCATTTAAATCAAATATCTCCATGGCCACATTTGTTTAAAAATATATATTTAGTGTAAATTAGGAAAAATATTTAGATCCATTCACATATATATTAGAATATAATAATATTTTATATAATCATTTATCCACAAAATAATGATATTTTAGATGGTTTAAATGTCAAAAAATACTACTCAAAATTATTGTAAATATTTAATTATTTTATTATGTTGATTTTATATATTTATAGATGGGGTCATATACAATGATACTAAATAAATGAGAGAGCTTTTACGATAATATAAATAATGTTAAATATGACAGATGAATTATATTTTTCCATCAACCATCAAAATTTTAAAATAAAAAAAATTACATTGAAGAAGGGTTTCATAGAAGCGAACATGATATTATATATATATATATTAATATTTATATAACCAACAGATGCACACTTGTTTGTAGAGATACTCAACATAATATTCATTGAATTACAACTACCTAAACAGGAATATTGTACAAGAACACTCTTAGGGAAAAAAAAAAAATTTGGAGGCCAATGTGAATTGAATCTTGACAAGATAAATCAAAAATCACGCCAAGTCCACAACGGAATATGAAAATGAAAAAGGATATCCCTAGTACGCTCTGGTATACTCTTTTTTTTTTTTTTTTTTGTTTATTGTGTCATCTACGTTGAATGACCATGTAAGCCCTGGATGTGAGGTAATAAGCTAAATGTCTCTTTGCAACCGGGAGTGAGTTTTATGTTCGGCAGTGATATTGTAGGCAACAGATTGTTGTCATTGCCATAATTAATTGAAATTTTGAATCTTTGACGCAGTGGGCTGAGTGATGGTTTGCTTATTGAAATCATTTCAGCCAACATGCCTGTGATAAATGAACGTAACAGCAAGAGCAAGTGGGATAGATCGATCGAGACACAACAGTTGGATCCCAGCATCCGTTTCCAACATTTGTTGACCCAAAAATGCAGCATAAGTCTCGTCAGAAGTCAGAACGCGTAGCAATCACCCAACCACCGAAACTTCAGTAAGAGTCCCTGACATCGGGAAGACGATTATTCGTGATTAGAGCGGGGTGCAAGGGAGCATGCTGTCATTTTATTTATGGCAGCCAAGTCTTGGGCAACTTGGCCCACGCGACCTCGTAGATAGCGTCTGGGGACGGCATCAACCAACTAATAAATTTCATGGTTGACCGTATATCATTGACTCCAGTGCTAGAGAAGGGGGCCAACGAACTATGTAACCTATGCCAAATAAGAAGTCCTAAAACGGTTAACATATTAAGGGTGTGCTTTATAAGTGATAAAATTATTAATCAAAATTTTTTTGTGTAAAAGTTTTTGAAATAAGAGAAAATAACGTGATACTATAGAAATAATGATTAGGAATAAAAAAAATAAAGTTAAAATAAATTGATTAGATGTATGTGGAATTGTTTATAAATGATTAAAAAGTAGGATAATTGTATAGAAAAAAGAAAAAAATAATTAAAAATGGTAGTTGTAGAGAATGAAAAATTTTAGATTAAAAAATTTTGATTTATAAAGTTTTCGGTGTAAATAAATACCCCCTAAATATATAATTAATGATTAACAAATCATGAATGCTATTCATATAGTCTACTAGATTACTTTCTTTTTTTTAATTATTACTATATTACTTTCTTGAGTGTGCATGCACGTGTCTTTAAGATTTATTTATATTTATGTTTTCATTTATCTATGGGATATAATTTTGTTAGCTTCAGCTAATAAATGTAATAGGTAGCTTAGGTTGCATACATTGTTTTATTATTAATTTAAGGGCTCCTTTTTTAATATAATTAGGTTATGTAGAAGCAATCCTCTGTAACCCCCTTAATTTTTAAGTTATTAATAATTGATTTAAAATCCAATTCATTCATTGTATTTAATATCACTTATATTTAGAAGACTAAGTTTTATCCAAATCAAGCATATGCATAGTCATATTTGCTCGAAAAGATATATATATTCATGTATAAATTATGAAAAATGCTTAGATCCATTCACACATGTATTAGAATATAATAATACTTTATAAAATTATTTATTTATATAGTGGTGATATTTTAGATGATTTAGATGTTAAAAAATTATTTTAAAATTGATATCTTAGCATTGAACTATTTTATTACGTTGATTTTGAACATTTATAAATGAGACCCATATACAGTGAAATTAAAAAATAAAATGCTTCCAAGATACTACAAATGATACTAGATACAATAGATTGAGTAGATTTTTCATCAACTATTAAGATTTTTCAAATAAAAATAATTAAAAAAGAATAATTATAAAGAGCGAAAAGTTTTAGATTAAAAAATTTCTATTTGTAAACTTTTGTTGTAAACCAAAAAAATGCCCTCCTAAATATGATCAATGATTAACAATATCAAAGTGCTATTCATCTAGCTAGTCTACCGTATTACTTTTTTTTTTTTTTTTTTTATCATCACTTTGTTATTTTCCTTTTTTTCTGATGAAAATGTATTACTTTCTTAAGTTTGCATGCACGCATCTTCCAGACTTACTTATATTTATGTTTTCATTCATCCATGGGATATAATTTTGTTAGCTTGAGATAACAAATGTAACAAGTAGCCCGGCCTGTATACACTGTTTTATTATTATTTTAATATTTTTTGCATGAATATTTTACTATGTCTTATAAATATGGTTATGATCGTCTCAGATTTCATGCTCGAAGGTTTTTTTTATAGAATTGTTAATTTATGTATATTTAATTTATAAATTAATTTCTACTATTTTTGAAAAAATATATTTATTTTAAGTTTTTAAACATATAAATATTCTTATCACTTTAATAATTTAAAATAATTAAATTACTCTATATTTAAAAGTATAAAAATATATAAACATCTCTGAAAATATCGATTGGGCTTCCAACCACGTCGTGGAGTCAAACTTCCGTCACTTCTCCCTCCCTTCGTTGAACGGTAAATCCCTCTCAGCCACCGCCACGGCGCCACCCAAGTTTGCCGGCCTCTCACCAGTCACGATTGCAACGCCCACGAAAATCTAATTTCTAGACCTCAACATCGAAAATCCTCCAAAACGTCCATACTTTTCAAAGTAAAGGGATTAAAGGAATGAAGTCCCTATCATTCCATTCCCATCCTCCGGTATCTCCTCTTCTTTCTACTGTTCTCACCTCATGATTCACAGCACCCCTCTGCCTCTTCCGTCTCCTCCCAACCTGTCCGTATAATCCGAATCTATCATGCAAGGAAATATCGCTGCCGCAGAGCCCATTATCACCAAGTGGGATCCTGATGACCCGTCTTCCCATTCCCAGTTCACCTCCCTCTTCTCCCAGAATCCACGAGAAGCAAGAGACTTCCTACGCTCTGTTGGGAAGCTCCAGAGAACCATGCATTTCTTCCTCACTCACAATCCCAGCTCGGAGAAGCTCGTCCGGGCTCAGATTCTCATGCAGACGGCCATGAAACGGCTGCAGAAGGAGTTCTACCAGACACTCGCGGCCAACCGCGAGCAGCAGACCCCAGATTCCGCGTCGGCCTGCTGTTCGACGACCACGGCAAGAACGAGCCCGTCAGACGACGAAGACAACGTGGAGTCCGCAGATGAAAACCAGATTGTCAAGAAATCGATCTCAGACGTCGAAGAGGGGTCGACAGCAACCACGTCGGATCTCCAGGCGATTGCGGATTGCATGATCTCATCTGGGTATGGCAAGGAATGCGTCGATGTTTACAAAATCGTCAGAAGGTCGATCGTTGATGAAGGAATCTATCGTCTCGGGTTCCATCCTCTGAGTTCTAAGCATCTAGAGAGGATGGGCTGGGATGCTTTGGAGCTCAAGATGAAGAACTGGATTAATGCTACGGAGTTCTCCATCAAAACGCTTTTCTACGGCGAGCAGATCCTCTGCGATCATGTCTTTTCATCGTCGAAGGCAATCACAGAGTCCTGCTTCGCCGACATTGTCAAGGAAGCCGCCATTCACCTCGTTGCATTCCCAGAAGCAGTTGTCAAGTGCAGCAGCAAAGAGCCAGAGAAGATATTTCGATTCCTCGACCTCTACGAAACAATCGCGGAGCTCTGGCCCGATATCCAATCCGTCTTCTCCTACGAATCCACATCCGCAGTCCGAACGCAGGCAACGAGTTCCCTCACCAATCTCGGAGACGTCATCAGAATCATCCTAGCCAAGTTCGAATCCGCAATGCAGAAGGACTCGTCGAAATCTCCAGTCCCAGGCGGCGATCTTCACCCACTCACCCGCTACGTCATGAACTACATTTGTTTGCTCTGCGACTACAGCGAAATCCTCTCCGAGATCTTCCAGGACTTCACCACTGCGTTGCCGAAGGAGAACCCGCTCTCGGCTATCTCCTCACGATTTGAGTGGCTTCTTTTGGTTCTCCTCTGCAAGCTCGACAGCAAAGCCAAGCTCTACAAAGACGTGGGTCTCTCATATCTCTTCCTCGCAAACAATCTGCAGTACGTTGTATCCAAGGTACGTCGCAGCAACCTCCACTGCCTACTCGGAAACGAATGGCTATCGAACCACGAGTCGAAAGTCCGGCAGTTCGCAGCAAACTACGCACGGATCGCATGGAGCAAGGTCGCCTCTGCATTGCCACAGAACCCAACAGCTCATTATCTTGATCTCCATGCGGTTAAAGAGCGGTTTCGACAGTTCAACTCGGCCTTTGAAGCTGCACATCAGACCCAAACTGAGTGGGTTGTCACTGACCGTGGATTAAGGGATGAGATTAAGTTCTCACTTGCGAAGAAGATTGTGGCTTTGTATCGGCCCTTTTACGCCAAGTATCGGGCCTTGTTGAGAAGTGACGGCAGTCATTCCGTGCGATTTGCACCAGAAGATTTGGAGAACTACATATCTGGTTTATTTTGTGGAAGTGGAAGGTCAACGACGTGTTCACGACTTCATCAGGCTGACACTGAGATGTATATTTAAAGCCTTGTATACGAATATGATCCAAAAAAAAAAAAAAGCCTTGTATACGAGACTATATATAATATAAAAGAGAAAAGAGGGAATTTTTTTATTTTCTTTAATAACCATCTAAATATTTGCCAAAAAAAAAAAACCGTCAACAACTCTGCTCCAAACCGGGTTTGTTATACGATGGATCACAATTTCATTCACTACAATCAATTTCAAAAATAAGATAATCAGTTGGGGTATAAGACTAGCAAATGCCAAAGATAATTTTCTTATAAAATAATGTCATGCTCGTGGATGATTCACCGCAAGAACATGAATATTTTACAACATGCTTTTAAGTATGCTTATTTGCAAAAGATATTATTTAGTGATATAAATAATTATCATAGTTAAAATGTAAACTTTTGTCCTTTTCGTTGACACCAATGTAACGGATGTTATAAAAACTAATCTTCTAAACCAATAAAAAAAATTAATGAGAACACTAGAAGCTATACTTTTACGGGCAGCTTAAAAAAAAATTTCACTAATGCCTTTTATGACTTATGTACAGTTACTTATCATCGACGTCGATGGCATACAATTCGGGTTTATTGACTTTATTCGGTGGTTTTTTCAACTTTTATTTTTATATTTTCCAAACAAAATCTAAAAGATTTTAACATCCTAAAAGTTGATTTTCTTGTAATAATTATGCATATATCCTAAATTATTAAATACATATTTCTTTATCTGCTATGTTAACGACAACAAGTTTCATATGGAAAAAATATTTATCATGATTTTTAAGAAAATATTTCTAATATTATTTTTTATTGAGTTCCACTTGATGATCTGCTTTAACGACTTTTAATATAAACAGGACATATTGTATTTTTTAGATTTTTTTTAATGAGCTTACACTCTTTATTTATCAAAACAAGCTGGGTCATTGAGATTTCATTATCAGCATTAATCGAAGAACGACAGGCGACTTTTCGTGCCGTGTCTTTCGGTCAAGCAAATTAACTTTTGGGAGGCGCCACCAGCGATTGTATGGTAAATATATTTTTTAATAACTGATTTTAAAATTAAAAATTTTATTTTTTAGTTTTATTTTTTATTTCAGTCATTTTTCGTCTAATTATTCCATTTATTTTAACTTTGCCTTTATTATTACATATGAATCACATAATTTTAAAAATATTATCTTTTTTACTAGCACAATCTCACTCTTACCCTATTCCATAATTTCACCAATTTCTCAATTTTCAAACACATCTCACTTCAGCTAAATAAGCAATCTGTAGGTCTATGAAATATTGGCTTGTGGACTTCATTTTGGCCTAGTAATATTTATGTTCAATCCTATATTTTAACCATTTCTATAAAACTATACTTAACTTTTTTAACTTTATTTATGTTACATAATGATTTAGACATCATCTCGATATGTAAACTTATATAAGTAACAAAATTAACATCATTAAAGGAATACACGTCAAATAATCTCAATTCTCCACATTTTTCAAAAATATTGTTTTATTTTTAAAAATAATGACATATTTTTCTCATTTCTCACATAATGTTTCTCGATTTACATGCTAACAATTCTCATTTATCATATACAACAATGCTTTTTCTATCTCACATTCTCATCCCATTCTTGTCATAAATGGGCAAGTTTTAGAGTATTTTTTCATATGAACGATTATTGATTAAAAAAATATTATTACTTTTTAATATTTTACAACAAAAATTGAAATTAGTAAAGAATTCATAACTAAAATTTGACTGCTTAGAAATCCTACTTCCTCTCTATATTAGCAAGTAAATTACATTCTTTAGCGACTAAAATCTTTTAATTCATTCCTAAAAAATTTTCAATGAAGTTTTATCTTGCAAAATCAAAACAAAAGGATTTTTGCTATAATTACATTGAAGATAAAAAATTTTTTTGTCAAAAGCTAACTTTTAAAAAAAAATTTGCTATTTTTGTCTATTTAATTTTTTAAAAACATTTAAGTCATTTAAGAATAAATGAAGGATTACAATTTAAAGAAACCAGTATTTGTGGGAACCTCTTAGATGAGGCCCACTTAATGATGATATCAAAATCAGACCATTGGTCGAAATTATTTATTTTTCTTATAGTGTCATTAATCATTTTTGCGCATGTTTTATTTTGATTCTAAAAATTAATTTGATCAAAAACTTGTATGTTATAAATATTTTATGTCATTTGAGGATAAAAATAAAATTGTTAGAATTTGAAAGTAATACAAAACATAAAATTTTTAATGAATAATACGATGTGCACAAACTCTAATCGTATAAATATTTGATTTTAATCATTCCCCAGTGTTCGCACGCGCGTGTGTGTATTTGTGTGTGTATGTATGGGTCCTGCTTTATCTAAAGAATGAAATTTCATCCAAATCAAGTATATTTTTGGGCTACATTTGTTAGAAAATGTATATATTCATGTGTAAATTATAAAAAATGCTAAAATATCAATTTTAAAATAGTATTTTCAATATCTAAACCATTTAAAATATCATTTGTATGTGAATAAATGATTCTATAAAGTATTATTATGTTCTAATGCATGTGTAAATAGATCTAAGCATTTTTCATAATTTACATATGAATATATATATATATATATATATTTGAACAAATATGACCCTTAAACATACTTGATTGGGATGAAACTTGGTCTCCTAGATAAACAAATGGTGTTAAATACATTAAATGGATTGAATTTTTCATCAAGGATTAAAATTTTAGATTTTGAAGTGCTACATGGGTCAGCTTTTATGTAACCTGAATACATAGAAGTGTTGGCTCTGTGATATTAGTGTACAACTCAGCTAACTGTTGCAATATACGAGATGTAGAATGATTAACTAATGGTCCCTCTTACATTCGATAAAATAAAATTTTCACCCTGTCATAAATATATTTTAATACGACTTGATAACTTAATTATTTAACAATGCTATTTTTTATTATTACCTTTATATGAGTTATTTTTGTAAAAAAAGTCTTTTTATAACTTTATAAATGATCCTATTTATTTTATGTTTATTCTTTTATTTTTATCATATTACATCATTCTTTTACATATTTTTTTATGGGCTCCACTTTTATGTAACCAGGTTACATCCATGTAGCCCTCCAAATTTTAAAATTTTGATCTTTGATGCAAAATATAATACATTTATTATATTAACACTATTTTTCTATTTACGAGGCTAAGTTTTATCTCAATCAAGAATGTTTATAGGCCGCATTTGTTCAAACATAGTGTTATTTATGTGTAAATTATGAAAAATTACTTAAATCTATTTACACGTATATTAGAATATAATAATACTTTATAGAATCATTCATTCATGTATAAATGATATTTTAGACGGTTTAGATGTTGAAAATACAACTTTAAAATTAATATTTAATATTAAACTATTTTATTACGTTGATTTTTAATGGGGCCCATCCATAATGATATTGGACAAATAAAAAAGTTTTCAAAATATTAGAAATGATGTTAAACACAATGAATGGAGTAGATTTTCTATCGACTGTCAAGATTTTAAAAATGGAGAGAGTTATATAGAAATGGGGTATCATAAAAGTGGCACCGTTTTTTATTATTACACCCCCCAAATAAACATTAGGGCGAATATTACACCCCCAGATAAACATTACGGCTTTTCATCACGTAAGCGGGCGTAAATATCTATCAATCGATTATCGTACCGTGCCGCGCTGTCAAAAAAATATCTATCACATTCTTGCTACAAAAGTCAAAACTTGGCTCTACCTGTTATTACAAACAATCTCGACCAAAGAAAATAAGTGATATATATTTGAAAAAAACTGTGCGTACATTTATTTCTTTTTAGAGTTAGGGAGTGTTTGGGAACAACAAAAACTTTTCATCTAAAACTTTTCAATCTAAAACTTTTCACTCTCTACAACTATTTTATTTTTTAATTATTTTTTTTACATATTCCTATATAAATCACCCTACTTTTCAATCATTTCTACACAATTACCTATACAACTAACCTATCTATTTTAACTTTATCTTCTTTACTCCTCATCATTACCCCTATCATGTCACATCATTTGACAACTTTTATTCTTCAAAATTTTTCACCAAAAGTTTTATCCATTCTCAAATACACCTTTAGCTTGAAATCAAAGATAAACGATCTGGATCTCACGTGTTAACGGCATCTGATAAACTCGCAGTTGATAATGCTCTAGACAACTAGACAGAAGCTAATTAAGGCGTATTTGTATTTGCAAAAAATATAACCTTTTCTGCAATATTAAAAATCACAATTATACGGGTTACCCTGTTAGTAACGCTGGGTGGCTTGCTTGCCGCAAACTAACATTCGATTCCCACCATTGTGTATGGATAATTTTATAATTTTTCTGCTGATGTAGTTGTATTTTATAAATTCTCTCTAATGTAGTTGTGTTTTATAAATTCTCCCTAATGTGTAGTTATTTATAAGGAAAATTCTCCCCTTATTATGAAAGTTGTCAATATACCTTTTTGTACTACCAGTTATTACGAATGTATAAATACTAATAAAAAATAATCACAACCGTAAATCCAACTAAAGCAAGCGCAGATGAGATGACAAATTCATTCGCAGTAGTCTGAGGTTCGACCAAACAAACACCCCACGTCTTTTCAAAGAGATAAACACAAGGACATTTAATTTCCTGGCATGCATTTCAGGGTTTTCATTTTTTGTGTGAAGTGGGAAGCTTCGGCGGTGGACTTTTGATAGCTGATCATCTGCTTACGTTACATATGTATATATCCGAGTTTCCACTATCCCCCCCTTCACGCATTCACATGTCCATTTCCTCTACCTTTCTAAGATATGCAGGCCCCGCTACGTGTACTTATTGATGGTGATTGAAAGCATAAGAAAATGAACTTTTGGACGGTAGAAGTCATTTCCATCTCTAACTCTTTTTTTTTTTTTTTTTTTTGATAACTAAATGTTTTACTTATCTCTAACTATTTATACTGTGTGATATCCCACTCGCTGACACCCAAGCTTCGTAAGTCTGTTAAAAAAGACTTTAGTGACAATATTTTGAAGTTGTCACTCATTTAATTTTTAGCCATATTAATTATTTATATCCTAAATATTATCTTTTGCAAACAAGTAGTATTAAGCATCGCTAAAATTATGATGCCGATTTTCTGGCAATGAAAGAACTTCAAAAAGGATTTTAAGATCCGATTTGACATTAGTCTATTATAACCATTTTAAAAATCTTCTCATATTAACATATTATTTTGATAATGATCACCTTATCATTCTTTATTTACTCAAAGAACTGAAGTTATTTACTAGGATATACTCGAGTGCACTAAATTACATCAAAGTTAAGGTGCATCATGATTAAATGTAGCCAATAATGAAATCAAAATCTACCCCCACTCATTGCACTAGTATCATGTATTTAACTAAAATACCAAGTTCTATTAAAATTAAATATCTGCATAGGCCTTATCTAAAATAAGTAAAATCTAATTATTTGATTTAATATTAATTTTAGAGATTTTAGTACAACATCTACACAGTCTAAAACATTGCTCTTATGTGGGTAAATGATTTTATAAAGAATTATGACCTTTTAATGAATTATGAATGAATCTAAACGGTCTTTACAACTTACACATGATAATATGTATCATGTATTTTTAAGCAAATATGATTCACTCAAGATTTTTATTGAGTTGATTTTTGATACCATGATTCGGTTGGACTTCGATTTCATTTCATCGATAGTGCAACCTAACATGGTATATCCCTCACTCTTTTTTTTTTTTTTTTTTTTGATATAGGCATATCCCTCACTTAACTATATATACTTCCGTTTTTATGAGAAAAATATTATACTGAATTTTTTTAGATTAAAAATTGATATATATATATATATGAAGATATAATTTTTATGGTATACATATATTTGGAATGTGATCCTAGCTCTCAGGTGCATATACTCATTTTTTTAAAAAAAATTTCAATTTTTTTTTACATAAATGTTAATCTAAGTGTATTTAAAATGTGTATCAATTTTACCATTTTGAAAATTTTTAAATATTTTTTTTGAAATTTTAAAAATCAATGACATTTAATTAATGATTAACGGTTTTATGAAAAATTTAACAAAAAAAAACTTTAAAAAATGGGTATATGCTGAGGATCAATGCTCCTGGGAGCAATGGATCACATTCCCATATATTCATTATAAGTGCAAGGACTGAAACACTTATCTTTGTGTCAGTAATTCTCTAGAATTTTTTTTTATTAAAACATATATGGTGGCATAAAAAATTTGGAGTAAGGAATCTATATTTTATTAAAAAGGAATATTTAAGCAAGAAAAGTTTTCATATCCAACCATATTTTTGAAATCAAAAGTAAATTTCGTTCCATATAACATTAACGCAATCAAATTCAATATTATTTTTATGATTCATTACAATGCAACTCATATTTTGTTATGGTTCAAGCCCTATACACTCAATTTCACTTTATAATTTTAATTTTATATATTTCCTCTCATGATAGCTATCAACAATATACATAGGGAGGAGACCAACCCTCAAATGAAAGACATAGGCGGCTTAGATATAAGCCCGAGCCGAGTTATGCCCTTGTTGCGAAGTTCAACATTGTTTGTAGTATGTCATAGTGTTGACACCCTACCCTCGGGGCTCAAATATGGATAAATTGAAATGAATTTCAAGCCCAAGAAAATTCAACACAAAAAGAAAATCAAGGCAACCAAGCGGGCCCTCCCGCACTCAGCCCACGGAGCGAAGCTCCACCAAGCCTCGAAGCAGGCTTTTTCAAAAAACCAAATCCGGCCCACAAAGAGCGAAGCTCCTACAGGCCACCTCAACGGGCTCCACAAAGCAGCCCACCAGACAAAACAAATGGGCTTAGCCAAGCTCTAGCCCACTAAAGCCTCGGAAGCAGGCTTCTCTACAATTTTGGGCCTCTACAACGGCCCACCCAAAGCCATGGGCTAAGCCAAGCTCTAGCCCACCAAGCCAAGCTTATGGACCAAGTCCAAAACCACTCAAGAGGCCCAAAGCCCATGATCCCAACTCAAGACCAAGTCCATGGACCAAGTCCATGATCCCACTTAAGCCCAAGGCCATGGACCAAGTCCATGACCTCAAGGGAGCCCAAAGCCCACTCCACCATCTATAAAAGGAGGAGCTCCCCTCTCATTCAAAGACACTTGAAGAGAGGCATCCCAAGGGGAGGACGGGAGTCTGCAGCAACGCCCCCGGCATCTCGGCTTCCATGCTCTACGCGCTCCACGCCTCTCATCCCATTTTTCCCTTTCCACCTCTCCCGTTCTCTTAAACCCTTTTTATTTTCCCCCTTTCACGCCGTGTAAACCGCCTCGGGTTGGCAGATCTCTCTATATTTGCTTCAATCCGTAGGCCGGAACCCGATCTCTGTATTACTAGTGCCTTATTTTTTTAAATAGGGGCCGATCTCCCTTTAAAGATCGGTGGCGACTCCATTTTCATTGTTTTCTTGTGTGCGTGTTTGAGCTAACGCCCCGGCAAGGTGGGTGCACGTGGGTCCGCAGATTCCAGCATAGTACGCTGCCGTTATGCTGCCGGATTTGTGACTTGACCCGTGTACGGAAGCCCCGTCTTAGCCGTCATGCCGCCAAAACCACGAAAAAACGCCTATATGCCCATTTTTCTAAAAAACGAGAGGCCTAACTCATTTTACCCCATGTGAATGCAGGAAATCCAAGCCCACGTCGCTTTTCAACACGATCCACATCTCTAAGGCCCGGAAAACCCATTCCGAGCCCACCGTAGCGCTCCCGGCGGGTGCTACACATAGACAACTACATTCAATATCCTCCTGTGTCATCTGAAGTATAACACAAAAATCTCCATTCACCTTCCTATGCAGCCAGTGGGCAGCCAAGTTTGTCTGCATATTAGTATTTGCAAGTCAAAAGAAGGTACATTTACCAAAATTATAAGGAAAATATAGTGGTGACGTGATAATAGTCATCATATTCTAGTCTTACTCAATTACCCAATTCCATTTTTAAGTTAAGCTTATCCATCTTAGATCTGCCAACTGCTTATCATCAAGAACTTTATTTGGTATTCCAGTCTCTTCGTTATCATCTAAAACGTAGTGAGATCTGACTAGACAATTGCTTGTCAACTTGAACATTTCAATATATAATAAACGTACATTAGCCTATCCTGGCGTGAGATTGTCAACTTGAACCGCATTCGTACAAGCTTAGTCTATTGGGCCTTTGATACATAGCCCCGATGCAGATGCAGAATATTGTAATATTGGCCTTGAACACGAACTCGAATAAATAGCTTAATTTGGTTCATACGCTGCAAGAGATTATAATATGCATGGGCCTCGAACATGAACTCGAATAATTAAATGGCTTAATTTGGTGCATATACATTATAGTATTGGCCTTGACCATGATGAAGCGCACATCTAGAACGTGAGAAATAACCAATAGTATTGTTGTCCACGGACACCATTAATTAATTTATAGATACTGAAGTTGACTATAAGAATAGTGATTCTATCAGGCCTGGTAGTTAGCAATTTGCACCAACTTATTAATAATTAAAAAATGGTTTCGACTCTTTATAAAATTTGCATCAATTTCGTTGACGATGAACATCAATTTGCACCAATTTATTAATAATTAAAAAATGGTTTAGATTCTTTATAAAATTTGCATCGATTTCGTTGACAACGAACTCCTTGAAAGTAGCAGTCCAGTCATCTTGATCCGTCCATGAATAGATAGGTATGTCAACTGATTCAAGGATTTTATTTCTGCATCCGATATTTAAATTTTTTGATGAAATAATGAAAATGCCCCTATTAACATATTTTACAAATGTAAAAATATTCTACATAATAAATATATCATAAAAAATAATACTTATAAATAAATATTTTAATTATAAAAAAATATTAATTATTATTAACAGGGGCATTTTAATCATTTCGCCAAAAAGTTGAAGGTCTGTTTCGTAATAAAGAAAGGAAAAAATTTCCAATATAGTATCTTACTTGCTTAACTAGTTTAGCTTTTCTATTATCATCTTTATATTCTAATCATTTCTTCATATATATTTATACAAGTACTTTTTTCCTTTTATGTATTTTCTTTTTTACTTTTAACTATTATTCTTATTGCATTTTAAAACTACTTTTCATAATTTTTCTCTCACTACCAAATGGATCCTAATTGCCACTTAGATGAAATCCTAATGAAATTTCATGCGAAACATTGCAGGGTGTTCCATTCTAATGAAATTGCAAATGCATCCTTTGTTAAGATTTCGTATGGGACATTTAATTTTTTTGATCGGATCATGAAGATGCCCTTATTAAGATATACTATCATAGAATTTATTATTTGTAACCATTACTTTCATCATAATTTATGTAAAAATAATTGCAAATAAAAAATAATACCTATAAATAAATATTTTAACGGTAATATAAATGTCGATAATTATTTTATTTTCAATTGGGGCATTTTAATCATTTCATCAGAAATTAACCGCCAGTTGTGAAATACTAACAGAATTTCATGCAAAACTATGTATTAACTCAATTCAACTTCCCAGATCACCTCCATCACATGCAAACTGCCATGATCGGACGATCTTGAAATCCAAAGCACGTACATAAAACTAATTAAATTAATTAAATACGGGTCGTTAATCATGATTGCTATGGAAATTTACATCAATATCTGGGAACTATGAGTAACACCCGGTAAAATCAAGTCGTGGATGTTGATTTTCATGAGATAGTTAATTATAGATATAAATATGAATAATTGCATGATAAGTCAGTAAAATTTATTGATATTGCTTATTATAAGACTTTCATGTACAACCATTTATTAGTAAATTTTTTAGCAATCTTCGGTCTTTGCTTCTCAAGATATTGATAACAGAGAAATCTTGGAAATTTTGAAAATTGAAACTGAAACAGTCAGTATTACGTAAAATTCTGGGCAAATAATAAAACTTCTGTTTATATTTAATAACTCTGTGGTTCCGTACAGATGTTTCTATTAATCGGGCTGGCATGCGCGCTGTCAAAACCGGTATATAATTCTATGGTTTTGGAAAAGATCTTACCAGCTACTTCTGTTGCAAGATTACTCTGCCCTTCTAGAACAGCAGAAGATAAAAGTTAACTGGTTTTCTTCTTTTTCCTTTTGTAATATGTAATAACATTCTACCTTCAACTTTTGTATATCCGTCCCTCTGGATGGAGTTAATTACTTTAGACTTTCCGAGGTCTTACCAAAGCCTTCCTTTCTTTCTTACCTTCTGTAATTCCTAGCAAGTGACAAAGCTCTATGACTATAAAATGTAAACGGCTGGTTTTCGACAGCCCCTCGTCTCCGACCGAAAGTTGGTTAATCATCGGGCGCGAGTACAACTGCCTGCTGCGCGAACGCGGAACCGCGTTGAATACGACGTTTTTGCGGCCGAACGAACGAACTGAAACTAGTGCAATTCGGCTCATCAACTTCGGTTCACCAAAATCCTATTCATAATCTTATTTATAAAATATTAATCTTAATTTTAATGCAAAATCTAAACCCTAACTCTATTTTTGAAAATCAAGTTCTGGTTAAAATTTATGTTGATAAATTTATATTTTATTTAAGAGTAATAAATTTAAAATTTCATATAAATATATAATAAGAATAAATCATGTAAGTAAATATAATAATATATAGTGAAACTATATATATTTTTAAAAATATTCATATAAAGAATATTTCTAGAAAAAATTTAACGTAAAAAAATAAGATAAAAGAATGAAATTAGTGAATGTAAAAGTAAATGATAGAAATAAAAGATAAATAAAAATATAAATAATAGATTTTATTTATAATATAATTATAATATTTCAAACATATATTCAAATATAAATATGAAAAATATAAAGAAATATTTTTAAATATTATGTATATCATACATTTTATAATAAAAACAAAATAGGAAATCGGGCTCGGGTTCACTTGAACCATAACCTTATCATATTTACAAATCAGGTTCATCGAATTCGAATTCTCTGAACTCAATTTGAGGAAAAGCAAATTCAAACACCGTTGGAAATAGAGGTCAGGCTCAACCTGGCCAAAATTGCACCCCTAATTGAAACTTCTAGTCGTACACTTGTACACGGCTAATCACCCTCAAAATAGCCTATCCATGCATTGCAATGTTATTCTGACTTATTAAAAAAAATTTACTTGCTTTTTTATCCACATTTATCCTAGTGGAGTATTTCACAATTGAAATTAGGCCTATTTAGGACTTAATGGGATGATGATGCAGCTTCCCATTTTTCAAAAATGTTTTTCTCATTCTAAAAAATAATAAATTCTTTTTCTCATTTTGCATATAATTTTTTTACATTTACGTACAATTTTTATTATTCTCAATTTGTAATAATATTTTTCATCGTACACCTCAATCTCACTTAAAAATAAGATAATTGTTAGTGTATTTGGTTTTCAGAAGCACTAAAATTCTTTTCTAACAAAAGATAATAATTACTCTATTTTTTAATTATTTTTTCATATCTTTTTAATATAAATATTTTATTTTTAATCATTTCTTCGTAACTTTTGATATAACCAATCTATTTATTTTAAATTTATTCTTTTTTATTCATGGTTATTACTCTTATTATATCACATCATTTTTGTTTATTTGAAAAAAAAACTTTTTAAAAAAGTTTCATTAAGCACATATATTGAAAATTAAAAATTTATATTAAAAATATTTTTAAAAAAAAAGAAAATTTGAGAACTGAAAATAAATTTCCTCAACCGGATCATCTAAACAATTCTGAAGTCCTTCGTTCCTAAAAACTGCACGATGATTTCGCGTATGTCGTGCTCGTGCAGCGCACAATCAAAATTTAAAAAAAAAAAAAAAAAAAAAAAAAATGAAAAGCCCGAGCGACAATCTAAGATCAGGTTTTTCAACGGCTGTGATTGCCACATGAAACGCTGACGCCAACGGGTACACGAATGCAGCGTGCAGCCAGTCCAAAAACGCGACCGCGGAAAACTCACCAAAAAGCACGAGCGCGTCTGTAGTCAACCTTTTCTCAGGTGTGATCCTCTTCCCGCAGCTATAAATACGTCTCCACCGCTTCCCTGCGCCCTCTCAGAAACCAAGCACCAGCAATAACTCTTCCACCACTCCCTTCTTCAATAACACCTCCACGAAAGTATCCTCTTTTCACATCAATAACATTTATTTCAAGCAAAAAGCAAATAAACCCACAGACATGCCGAGGAAAGGAATGAGAAGTGTCTTCTTCCACCCCTCCTCTCCTTCCCCTGACAGTCCTTCCCCCTCCGGCTTCCGCACATGGCCCAACTCCCCTCTCCATCTCTCCTTCTCCGAGTCCCTCATGGACAGCAACGTCGCCGCCGCCGAAGCCATCATCACTAAGTGGGACCCAGAGTCGTCTTCCTACGCCAAGGTCACCTCCCTCTTCTACGAGAACCGACGCGAGGCGAGGGAATACCTGCAGGCTGCTCGCAACCTCCAGCGATCCATGCATTTCTATATCAGCCAAAACCCAGCTTCCGAGAATCTCGTCCACGCCCAGCGCCTCATGCAGATCGCCATGAAGCGGCTCGAGAAGGAGTTCTACCAGATCCTCGCCGCTAACCGCGACATGCTGGACCCGGAATCGGTGTCCACCCGGAGCTCCACCACGGCGGCTTCGAGCGTTTCGGATTACGACGACGACGCGGGGTCCGACGATGAGATCCAAGTCGTCCGGAATTCGATCCAGGAGGTGGAGCGCGAGGCGTCGTTGGTCATGTCCGACCTCCGGGCCATCGCCGAATGCATGATCGCATCTGGCTATGGCAGGGAATGCCTTAAAATCTACAAGAGCCTGAGGAAATCGATCGTCGACGAAGGAATCTACCGGCTCGGGTTCGAAGACGTGAGTTCGAAACAGGTAGAGAAGATGGAGTGGAAGGCCTTGGATCGCAAGATCAAGAACTGGATCTACGTGATGAGAATCTGCTTCAAAACGCTCTTCTACGGCGAGAGGATGTTGTGTGATCAGGTCTTCACAGGCGCCGACTCGGTCAGGGAGGCGTGCTTCTCTGAAATTGCTAAAGAAGCGGCCGCCCACCTCCTACACTTCCCAGAAGCCGTCACGAGGTGCAGGAAATCGCCAGAGAAGATCTTCCGATTCCTGGACCTCTACGACACCATCTCCGAGCTCGGGCCCGACCTAGAATCCATCTTCTCGTACGAGTCTACCTCCGGAGTCCGAACGCAGGCCATCAACTCCCTCGTGAAGCTCGGAGACGGAATCAGAACCATGCTGGCCCAATTCGAGTCGGCAATCCAGAAGCATCCGTCGCGCACTGCGGTTCCTGGCGGCGGGCTGCACCCGCTGACCCGCTACTCGATGAACTACCTCTCCTTCCTCAGCGACTACGATGAAGTCCTCCCTGACATCTGCCCGGACTTCCAGCCGCAATCTCGGACTCCGCCGCCGCCGCTCCAAAACACACCCACGCAAGAGAATCCGCAGTCGGCAATCGCAGCCCGCCTCGAGTGGCTCATCTTCACGCTGCTTTGCAAGCTCGAGAAAAAAGCAGAACTCTACAAAGTCGTCGGTCTCTCCTATCTCTTCCTCGCGAACAACCTAAACTACGTCATATCCAAAGTAAACGGCTGCAACCTGCGGTATATAATCGGCGACGAGTGGGTGTCGAAGCAGACGTCGAAAGTCCAGCAGTACACTGCCAACTACAGAAGCACCTCGTGGAAGAAGGTGATATCGGCATTGCCGGAGCAAATAACTGGTAATCTCTCACACCCCGAGAAGGCTTTCAAAACCCGTTTCCGCGAGTTCAACTTGGCTTTCGAAGCTGCGTGTAGAGCTCAGTCGGAGTGGGTCGTTCCCGACGAGAAATTGAGAGGAGAGATCAAAGAGTCAGTGGCGAAGATGATCGTGCCAGGCTATCGGCTGTTCGTTGAGAAGTACGAGATTTTATCGAGAAGCGGAGGCGGCGATGATAATCTGTTGAGATTTTCACCGGAAGATTTGGAGAAAAACATATCGGACTTGTTTTCCAGGAGTGCAATTTCGGGTTCTGCTTCGAGCTCCGTATCCGGTTCATCTTCTCACTCGCGACGCTGAGTCTTTCGCTGCGGATTTGTTCTTGTGTAATAAGGAAGGTTTGTTTATTACTTTCGGTATTAATTAACTGTAATTTTGTCGTGTAATATTAATACAAAGCAAATTGGAAAGCTTTGAGTAAATTAATTACGTCGCATACTTTGATTTTGAAGAATACAAACGTTTCTTTTCACGCAAATTGCATACGCGGGAGCGAAGAAATGGGGGAAATGGAGAGAGGGAAGCTTCCCATGAAAGTGATGACGCGCAACAATCAAGGGGAAGGGACCAAAAATCATGCGTTTGACGAAACGGGCATTGTCCACGACTGCAGGTGTGGTGCGCCTCCGCGAGCTATGGATGTTGAATCCTGCGTGGGTCAGCCTCTTGTCTTCTCCATTCACATTTGATTGGACGTGGATCGTCTTTCATCCACTAATACTTCCGACAATTGGTGGCCCACATATATTGTTTCATTCTATCCCAAAGAATGTTTTTAACAATGTCGTATAATTGTATCATTATTCAATAATATATATATATAAAGGATATCATCTTCCATAAAAAAATATGATCCAATATAATTCACTCAAAATAGATCCTGCGTAATCATAAAATACAATTTACTTTGCTATTTATTCAAAATTGGATACGTATATGAACCTAAAATAAACAAAACCAATGTAATAAAAATATTTTAATGTAAATAACGATTTTAAAATTATTTCTTTAATATTTAAACTATCTAAGACATAAATTATATATAGATAAATAATTTTATAAAATATTAATACAATAAGTGAATACAAAACTCATTTTATCTAACTGTACTATAAGTTACAGAGCTTTTAAAAGCACTAGATTATACGTTTAAGTTAAATTAATTAGATGGTGCAAAGAATTTACGTGGCACATTTCCAATTTCAAAGTAATGCCAACTACAGAAATTAATGTTAATTTCCCACCACCTGTAATTTCTTTAATGCAACTCAGTGGAGTATATGTGTAACTTAAAAGCATATTTTACTACTGTGATACGATAATTATAAATATTAGTGTTCAGCATAATGTTACCGATGTAATGCGTTATTTTCTAATTATACTGTCGTTTGAAATTTGAAAAGATGGAGCGGGAATTAGTTAGAAATATATGCACACGGGTATATATATTACCAAAGATGAGACGCTAGAATTATGCATAATGCGTTCAAGCTGTTTAATCATTTGACTCGTATATGTTAGCAACGATGTATTCTTGATTGCACGTGTATTCTTATGTGTGTTGGTTATAGACGCTATTCATAACCAATCAGCAGTCTTCGAAAGCTGCGGCTTGAAATCAAGACGCTATTGAGAAACAATCAGCAGTCTTCGAAAGTTGCGGCCAGTCAAGGCATCAAAATGGGACAAAGACCTGAGGCTAAGATCTTAGCTTTGATTGCCATCAGAAAAGGGAAAATAAAAAAAAATCTTAGCTTTGATCAGGTTGTTAGGCCTCAAATGTGACTGTTTACAACATCAATAGAAAGTCCAAGAGAGTGTAGTTTGCCCCCAATTTCATTAAAAGTCCGTGAGTAATATAATGAACCGTTTTAATTCAATAAATTAATGTATTAGTGCATTAAACCCTTCCATCCTTTTCAAATTTGAAAGAGGCCGGTTATATAATGTATATACTACGTTCATGGCCATGAGCAATTACTAAGAATATCTTAGCTAGCATGAAATGAACGGCCATTTTCTTTGGCCAAGAAAGCATGAGCGTGAAGGGAGGAAATGAATCCCAACTTCCGTCTTATAATAAACATCATTCATCTAAGCCCATGTGTGATTTGATATATAATCGACGAGGCTTTCGACTGGGTCCACTTGCTGGAGAATACACACAAAAAGTCCGCGTGCACGTGGCTGATGAAAATCCAAGTATTCTAATTTTGAAGGAGAAGTAGAAAAACAGAAATTGATTTTCCAGTTTCGCAAATCAATGCTTACATATACACACACGCACGATGAACCCATAAACAGGGGAAATGACTAAATGCTGATGGCAGCACCTACCCATGCATCGGTTCTGCCCCTAAAGTTTTACTCGGATTATATTTATTTGATTAGATTAAATCCATTCATTAGGTTTATTTTTTATACTTTTCGTTGATATATTTCAGTTGCGTTTCTATGAAACTCTTTTTTATGTAACTTTTTTCATATTTAAAATTTTGATGATTAATCAAAAATTTACCTTATTCATTGTATTTAACATCATTTATAGTATTTTGAAAATACTTTTATTAGTTTAATTTCACTATGTATGAGTCTCGTCTATAAATATATAAAATCAATGTGATAAAATAGTTTAATGCTAAAATATCAATTTTAAAATAGTTTTTTCAATATCTAAAATATCAATACTATATATATAAATAATTCTACAAAGTGTTATTATATTTTAATACGTGTGTGAATGGATCTAAGTATTTTTTATAATTTATATATGAATTTATATTTTTCAACAAATATCACCTATAAACATACTTGATTGGAATAAAACTTCATTTTCTACATAAACAAATGATGGTAAATACAATAAATAAACTGAATGTTCATCAATGATCAAAATTTTAAAAACTAAGAGGTTATATGGCTCTGCTTCTAAGTAATTTGTCAAAAATTGTTATATATAATTGAAATTTTAGATATATCACTAAAGTACAATTTTTAAGAGTCTTTGTGAATTTATTGAGTAGTTCTATAATTTTGTATCCCACCATATACTATTTTATAAAAATAATATATTTTGTTCTCACAAAATAAAAAATTTAACTTAAATGAGTGGAGTGCAGGATTCGAATAAAGGAATAATTACACACAAAAAAGGCAAAAGTTTATGGTTTAGTGCCTACTTGCAGCATTGATTCATGAACCCATAAACAGATACAATAATAATTAATTTGCGCGGAGCGTCATCCATGAAAAATCATATTTTTCCCTCCTGCATTTCATGGCAACGAATTACACTCTTGACTATACTTACTTAATCAGAGCATCTGGAATGACGACCAAGGCAAAAATATTACATTATAGGATCTCTCTGGATAAATTATATTATTAAAACAAAATAAGGGACCATAAACGTCAGTAAATAAAAATCTTAAATGAAAAGTAAGCGAATAGGTCATCTAAGAGGTCATTGCACTGCAACTTTTTTAAATGCCTGATTCAGGGAGGACCGGTTCAAGGTTGGTTCAAACATTTTTGAACCACGATATTAGCATAAAACAGTTATCATGCATTGAATAGTAGAATTTAATATTTAACATTTTCTCATAGTTATGATTTATATAAGTTAAAGAAAGAAATGCTTCTGGAGTCATGCTACGAGCATTTACCCCAATCATGGGTTCAACTCCCGGTTGCGGAAAAAAAATAAAATAAACTGTGTGAGTTTGTGGTACGTGAGGCTCTGGTTAGTTGATTTGTAAGAAATATATATATATATATATAAGAGTTGTTCCGGTGCAGTGCAGTTGCCTAAAAATAGGTCACACATGATCATGAAATCATGATCTACTCCACCCACTGTATTTAAAATAATGTATTCTATTACCATACCAATTTTCATCCCAATCAAATATGTATATGGGCCCCATCTGAAAATGGTACAAATCCAATGTAACAAAATAATTTGATGTAAATAACAACTTTAAACTATCTGACTGGGATGAAAATTGGTATGGTAATAGAATACATTATTTTAAATACAATAGGTGGAGTGGATCATGATTTCATGATCATGTGGGGCTCATTTCAGCGGTGCAGGCGCCCCCACCGTGCAATCCAGGCCGTCCGTTCCAGCGCGCACCATCCAGGCCATTGACGATTGCCGTGAGTAGGCCGCAGATGTGAGCAGGTGAGGGCGTGCGTGCTATGCGTGTATGGGAGAGAAGTGTCAGGTGACGGCTGCAAAAAACTGTTGCGCATTCAATGTTGGCAGCAAGCTTGCACTGAAAAAAGTTGTTGCGCATTCAATGCTCATACAACAGTTAGTATGCTGATATGGTCGAACAGAAACCTTTAATTCTAAAATAAATACTTAGCATGCTGATGCAACACTTAGCATTCTGATAACCAGAGGTGAAACAGATGTCTTACAATTTCACTTTACATAATGAAAGTATAGCATGCTCATTCAACACGACAAGAAACTAATAGTCACAAACAGATGACCTTCAGTAACAGAATACACACTGACTTTTGTATATAGCATACTGATACATCATTTAGTATGCGGATAACCAGAAATAGATAACGTGGAATCTCAAATATGATACTGCACTCAACACGTCTTCCGGCGCACTCAGCACGTCTTCTCCTGCCTTGAAAATCAGGATTCCATCGAAAATCGCAGCTCTAGCTGCAACATATTCCTACATGCATTCCACGTGCGCTTTTTCTGGTGTTGAAGCTGCGGCCTACTCGCAGGAGCTCTGCACGGCCAGGATGATGCGCGCCGAGATGGACAGCATGAATTGCACGATAGGTGCACCTGCACGGGAATTCGGGTGCAACATTACTGCACCTGAATATATATATCCCTATATATATAAATTATGAAGATGTATACAATATATTGTAGGAAATTCGTAAAACGTCCTACAGATTTGAATATAACACGAATGTTTGAGATGATAGTAACTAAATTTCCTAAAAAAGTGCGTTGGGAAAGGTGCCAACTGGAGATGATAGCAAGTTTTCTTTTTTACGATTGGGACCGGACCGGTTCGACTGATCCGTCGGTCGGTTCCGAAAAATACTGGTTCCAACTTGCAAAAGCGTTTATGATGGTGACGTCCTCCAGGCTCCGATGGTCGAGGAAACAAAAGCAGACGGCTGAAATTTCTCCCACATAAGATTCCGCAGTATCTATTTATCAATCTATCTGTGCACATAAGATTCCACAGTATCTAGTTATCCATCTATCCATCTCTGGACCCTCCCTCCCCAAATTCCAGGTAAGCAGCTCGCCGCTGCTTCGATGCTTCCTTCTACTTTAACCAACTGCCCACGAAACACCAAAGCTTGCTGCCGTCACTCCTGATGCATTTTCATTGTGCACACCACATTCCCAGCAGTCATTCCCAGACTCCTCTATAAATACCCTTCTCTTCTCAGGTGCATCTGCGCCCCCGTACAACACACCTGAACCGAACGCATACTACACAAGCATCTCGCAGGCATGCCGAGGAAAGGCATGAGAAGTCTCTTTTATCACCCAAACCCATCAGAATCCCCTAATTCCCCTGCCTCACCCTCCTCCCCTTCTCACCCCCATAGCTGTCCTTCTTCCCCTCTCCAGCCCTCCTTCTCCGACTCTCTCATGGACGGAAACGTCGCCGCTGCCGAATCCATCATCTCCAAGTGGGATCCCGCCTCGTCTTCCTACGCCACAGTCACCTCCCTCTTCCATGAAAACCGACGCGAGGCCGCGGAATTCCTGCAGGCAGCCCGCGACCTCCACAGATCCATGCATTTCTACTTTCGCCAGAGCCCCACCTCCGAGAAGCTCATTCACGCCCACCTTCTGATGCGGACCACCATGAACAGGCTCCAGAAGGAGTTCTACCAGATACTGGCCGCCAACCGCGACATGCTCGACCCAGACTCGTCGGTGTCTGACCGGAGCTCCACCACGACGAGATCCAGCGTCTCGGATTATGAAGACGGCCTGGAGTCTGAGGATGAGATTCAGATGGTCAGGAACTCAATCCAGGAGATGGAGGGGGCGGCATCCATTGCCATGTCCGACCTCCGCGCCATTGCCGAGTGCATGATTGCTTGTGGGTACGGCAGAGAATGTGCGAGGATCTACAACAACATTCGGAAATCGATCGTGGAGGAAGCGATTTATCGGCTTGGGTGGGAAAGTCCGAGTTCGAAGTACCTGGAAAAGATGGACTGGATTGTCTTGGATCGCAGGATCAAGATTTGGTTGAGTGTAATGAAAAGCTCTGTCAAATCACTCTTCTACCGCGAGAGAGTGCTTTGCAGTCAGGTCTTCCAAAGCTCCAATTCCATCCGAGAGTCGTGCTTCTCGGAAATAGCGAAGGAGGTGGCAAGCCAGCTCCTTCGATTCCCAGAAGCAGTATCAAAGAGCAAGAAATATTCACCGGAGAAGATATTCCGATTCTTGGATATGTACGACACGATAGCAGAGCTCTGGCCCGACATCGAATCCATCTTCTCATACGAATCCACATCCGCAGTCCGATCGCAGGCCATCAGCTCCCTCATCAAACTCGGGGATGGAATTCAAGCCATGCTCGATCAGTTCGAATCCGCAATTCGAAAGGATTCATCACGGGTCCCTGTTCCGGGCGGTTCGTTACACCCACTCACCCGATACGTGATGAACTACCTCTGTTTCCTCAGTGACTACAGCAACATCCTCATCGACATCTTCCCCGAACTTCAACAGAAATCGCAGACACCGCTGCAGAACTCACCAGCAGCGGAGAATTCGGACCCCCGCTCCGCAATCTCAACCCGCTTCGAGTGGCTGATCTTAGTGCTGCTTTGCAAGCTCGATCACAAAGCAGAGCTTTACAAAGACATTGGACTATCGTACCTATTCCTCGCAAATAACCTCAACTACGTCGTATCGAAAGTAAATGGCAGCAATCTACGGTGTATGGTCGGAAACGAGTGGGTATCGAAGCACACTTCGAGAGTCCAGCAATACACGGACAACTACAAAAGCATATCTCGTGGAAGCAAGTGATATCCGCATCGTCGACGGAGTTCAAAATGCTTGTGCAGGCGGCAGATCGGTTGTTTTATGAGAAGTACAAGGAAGGAGAGTCTGGTGAGTTGCCAAAGCAGTGATTCGTGGAGGTTTAAAGCAGACGACTTGGAGAGTCGCCTTAAACACCAGTTTTTACTTCTTCTTCTTTTTTTTTTTGCATTATAAAAGGTTGGTCGTCCGTTAAAGCAGTGATCATGGAGACATTTTGGGATTTAGATTTTCTTTCTTTTTCTTTCCTTTTTTTTTTTTTTTTTTTTGGGAAAGGTTTCCTTGAACCGTAATTGACATACTTCGAGCGATGAAACCATGTGAAATACAAAGATCGCAGAGGAGAAGTAATCCTAAACTGTCGTGTGTATCATCCTTTGAAGGTTAGTTGTATATAAAAGAATCTAAACGAATTAAAGTTTTTTAAATTTTTCATTCATTGGTTTGATAAGATACGGTTAATTAATATGTGCTCAGATTCGGTGTTGGGGTGTGCTACTGTGCCTTATGACTAAATAGTCATTATGTCCTCACATGAAATTCAAACTAATTAACTAATGCTCGAGTATGTAATTCCGTCATTTTGGTATTTAGTTATGATTTATAGACAATGCAATCTATCAATTATATCTAGCATTTATTTAACTAAAAGACTAATTTTATCTAAATAAAAAATGTGTGTCGGATTCGTGCCACTGTTGTAGCCCAGCTAGTACGCATCCGAGCAGAGACTCCCAAAGTCCTAAGGTTTGAACCATATGACACGCATATCAAGGGTTGCAACCCTATGACCATCCATAAAATATATATATATATATAGGATACCTTTACTTAAATATATATATATATATATATCCATAGGAAAATTGTGGAAAATGTCTAAAGTCATTTAAATATGCATTAAAATATAATAATACTTTATAAGAAGCTAATCCTCTTAGGTGAGGCCTAAAAAACATATTTTTTATTTTTCAATTTCTTTTTATGAACATGTTAGGTTAAGTGTATTTAATATATAAATTAAGTTTTAAGATTTTTGAATATTTTTAAATATTTTTATTTTTAAACACACGGTATTGTCGTAAGTTTTAAAAGGTAGAAAATTACAACAATGCCACTGTTTTTAAAAATAAAAAATTTTAAAACTTAATTTATATATTAAATACACTTAACCTAATATGTTCATAAAAATTTTAAAAAATATATTTTTAGGCCGGCATAGGCCGATTATTTGTCTACTTTATGTAGTCATTTGTAGACTCATAAGTAATATTTTATATAGTTTAAATATTGAAAATCTAGCTTCCAAATCTTTATCTTGCATTTTAATGTGTTCGAATCCCGCATGGGATTTAGAACCAAAAATTTCCGTGGGGGCACGTGTAGTCCTCCTTGTTCGGTTGGGAGCTGGTGGTCTCCCCATTTGATATTTGGGAGCTGGTGGTCTCCCTTTGGAAATATTGTTAGAATTGTCTCAGAACTTTGAATGTGATATGAGTTGAAATATGTTGTAAATATACTCCAATAAAAAAAAAATGTATACCACTTTCAAATCCATATTTTAGAATCAAACTATTTTATTCTATTCATTATTTCATTTTGCATACTTTCTATGCACAATAATGTTAAACAAATGATGAAATTTCTTTATTTAAAGAAACGATATTTAATACACTGGATGGACTAAATTTTACATTGATATTCAACGTGACAAAAATTTATAGCATCTTCCTAAAATGGGTTTCATAAAAATAGGACCATATAGTGCCGTCCAACTGCACCGAACATTTCCCTATAATATATATCTTATCCTGGCGAAAAAGCCGTTTAATTTATAACATGAGCGTGAAGGTAAAATGAAAATCTCATGTCCCAAAATTTAGTGGGTCATATGTGTATATAGCAGGCCGGGTTTCAAAATGACCTTAACGTGCAGTCTGCCCAACAGATTAATGCAATTATGTATGCAAAGCTGATCAACAGCGCATGAAGTAGTAAGAAGTCACGCTTATATACACAAATATGCAAATTCGATCAGAACTTGAAGGGGGAAAATGAACATTACGGGCATTCACTACAAAGAAAAGGCACCATTTTTCTTAGAATGTTGAAAAGAGACCCCCAAAAAAAGCGAAAACCATGTTGAGAAATCTTCATTTTTTTTTATGAAAGGTATCCCTTCCTATCCCGTCGCCCTGTCAGTTTTGATAGGGGAAAGGGAAAGGAGGGCCCGCAATTTGCATTGACAAAAAATTGTATGTACAAATGTTTGCTACAATGACCTGGGGTGGAGTTCCCCACCAATCATAACTATCCAAAAAATTAGCAGAAACAAAATCAGCTAGGACATATGCAACTCTATTTTCTTGCCTTAGAACGTGACACACAGATAGATGAGGAGAAACATTCAACATAGCCTTGTCTTCATTTTCATTCGTTTGTACATTTTTGTTTTCGACGGGCGATTGGATCCCACGTCACAAGGAATTCCAGTCAATAACTGAAAATGTTTGAACAGGTGTGTTCTGGTGCAACCAACCAACTCATGGTCCAAATGCTACGCGTTAGCCCATTGTTATTTTTGCATAGACCCACGTAAAAGTAAAAACTTTCCTTAAATTCAATAACTGAAAGTCGATTTTCACGACAACATAAGGAAAATCATAGAAAATCCACTCCGGTTTTCAATGGTTTTTCACGGAGATCACACTTGAAAAAGGTGTGTGATTAAGCTAATTTTTTGTCTCATCGTAAAGGCCCTGGAGTTCCCCGCGTTTTAACCAAATTCTTCATGGTTGCCCTGAAAAATCTGGGTTGTACCAGTTATATGGGCCCCAAAGGTTGGGTTATGAAGTATTATAAAATGCTAAGTAATAGTCTCATGAATTTCTAAAAATTTTAAATTGTGGGCATGTTTGGTAAAAGCAAAAAACTTTTCAAACCAAACTTCTCAATTTTTATAATTGTCTTATTTTAAATTATTTCTTCGTATATTTTTATACATTTACATTATTTTTCGATCATTTCTACATAATTATTCATATAACTAATTTATTTATTTTAACTTTATTTTTTTACTCATCACTATTACCCCTAGCATATCACATCATTTTCTACTCATTCAAAACTTTCTACACTTTATGTGTCAATTTTATTTAGTAATATACCAAAATTTATCCTTTTTTAAAGTCTTATATATTTTTATAAAATTGTAAAAATAAAAAATTGTGAAAGCATGAACTTTTTTATTTTTGAAATTTTGTAAGAAGTATGTATAAGAATATAAAAATGATAAATTTTGATATACATACTAAATATACTTTTTTTGATGGTATATGTAATTCACATGCCCAACCCAATTACAATTTTCATATCTTATCTAGCTCAGGAGGCGTACAAGGAAAACAAATTCCCAATATCTAGTAAGGAAGACACAGCTTGTATGCCTCATCAAACCGGGACATCATCAAAGGGTCCAAGACCCCTGCCATCTTTGCTATTCGCAGGTGACATAAACTGCAAAGAAGAAAATAAAAATATATATATTAAAAATACAAAATAATAACAAGTAAAAAATCCATTATATAATATCACAATCTTTAAAGATTGACTCCAACATGAGAACGATACGTTCGGAACTAGTTTTCCCGGTGAGATTGCTTGGTACGTATATCTGAAAGGAGCAACACACTTCCATTAATGTTCAATGACAACGCGTCAAGTGTGGAAGACAAGTAGACACATAGTTTAAAGGGGGAATTAAAAAAAAAAAAAAAAACTTGCATCCGAAGCAAAATCCTAGTTTCTTTTTCAAACCCTCATTATATATTCAACCCAACTTGATTGGTAGACAGGCCGAAAGCGATCCCAATCACATACACCCGGGTGCATTGAGGCTCAATGCACCCGGGTGTACTACACCCTTTTTTTATTATTTTTTTTTGAAAATTTTTTTACACAATGGTTAATATAGATTTATTTAACATATGTATAAATTTTTACTATTTTTGGAGACTTTTAGATATTTTTTTAAGATTTTTAAAAATCAGTGGCATTTTCGGTAATTTTAAATTACGGAAAATGCAACTGATTTTTAAAAATCTTAAAAAAATATCTAAAAATCTCCAAAAATAGTAAAAATTGACACATATGTTAAAAAAACCTATATTAACAGATTCATGAAAAAAATTTCAAAAAAATTTCAAAAAAAATGGGTGTAGTACACCCGGGTGCATTGAGGCTGAATGCACCCGGGTGTATATGATTGGGATCCGAAAGGTATGCGTAAACTGTTGATGTGCCGACACGGATCGAAAGGGACATCTAACGCATTTGTCTAATATTCCAACGCGGCAATCCAGATACAAACATCACTGTCTATCACAAGGTTAAAATCCATCGATACCACAGTGAGGATTATTTGCAGATTTTCTATTGTTATTATTCCGAGAAACTTCTCTCATTCTAGATAATCATTAATAATGGGATAATATATCATTTATTCAACGGATTCGAGTCAGTCTCACATAAACCTCATTCATATATATTTCATTTAGGTAAAATATTCTAAAATATATAAAAATGTTCCGATAAATATAAAATTTTAAGTAGTTCACGAAATTCTATTAGTATTTTTTATACACAGTTTACTCATGTTTAATTTCAACAATTAATCCTAACAAAGTCATAAATTCAAATAATTCTTCAGAAATGCAATTTTTGCGACATGTATTTATGATGATGAATTAACTTAAAAATGTGCATACGCATTATAACATAACTTGTATAAACTCAATCTTAATTCAGCTAAAATAAAGTTGCACTTATAAAATTGTGCTCCACATTGTAAAAGAGTACGCATTATGTACTACGCAGTCGATCCCTGAAAAAACGAACAAACGCAACAATACAATACTGTTGCACGATTTTCCATTGAAAAATTAAGGTAATTATTCAATACTCATGTAAGCGCGGAACCTTCCATGCTTACATTTAGATCTTAGATTTTAAAAAATATTTTTTATTCTAAAACATCTATCGCATTCAACACGTTTTCTTTTAAGATATATACTAACAAAAATAATCTTTATTGAAAATTTATATCTTGGAAAAACTAGTATCTTTTGAAAGTAAATATGCGACTAATTAAAATTTTCAAAAACATATATAATTTAATATAGTATAATCAAGTTTGAAATATAAGATTTTTTGAAATCATAAATAAATATATATGTATAAACATAACAGCTAGATGATATAGTTTTTGAAAATTTATTTAAAATTTTAAAAACTAAGAATAAGCATGGAATTCATCTTGAAATTAATATACTAATTACACCAAAAGAACATGTGAGAGAAATAAACGGCGCGAATACAAATTTCCGTGTCATGCAAAACTTATTTTTCTTTTCAACCTATCTTTTCAGAATTAATTAGGCCCTAATCAATGGTAAGCCTAGTTGGTAGGAGATGAGCAAAGATATAAAGACCTAATCCCCAGGAAAGGAAATTAAGGTTGGGCCGAAGCTAACCCAGCCCAGTCCACCCTGTCTAGCCGGATTTATATTTTTGTAGCAGAAGGTCGGGATAAAGTCACAAAACCATGGCCAACATATATGCGCATCATTTAATTCGAGAAACGTGAATATAAAAAATCTTAGGTAATAAATGTTGGTCTTAAATAATTTAGAAACTCTTGTAGAACATGGCCCTTTTACTTGTTAAATTGCATTACCCTCGAGAATCACGCCCTGTCCATTGTCATGAGTCATTGACTTGTTAATGATCGCTTTCCTCTGTAGATTACCAATTCCGAGGCTGCATTCTATGAATTATACAGTACATTCACGCATTGATCTATCGACTAGATGCCATCATTGACAAGATGCATCCCCACATTTAAAATAATGTATTCGATTATCGTATCAATTTTTATTCCAATCGAATATGTGTATGAACCTCATCTGAAAATTATATAAATTCAACGTAATAAAATAGTTTAATATAAATAATAATTTTAAAGTTTTTTTTCAACATCTAAACCATCTAAAGTATAATTTATATATAGATAAATGATTGTATAAAATTTCATTACATTTTAATATGTGTTAAGCCTATTTTTTGGGCAACTGCACCGGAGCAGCATGCACCAAAACAGCTTTATATATATATATATTTCAAAAATCTCAATTAAAACGTGAACCGAATGCGAAATTTTCCCTGGTTTTCTAGATCTCCAGAGATAGAAGAGTGTATATATATTTTCCCTGGTTTTCTAGATCTCCAGATATAGAAGTATATAGATCTCCAGATATAGAAGTATATATATATATATATTTCAAAAATCTCAATTAAAACGTGAACTGAATGCTAGAAATTTTTCCTGGTTTTCTAGATCTCCAGATATAGAAGTCACGTTATGAATACATAATGCTACAGAATTCTTCCTCACGCACAATTGTAAGTTTGGGAGAATTGGGCTTTTTTTCCTCGTTGTCTTGAGACATGCAACTATAACAAGGGCTGTTTTTATTTACCCACCATCTTTTTGCACTTCTAAAATTTTCTTCCACAATTATGGATCCATTTATGAAGTTCGTTGTGAAAGAAAAGCTAGCATACAACACAAAAAGGCTCCAAAATTTGCACAACAAAAAAAAAAAAAAAACTGCCTTAATATTCTTAAAAGAACATTTTAATAGAAAAGTGAAACTGTAGGATTTAATTTTTCAAACCATTAAGTGTCTTCGTTTCATGTGAATATATAATTAATGAACTCTTTGGAGTAGCATATTAATCAAGTTAACAATTTCATGGTACATAATTAATATTTTTTTTATTATGGATGTGTTTGGGAAGTAATAAATTTTTCTATGCAAAGCTTTTTGTGTAAATTTTTTTTATATGAGTAACGATGAAGAGTAAATATAATAAAATTAAAATAGATAAATTAATTGTATGGATAGCTATGTAGAATTGACTGAAAAGTATGATAATTATATAAGAAAATGTAAAGAAATGTTTTTAAAAAATATGATAATTGTGAATGGTAAAAAATTTTAAGTTAAAAAATTCTGTGTGTTGTCAAACATGTGAAACCGTTAGACCTGAAACATGCATGCGAACCGACTGGCCTAATTAAGCCAGGGTCACAAAAGATACTCCGAAATAATTATTTAATTAAATTAAGAAAATAGCTTAAAATAGGATTGCACTGTTTTGCAATGTTAAACGAAATTAATATATCAACGTTCAATATTATAATTAGTATGGTATATATATATGTCAATCCTCCCGTTGTCGTGCTAGATTCGTCCCTGCCTCCTTAGTTCCTCTATCCTGTTTCTTCTTTTTCCTCTCTACGTACTCTTCTTCATTTCCGATTTGTTCATCTCCGCACACTTGCTCCGGCGAGAAACGATTGAGAGGTTCATATGATTTCTTGTTTGTATCTTTTATTGTGTGCATTTTAACAAAATACATGAAGGATGATGAACCTAGATCATTTAATTAAGATTAGCTATCTGGACATTTAATTTGTGATTGGGCGTATATTTTTAATGGGAAAAAATATATTATTAGCTATCTGGACATTTAAGTTGTGATTGGGCATATATTTTTAATGGGAAAAATATAAGATTAGCTATCTGGACATTTAATTTATATTTCCGGGTAATCTGATGAAAGTTCCACTATAGCCTTGCACATATGTTGGCATTATTCCATTTGTTGTATTATTGACAGGAGTAGTTGAAATTAATCTATATGTAGGTTGAATAGCATATTGATTGTATGCCGATCTTGGTTTAATTAGTTGAACAGGTTGTTTGCATGATTTTTTATTGATTGTTTGTATGGTGATGTTGGAGATATTATTGAACAGGTTGTTTGCATGATTTATTGTTGATTGTTTGCCTTTGATTGTTTATATGCTGATAATATTGGCAAAATTATTTTAATTGTCTATTTGAGAAAATGTTGTTAAATGCATGATAAATAAATCTTTTATTGTACTATTTTAGGTAACTATTTAATCATCATGTTATCATCAAACTCATCTGAAAGTGAAAACCAGTCTCATACTCCTACAGGATCAATATATTTATTTAAAATTTAAAAATAACTTAATATTTATGACCTCATAAATATGTCATGCTGACGTCACCGGTTCGAACCAGACCAGTCCCTTTACCGATTCAATCACCGGTTCGGTTATGATAACATTGATTAAAACATGAACTGAATGCTAGAAATTTTCCCTGATTTTCTAGATCTCCAGATATAGAAGTATATATATATATATTTCAGAAATCTCAATTAAAACGTGAACTGAATGCTAGAAATTTTCCCTGATTTTCTAGATCTCCAGATATAGAAGTATATATATATATTTCAGAAATCTCAATTAAAACGTGAACTGAATGCTAGAAATTTTCCCTGATTTTCTAGATCTCCAGATATAGAAGTATATATATATATTTCAGAAATCTCAATTAAAACGTGAACTGAATGCTAGAAATTTTGCCTGATTTTCTAGAAGTGTGTGTGTGTATATATATATATATATATAGAAAATCTCAATTAAAACGTGAACTGAATGCTAGAAATTTCCCCTAGTTTTCTAGATCTCCAGATATAGAAGTCACGTTATGAATACATAATGCTACAGAATTCTTCCTCAGGCACAATTGTAAGTTTGGGAGAATGGGCTTTTTTTCCTCGTTGTCTTGAGACATGCAATTATAACAAGGGCTGTTTTTATTTACCCACCATCTTTCTGCACTTCTAAAATTTTCTTCCACAATTATGGATCCATTTATGAAGTTCGCTGTGAAAGAAAAGCCAGCATACAACACAAAAAGGCTCCAAAATTTTCACAACAAGAAAAAAAACTGCCTTAATATTCTTAAAAGAACATTTTAATAGAAAAGTGAAACTGTAGGATTTAATTTTTCAAACCATTAAGTGTCTTCGTTTCATGTGAATATATAATTAATGAACTCTTTGGAGTAGCATATTAATCAAGTTAACAATTTCATGGTACATAATTAATATTTTTTTATTATGGATGTGTTTGGGAAGTAATAAATTTTTTTATGCAAAGCCTTTTGTGTAAATTTTTTTGATATGAGTAATGATGAAAGGTAAATATAATAAAATTAAAATAGATAAATTAATTGTATGGATAGTTGTGTAGAATTGACTTAAAAGTATGATAATTATATAAGAAAATGTAAAGAAATATTTTTAAAAATATGATAATTGTGAATGGTAAAAAAATTTTAAGTTAAAAAATTATGTGTGTTGTCAAACATGTGAAAACGTTGGACCTAAAACATGCATGCGAACTGACTGGCCTAATTAAGCCAGGGCCACAAAAACTAATATCTTGGGATATTCCGAAATAATTATTTAATTAAATTAAGAAAATAGCTTAAAATAGGATTGCACTGTTATGCAATGTTAAACGAAATTAATATATCAACGTTCAATATTATAATTAGTATGGTGAGATCACATGCTAACACACCCCTCAAACTGACTCCCCTAAAGTCGAAAAGTGAAAAAGATATAATTGGGGTCCCCAACCTTAGTTTCCATAAAAAAAAAAAAAAAAAAAAAAAAAATTTATAGTGAGTTATGAAGACTTCCATATGATACGGATGTGGAATCCCATGTGCGTACCTATGACAAATAGCGTTACATGAATTGGTTCGCGAAATGTTGTGCCATGTATTGGCAGATCCATAGCGTTAAGTGCAAGCTGTTGCCAAAGCTTCCCGCAGGCACTGGGCTGGCAGCCTCGCAGGCCACACTACTAGGCCAGTCCTCTCGCACCTCTAAATGCATCCATGCATCCATCCCACCTTTTGTTTTTGAGGATGATGATAGCAGGAAAGATACAAATCTTAGAAAGACGAGAGGAAACAGTCGGACATGTCTAGTTTTATATTAGTTCTCTTCCTTTAATGACGGACTCTCCTGAAGCCTATATATACTTTTTAAAAAAAAAAAAAAAATTGGGAAACCTATATATACTTAATTAGATAGAAACAGTATATTAGTTCTCTTCCTTTAACGACTCACTCTCCTAAAACCTATATATATACTGAATTAGAAATAATAGTACGTTCAATTATTAATTGCCAAAAATTATTGTGTGTATTGATTCATCTCTACATGGAAGGAATTAATCGGTTTAATTTCTATGTAATTAAATGTCAGAAATTTGCTGGAGAAGAGGCAACTCAAACAGGCAGAAAAGAAGACCCCAAGAGGAGAGGAAGTAAATGTGAATATATATGAAAGAAAAATATTGTTTGTTTCTTCCTTAAAGAGAAATATTGTTTGACAGATGTAGCAGTGCGTATGTAGCTGATGACGAGGTCATGCCATGTAATTTGCTAGTTCGATTTAGACCGAGCTGTATCTATATTTCATTCTCCCGACACCCTCGATCAAAACATTAGAGCGACTTCGACTGAGCGACTGCATTTGAAAACTCAAATGCTGACCCAGATGAGGTTAATGTGCTAAAAAGAACAGAAAAGTCCCTGTAAATTAGATAATAAAAATATTTTTACAAACAAAGCTCATATATAAGAGGATGTTAAATAGGTATTTAATGATATTTAATATTAGTAACGAATCATAGTAATATTGAACATAATATCATTGCTGATAATCAGTACTTTTAGTTTTGGTTTTCATATGATCTCTAAATATTTAAAGGTAGTATTTTTATCAAACATTTTGCAAAAGAATTTAATGAGGAGAACTAATAGTTTGCTGATAGTATGGAAGGGTCAATAATTTTGGACTTAGTTATCATAGGGTTTTGAACCCTGAACTAGGAAACTCATGCTCAAATGCGTTGTTACTAAGCTAAAGATACAGTCAAAACATCTAAATTTTAGTTGAATGTGAATAGTTGTGAGCTTATTATTATCTCCCATATACGATTTAAGCTCGATTATAATATCGAACGAGAGGCAATATTGCACAAACCAATTAAAAATATATTTTGTAGAATCAAGAAATTTTTCATTAAATTGTAATTATGTCTCTAATTTTTAAAAATTATGGTGATACCTATGTCATCTGTGAGAAATTTTGTATATATCACTTCCAAGGTTGTATGGATGGGAATTCAAAATGACAAAAATGCCCTGACTACACTTGGTGGTCATTGCCATTATTAATGCAAAGTAAAGATGAGTTTTTCCATCTACGACTACAATAGTGTGTTTTTGTTTTTTTTTTCCGAATAGTAACAAGCTAGTATGTTATGTGACATGGTATCATGGGCATAGGTGATTGAAGAAAAGAATGACCAAATTTAAAATTTGGTAAATTGACAACTTAAGATGAGTATAAACTAACAACTATCTTTAGTGGGTGATAAATGGTGGCAATAATGGTGACCGTACAAGAGGAGTTACAGTTGAAGCAATGACACTTATATTCTTCTTTTTCAAACTATTTGAAATCAACTAGGAACATTCATATAAATTTTGAGGCAATTTTTCCTTTTTATGTTATGTCTTTTCATATGCACAAATAATTACAGGAAAAGTATGTATCGCTACAATTTTTTGAAAGTAGTGACCCTTCAATGAAATTATATAGGTATGAATGAAAAGAACCGTTAAAATTAATGAAAAACATGAATAAAAACTCTGAAATCGAAAAAGAATAGCCATCATCATATTTCTTCCAACACACGAAGAGCTTGAATTATGTTATTGATTTAGGGAAGCGGATTGACCTTTGAATTGACAAACATTGCATAGTTATTAGAATAACCCATTGGAGCCACCGGACACCGAAAATTAATTAATTAGTCCTTGCATTCGATGGAGCAACACAATTCGACTTTTAGAGATTGACGTGGGCACTTTTTGCTTATTGGGGACACGGTCAGACTGCTCGGATGATAGTTAGAGCCTTAGATAGCAGAAAGAATCCTTTTTTAAAAAAATAATTGCCGTCCGCCGAATGCAAATGATCAAAACGAACAAACGAAGGTATTTTCGTTACTTCCGAAAGTTACCCGAAGAAACGTGGATGCCTTGTCGTTCAACTCAACTCCACTCTCTGACCATTTATAATTGAACCCTTCCACACACCCTCCTTTTATAAAGCATTCCAATTTCCAATCATCCGTTCCAAAACCTTAGAAAAGCTAATTAAAACCATTTCATTAGCCATCCTTCATTCCCAATTCTTTCACTTCAAGACACATACTCATCATATAAGCCCGTCTCTAATTAAAAAGATTACCCAAAAGAGTAGAAACGCCAATCCAAAGTTAAATTAAGGCCTGTGCGTGACATATGGCCAGGAAAGGGATGAGATCTCTCTTCTTCCTTCGCCGTTCCATATCTCCTCCGCCACACATGCTTCCATCGTCTCCTCCCCATGTTTTTCCCTCCTCCCCGACTTACCCCGTGCGCCGTCCTCCCTCCCCTGTCCACCCCACCTTCTCGGAAACCATGATGGACGGGAACATCGCCACGGCAGAACCCATCATCATCAAGTGGGACGCAGACCACACACATTCCTCCACCTCTTCCCACTACCTCTTCGACGTCGAAAACCGCCAAGAAGCCCGGGAATTCCTCCGGTCCGTCAGAGACCTCCACCGATCCATACACTTCTACGCTACCCACAGCTCCGCCTCCCACAAGCTCGTCCAAGCCCAGAACCTCATGGAGAAGGCCATGAGGAGGCTCGGGAAGGAGTTCTACCAGATCCTCCTCACCAACCGAGACCAGATGGACCCGGTACAGTCGATGTCCACCGCCACCACCATATCGACGGCGCTTTCGGACTACGAAGACGAGATCGGGTCTAAGCTGGAAGAGATCCAAACCGCAGGAGGAGACTCGATCCAGGAGATCGAGCAGGAGGCGTCGAAGGCCATGATGGACCTCCGGGCGATTGCGGAGTGCATGATCTCATGTGGGTACGGCGGAGAATGCATCAAGATATACAGAATCATCAGGAAGTCGATCGTCGACGAGGGAATCTATCGGCTCGGGTTCGACATCAGCGTCAGTTCGAGCCAGACACAGAAGATGGAGTGGGATGCACTGGAGCAGAAGATCAATGACTGGGCGCAGATCACGAAGTTCGCCGTCCGTACCCTCTTCCGCTGCGAACGGCTGCTGTGCGACCACGTCTTCGCCTCCTCCGCCTTCATCAAGGAATCCTGCTTCGCCGATATCACCAAGGAAGCCGCCGTCCATCTCCTGGCGTTTGCGGAGTCCGTCGCCAAATGCAAGAAATCGCCGGAGAAGATGTTCCGGTTCCTGGACCTCTACGGCACCATCTCCGACCTCTGGCTCGATATCGAGACCATTTTCTCCTTCGAATCCACGTCCGCTGTCCGAATCCAGGCCGTCGGTTCCATGGTCAAGCTCGGCCAAGGTATCCGAGCCATGCTCATAGACTTGGAAACCGCCATCCAGAAAGATAGCTCCAGACAACCTACAGCCGGTGGAGGCCTACATCCCCTCACTCGCTACGTCATGAACTACATATGCCTCCTCTCCGACTACTCCGAAATCCTCGCCGACATCTTCGCCGACTTCCCGTTCGAAATGCAGAGCCCGCTGCCCGACGCATTGCTCTTCAACTCGCCCTCGCCGGAGGACCCCCTCTCGGCGATCGCCCCCCGCCTCGAGTGGCTCGTCTTGGTCCTCCTCTGCAAGCTCGACGGCAAAGCCGAGCTCCACAAAGACGTCGCGCTCTCCTATCTCTTCCTCGCCAACAACCTCCAGTACGTCATCTCGAAAGCCCACAGCTGCAGCCTGCGGAAGATGCTGGGCGACTCCTGGGCGGCGAACCACGAGGCTAAAGTCCTCCAATACGCGGCCAACTACAAGCGCGCGGCGTGGAGCAAGGTGGCCGCGGTATTGCCGGAGAACCCAACGGCGGAGATGATGGGGGCGGAGAGAGCGAGAGAGAGGTTCCAGGAATTCAACTACGCCTTCGAGACGGCTTGCACGGCGCAGTCGGAGTGGGTGGTGCCGGACGGAAGGTTGAGAGAGAGAATCAAGGCGTTGGTGACGAAGAGTATCGTGCCGGCGTATCGGGTTTTGTACGATACTTATCGGGGCGAGTTGATGAGGGGTGCGATTGGGTGCAGTCCGGTGAGATTCGCGCCGGAAGATTTGGAAAGCTATATTTCAAATTTGTTTCAGTGGAATGGAGTTTCGGGGTCGGCATCGGGTGGATCCTCGTCTTCTTCGCTGTCCAAGAGATCAAGATGAGAGCATTAGGAAATTTTTTTCATATACGTATGCTTGTATAACTTTTATTTGTAGGTATGCGTATACAAGTTGAAATAAAACGGGAGAATTAGAAGATTTTTTAGGGACATTTATAATCTTTTTGAGGTTATCTGAATTTTGTAGTTCGGATGTGTGAATTGCGTTATTCGATTGGAAGGTATGAAGATCAAGAATGCATGTCTGTTCCGAGCAATATTATGACAGCACCGCCGAAGTAAAGTATTTTAATTTTAGCAAAGACCTTAAGTAATAGAAGAAAGCACATAATAATCGAAGGTAATCTGTTATTATACTCATATAGTTTAACATTAATTGCAAATATATAATTTTACAAATTGTATATTATCTCCAACTACTTTAACTAAAATTGCATGCCTACCATGAGACGTCCTTGCCATCGGCAACCGTTAATATATGGGTTGAAAATTTGGATAATGACAAAAATGGAGATATGGTAAAACTCGGTCACACATGCATAAACTGAAATTGTTTGCTCGACTATCAAGATTTTCATCATCACCCTCATTGATGGAGCCGACCATGGCTGCCAAAACAAAGAGCGAAACCCACTAATCCCTCTTCATCAATGGCTGTTCCAATAAACTCAGCAAAAAAATTTTGGCACGTGCATCTTCTCCAACAGATGACGGTGAAAACCATCATCTCCAACAACCTCTATTCTTCCAAATTCGAGCATTTGAGCCATTGATTTGCTAATGAGATCTATTGGATAAAAAGTGATTCAAAACCTTCAAGACCATCAACATTATCTTCGTAGCAACAACTGGAACTACTAAAATTTTTGCCGGCATGCGTGCCAATGGATGTTGACGAAGAGTCATGGACTATATAGCTATTTGAAATTTGTTGCCACTATGACTCAAATATTAGATGATGGTGAGTTTCAATATTCAGTAGGGGCACCTATGAATTCCTTTTTACAATTAACCAGCCATTAGGAAAGCGATGTCATTCCTAATCAATAGCAACCCTTTGAAATTTTTAGTTATGAATTAGCAACAAGCGTGATTCATTTCTAAATTGTTATCATCCGTCATAATTGCTTTCAGCGACTTTTTCACAAGATCAATAGCCATTAATTCGTACGATTAGCCCATTTGCAACAAGATTAGGGTGACCATTAAAGCTCTCATATTAGAAACCATTAATCTTTAAAAATCCAGGCTAGTAGGTGGCGGTCCATCATTGCCAATCTCTATTATCCATGCGCAATAAATAATTCATTCAACAAATTTTCAGCAACGTAAGCATCAATAGATCATGACTGTTTAGCTTTGAAATTAAAGCAATCCTAGTGGTTGAACCTAACGAGATGCATGACGTAGAAACTCCACTGCTTCTTAAAGCCTAATAAATGGCTAGCTCACACTCTTTTTGTGACATTCCAAGGGTAATTTTGGAATGATATATTTTACTTAACAGCCCGTTCACTTCATTAACATAGGCACACATGCAATTTGGATGAAATTATGTAAGTTTAATATGCAATTCGTAGAACTATATGAGTATATATGCAATTAGTGTTAAACTATGTTGATGTATTTGCAAATTATCCTAATAATAATTATAAGTTTCGTACGGTGATTACATCTTGTTTTAGTTAATAATTTAATGTTGGGTTGCTTGTGCCTGGTGTATGGTGATTAGTGATCATTGACAGAAATAACGGTCATAAAATTAAATTTCTTATAGCTGACGAATTAATAAATATCTTTGTAATGGCCATGCCATAAGTATAATAATTTCCACAGATGTTCGCTAACCGTCACATGAATGCGCTTAATTTTGAAATGATGTACAAGGCGGTCTCCTCTCTACAATAACATTCACCTTCCCACAGATCCATCCAAAAAAACCACACACACACACACATCCATTCGAAGGATTTCCTTTTTTTTTTCCAGAAAAAAGGAGAAATTACTCGCAGTTGTTTATCACCATTTTTTTTTTTTTTTTTTTTTTTTTTGAAAGGCAAGCATCACCATTTGTTTATCACCATGTTTTTAAGCCAAACGTAAGCTTGTATTTGTCCATTAGCCTAATTGTGTGGATTGAAAGCTTGAAAATATTTAAATCGATTACCAGCAGCACCTGATCATCAGATGAAAGGTGTGCAGGAGCCGAGAGGTAGCTAGAGGGACTTATAAGCTGGTCGTCGGCCGGCCTGTCTAGCTTTGGTCTGCAAATGAGCGGCACGGGCACGGACAAGACGACAATGTATGAAGCTTTGGTCTGCGCATGGCCGGACAAGCCATAAATATTTATGGCTGGTTTGACATGGTCTATCTTCATTCTCCAGGGCTGGCCCTGGCTCATTCGCCGGTCGTTTTTCCCATGACGGGTCATTAGCCGCAAGCTAATATGCGATGCATTTTTAAAATTTGTTTTCCCTTTCCACTCATCTGTGGGCTCAAGTTTATATATTTTATCTACCAAAATTTGTAAAATTTAAATTATTGTACATATTTTTCATAAATTTTTAAAAATCAATAACTTTCACTCATCTCACACTCTTAGCATATGAAAAAAAGGTGAAATTCTCTTATTTTTAAAAATTTACAAAAACATGTACAATAATTTAAATTTTATAAATTTTGGTAGATAAAATCTATACACTTGGGCCCACACATCATGAACGAAAAGAAAACAAAAGAATTATCAAAAACTAAAAGCAAGATGCATCGCATGTTATATATATGGTACTATATATTACAAATGCTTGTTTTATTCACGAAGGTTAATTCAAATATGACCATAAATCATATCCTTATTTACCCGTACGCAGACAAATGACGTAGATTTCTACAACCGATTCCAAAAATATTAATACGTTAGGTCTCACGTTAAAAGTGAGATGAAGTTACAAAAATACTCCTGTTAAAATCAAGAGAAGCGTCATCTCCGTATTCATCTCTACACGCAGGGCAACTCGAATTTGATTGTTTCGTGTTAAATTTTAGTTTTTTCTCATGTAATTTGAATGTTTGATGCTGAAGTTTTTATTGTTATTATTTTCTAAAAATTGTTTCGTATAATTTTTGCCGGTCGTCACTTCCGTCAGATGGATATATCCTCTGGAGATGCGGGCTTCAATGGATTTTCGGCTTTGAGGTTTTCCAGATTAGAGGTTGGCGGTAGCTAGAAACGAGGCTGATGGGTCCTCTGCTTGCGTCGGAATGGAAGAAGGTGATGAGGTGGCATGGGCTGTGGTGTTGGCTGGTCATTTGACCGATTAGCAGGTTAGCCATGGGATTTTCCGTTGGTTTTTCTCTTAGCTTTTGCCAGAGGGAGATGGGATGGGATTTTTGTCGGCTTTTTTCTCGGAGAATGCAAGGGCATTACTGTGGTGTTGTTTAGTAACGTCCATCTTGTACCCGCTCACATAATAAGTTGGTCTGACGTGGGATAAGGGGCCATCTTGTTGGAACAGTCCAGAAGTAGATATTTTATTATTATTATTATTTTGAGTGATTGAGTCCATGATTAATTTGAATGTAAAATTCGGATCAATTTGCTTACAAGATTGTTGCAGTGAGTATATGTTAAATTATACATGAATGATCTTTTTACATCCTTTTAGTCCAGGCTAAGTAAATATCTTATTTAGCTCATCTCAAAAATTCTATTTAAAACAACTTTTTTTTTATTTTTTTCTTTATACACTTGTTTATCTAAGTGTATTTAATATATAAATCAAGTTTTACCATTTTTGGATATGTGTATATATATTTTTTTATATTTTTAAAAATAAGGATATTTTAAATACATATATACACATAGATGTTTAAAAATCTTTAAAAAAATAGATAAACATATTCAAAAATAGTAAAACTTGATCTATATGTTAAATACACTTAGATAAACAAGTGCACGAAGAAAAAAGTAAAAAAAAAAATTGTTATAAATAGGTTTTTTAAGGTAGGCTAAGTGAGACATTTACTTTGTACGGGCTAACATGATCACACCTCATTGTATATTGTAAGATAAAAAATCCAAGTAATAATGATAATAATATATTGGATACAATGTACTTTGATGCAATTAACTTTAGTTCACCAGTACACTACACAATTTATTTTTATTTTTAAAAAATTTTATATATTTATGAGGGCTTGAGCATGAATGTTCCATGTACATAATTTTTATATTTTTTAAGTATTTTATAATAAAATAATTTAATATTAAATATCAATTTTAAAGTTCTATTTTCAACATCTAAACCATTTAAAATATAAATAATTTTATAAAATATTATTAAATTATAATATATATATATATGTACATAGATCTAAGCGTTTTTCATATTTACACATAAATAAATATTTTTCAACAAATGTTACACATGAATCTATATTTTTCAATAAATGTGACATATAAACATACTTGATTGTGATAAAATTTAGTCTTCCAGATGAATAAATAATGTCAAATTCAATAAATAGTCTAAATTTTTCATCAATAATTAAAATCTTAAGAGTTATGTGGCTCCGCTTCTTGTTAAGCAGAAGCGGAGACCTATTTACATAACCTATTCTGTGAATACAATTCAAAATTCAAATCTCGTTCCAAATCACCAGCAACGCAACTGTGGCAAACATCTTTTACAACTGTTACCTGTGAACGTTGATGTTGCTTATGAAAACCAAAACGGAGTCTACTTTCATTAATTGATGTTTAGTTACAAACACCAGTCGAGAAATACGAGGACATTTATCTAAACTTTTGAAATTGATGACGATTCAGCTTTTATTCTACATAAAGACGCGTCTAATTAATTAGCCGCGTTGAACCTCCAATTGATTCTTCATCGCATTAGATTCAAGCGTTCCAGAATTTCTCACTCACTAGCTGACTTGGGGTGTGTTTAGGAAGGGATGAAACTTTTGATTAATAATTTTAAAAAGTAAAAATTGTCAAATAATGTGATATGACAGGGATAATGATAAAGAGTAAAGAAGATAAAGCTAAAATATATAGGTTAATTGTGTGGATGGTTGTGTAGAAATGATTGAAAAATATAGTAGTTGTATAGAAAAATAAGAAAAAATAATTTAAAAATATTGTAGTTGTAGAGAGTAAAAAGTTTTAACTTGATATTTTCTGCACATTGTCAAACACACCCTTGCGCAAGAAGTCAGATAAAGTGAAGTGGACCAAGCCAACTCTACGAGACTACAACTACTTCGTAAAAAAGGGGAAAACGATTTTAAAAAAAAAAGAAAAAGAGAGAAAAGGAAAAGAGACGTAGTAGACGACTCAATCTGAGACCAGTTCATGAAACAATGGAGCCAAATGCGTATGGGAATTGATATGCACGAAACAGCAGATTCTACTGCCAAGCTGGCGCGAGTAATTATTTTTCCATGGAAGTGTCGTCCATTTGCGAAGAATATAGATCGGCTATGGGGATTAGTGGGGTGCCATTTACTTTCGTGCCGGTCCGAAGCTAACAAGAAACCAGCTGCCGGTGATCTAAAAAGCTCCATAGCTGATCAAAAGTGGATAACTTTGCCGTGTCGAATAATCTAAAAAAATGCGTTAAAAGCTATTTAGAAAAATAGAGTAAATATATTTTCAAAATATAGAAAATTCGAACTCCACACACTCAACATCAACAAAAAAAAAAAAAAAGAGCATTTCATCTATTATGGACATATAATCTGAATTCAAACATGCAAGTATTTGATGTAAGTACTGACAAATACATTGCTTCAATGATAAATATGTATAACCTGTTATTAACTGTGGCATTCAGCAGCTAAAGGAGTACCCGCAAGTTGGACGCCCCTTGAGAATTCCACGATGGGTAATCTTGCAGCTGAGAATCACCCACCATTCCGTTGTCCGCACCAGCAGATCAACATGAGAGGAACATTAGGTAGATAAATTTAAGGACGCCCATATAGCTTCTCTTATGATTAGCAAGATGCGTCAAGTGGCCTTGATATAGGTTGCCACCCTGTGCAAACTTGGAGAACCTCTTTCAGAGCCTCTGATGGCGCTTCCATTGTCCATGTAGAGTAGAATCCACTTGCTTCGAACATGGCACTCACACCAGGACAAGGAACTAAACTGGGCTGAGCGCCATTAAGGAAAATATCCCCTTCAGACCTTATCCATCCAGAATTAGGCTGCTCACAATCGGCTGCCTGCACGGACATTGTCAACCGTCCAAAGCATATTCTCAGCACACAAATAGCAATGAGGTGATAAGACCCCAGTCAGACACCTCATCTATGTGATGAAGCAGAATGTGAAGTGTTCAGGTCACTGAAGTTCATGAATTTTTATTTTAGCATCCTTCCCACTCTCGGCATGTTGCTATACATAGTGAAATCTGACAAATAATTCTGGGTACAGGTGATGGTTTAGGGATCCATATTCAGAAGAAACTCCCTAGAATTCATCACACCAACAGTAGGATGGCACATTCATAGACCATTGCATGCTAAATATGCAGTAAGCATTAAACAAAATGATAGGACAAGATTTAATTTCTTAGAAATGTATTCTGATTTGCAATCTAACAATTTTTTTTATCAGAACTCCAACAGCAATTTCAAATTCTCAAGTGTACAAGAAAACTAAAAGGGCAGATATTCAAATAGTTTTAGCTTCTGTAAAAATCACATGATCAAGTACAACCACAAGTTCAGTATGTTATTAACTTCCAGGTGATTGCATCAAACAATTCTCAATTACAATGCCATCAACCCTGCAAGCAGAATTCTGGCCGGATAAATGTACACTTTCTGCAGATTAGGAAAAAAAAAAAAAAAAAAAGAATCTACAAAAAATGTCTTAACAACATTTTTGTTATAAATTATATATCCCATCACTTCAATCAATTCACTGTTTAAGCAATGCAGCAACTGACAAGATCTGAATCATACATGCATAGTAGTAAATCTAATCTTTCAATGCCTCTTCACCGAATATGACAAGCATGGATGTTGTGTGATTGTCACAAAGCTAGGCAAAGTGGAATAACAGTCATTTGGCTGTTTTGCTAGAGGAAAAAGAACCTCATGAACCATGCATAACCATCTGAAAGCTGAGGAAAGTTGAATAACACTTGTTTGGCCATTTTGATAGAAACAAGAAACAAGGAACCACAGTGCATGGGGTCAGCATAATACAGTTGGACATAAGGCTGCATAGAAGCCATTAGCAGCAGAGGAGAGAATCAAAGACACAGTGGAATTTCAAAACAAGAGTCATGCAAGTGATCACAATAAGTTCAGCAGAAGTTTAGATATAGATCAAAATGACAATGATGATAGTGATGACCACAGCAACAATGATGATGATGAAGCATGAATCCTACCATTGGACCATTTCAGCTAATCATGAATTCATGGTGATGATAATGGTGACAGCATGTACATAGCATTAGTAACATTTAAACTTTTTATTATATAAACTAATTCTAATCCACAGGTTCAGGGTGTTAGTCCGTTGAAAAATTTCCTCGAAAGGTTATTTTCATAGAGATGCACTGTGACAGTGAAAGTTTTTATGCAGAAAACCAGACAAATCAAAGGCAGGCAACCTACTTAATCAAATCCCTGGTTAATATACTGAGAACAAATATATAATCATGTAGAACTTTTAATGGTCCTCGGTTCAGCCTTCAAACAAGGAGCTGATTATCAACTTGTTTCCTGATTGACAGGTAACGTTTTAAGCTTTTTGTCTCCTGCCTTTTCCCATATGGTGCTTCAATATTATTAATAAATTAAAGCAAATATATATGAGGCATTCCCCTACTGTGAAGCAATTTAATCTCAAGTCCTTCAGTAGTGCTCAGGTAAAGAAGCCATAATAAACAAGAAAGATAAACTCAATAGTATACCTTCTCTGGCATGTACTTAAATACCACCTTCTTCTCCCCCGCTTCATATATGTTATTTTGAGACAGAATCTGCAGCAAATAAATAAATAAATAAATAAATAAAAATCCTTCATTGAATGTTTTAAATTTCTTTTTAAAATAAATGGCTTCAAGTCTAAAGAAACCTGAGATTCCACACTAGCGCACACAGCATATATGCCCCAATTTCTTGTGTAGTTGTTATATAAATGAACTTTCGCAAATCTAACACGAGGATGCCTTTGCCTAGTCCCATCAAAGAAACAATGATGAATTGTCACCCTTATGCATCTATCTCCAACGTGTTTGGCATCTGCTCCAATAAGCATTGTCTTATCATGTCTTGAGAAGTGGCATCTGTTGTTAAAATTAAGAAAAACTGATGTAAAATGTTTGCTACATGATGAACAAGACAAATTGTCAAAACTAGAGAAATATGTCAACCAAAACACACACACACACATTTACATTCATACAAGTAAACAAGTTGGAGCCAGAAACATTTGCATGCCGTGGTGGATCACTATCCAATGCAGCAGTTCAACCTCAATCAACCTGCAACTGTTTCTTCTTTATAGGATCACAGTCACGTTGAGTTTTGTCATAATGACTTGATCTAAATATAAATTTGAACAGCTTAATATAGAAAAATTAGCTTTACCAACCATGGATGCACCCACCTAGAAACAGTGATATCTGTGCTTTGTCGTGTGATGTCAATCAGTCCATCATCAAAATCACTCAAGGTGCAACGGTCTATCCATATGTGCCTTGAATTGGGCTTTATTTGAATTCCATCGACATCGGGACCTCTACCGCCTTCAAATTCCAGATTACATATAATGACATGTTCACATTCCTTTAGCCTTAAACCCTTGCCCATGAGTTTTATCCTTTGGCCACGGCCATCAATTGTTTTATAGGATGAGACATTTAAGTAAGAATTGAGGTGAATGGTGCCAGAGACTTCAAATACAATCCAAAGAGGTTCTTGCCTACGGCAACCAGCACGAAGTGATCCACTTCCATCATCTGAACAAACAAAAGAAGAAACTTAACTTTAAAGGAACAGTGAAAAGGTGAAAAAGAAAGGGGGAAAAAAACAGTTCGACAAGTGGAATGACAGTGGCAACAATTGCAAGTCTCGCTCAGCTAAAAAAGATTTTTCGTGAAACCAAAATTCCGAGCGCAGTCGAAAAGATAGATCAAGTCAGCATATAGTTCTGGAGTTTTTCATGATAGAGTCAAGCATACTTGTTATTCTGAGGATTCGGGACCTTAAGGAGGAGGTTGGCAATCTCAATGCAAGTATATCTCAGTGGACAAGTATCTCTCTCTCTCAGATAGAAGACTTATTATCCCAACTGGTGAGCTCTAAGGACATATACTGGACATATCCTGTAACTCATACATTCAACATCATGCAAAGATCACAGAATTTCAACACCAAATCACTTGAGAATCCATTCTTGACATCCACAAAAGATTCAAAGAAGGCGAATCATAGAGCTCAAAAGCTCAACGAGTACCGATTTGTAGGCATCCTAGCCATGTAATTAGCAATTCAACAATCATTAATACCACCTCAAGGAATAAAAGACAGCAATTTTCAGTACGATCGCCCAATCAAAGAAGAGTTCTGACGTGAAACCGTCTCCCCTTGGCCCTACCGACGGAGGAGAGAAGCGATCAATTGCTTTAGTAAATGAAATTCAGCTATAACGAACGAGAAGGGACGAGGAGGAGGAGAAGCAGAGGGGCAATACCAGCTAAGGAGGTGACGTAGTAGACGGATCCATGGAGGCCGCCGATGGCGGCCCGTCCGAAGCCCTCGGCCTGGCCGGCGAGGGCACGCAAGGTGGTGTCGACGTGGGCATAGGGCAAGGGAACCATGGACAAGGGAGGGGGAATGTGGAAGGCGGAGCTGGAAGGGGGTGGAGGAGGAGGAGGAGGATATATAGGTGGTGCCGGTGCATGCCAGGGAGGAGGAGGAGGATTTATAAGGGAGGGAGGATGAGGGAGAGGGGGGCCGTTAGTGGAGCAATGGGGCTGATGGTGGGAAGACAAACGGCCACCCATGAATGCACGGTTTCGCTCTCGGGCTCCGATTTCTTCTCAGGTCGTTTTTAAGTTTTAATTGCCCCTCCGGCGGTTTTGTGGTCGATATCTAGAGTGGGACCCACCTGGGATGGCGCTGGCACTTGCCGGACTGAGACCGAGGATAGTGAAAAGTACTCGGCCAGTGGTCAGCCTCATGTTCGGATGACACCTGTCGTGGGCTTGTAGGCAACCTCGAATTAGTGGGTTATTTTTGGTCCGCCGCGATGAGGGACCAAGCGAATGTGACTTCCAAACTCCGTACTATGATTGGCCTTTTTTCTTATCATGTCATCGCAGAGACAAGGCACCGACGGAGTTGTAATTCTTGGGAGGGTGACTAAGGAAGTGTTTGTCATAAGACAAACGATGGAAATGAGATGGAATGAATTTTGAAATGGAAAGAATCATATGAAATAACAAGGATAAAATGGAAATAAATAAGTAGATATATGGAAAGATTAGAAAATAATTTAAATAGTAAAATAAAAATGAAAAAGTATGATGTTGAGCAATTAATTCCTTTTAACTCTTCTATTTCATTTGTTGGTAGTCGAATACTTCATGAATTCTAAATGCAAATAATGTCTGAAAATTTTGCAACAAAAGGAAAACGGTAAAAATCATATATGCCAGTGAAGCACAAAACAGGATGTACAAATTGTTAGGTGGGTTCCTCCCACATGAAGTCAAAGTGGGGGACCCACCCATTTTGGCTTATATGAAAATTTCCTTACCTGCTTTTGTCCTCTTGCCTCTGCTTTCGGCGCGTGCGTGAGAGAGAGATATCATCTCTCTCTTCTCTTCTCGGCTCTCACAGCAGAGACGATTATATTCGTCAGAGAGAGTTTTCCCGTCTCGGTTTTTCAGAGCAGCAGCATCAGCAGCTTCGACGGACGGAGGAGGATTTTATCCTCATATGCTCAAGGTTTCTACGACAGTCATCTCTTCCAGCTAGAGAGAAAATTCTGCCGTCATCTCAGATTTGGTGAGATCTACCTTGATTAATTTATGTACTGAAATCCATCCTTATTGTGATGATGAAATCCTCTAGTTTTGACTAGAGAAGACATTGAGTTGTAATCCCATTATTCTATAGTGGAAGATTTACCTGGACTGGGTCCCGTGGTTTTTCCCCTTTGGTAAAGAGGGGTTTTCCACGTAAAAATTGTGGTGTGTTTTTCCCGTGGTTTGATTGCTTATTATTTGCAATATTTATTGTCTGTGATTAATCATTCCTATTTAATCTACACAAGAAGGGGATAGCCTAAAATCCCAACAAGTGGTATCAGAGCGAGGTTTTAGTAATCTTGTGCCTTGTGTTGAACGATGGAGGTTAATACAAGTAGAATGATTAATTTGAATGGTTCAAATTATCATGTGTGGAAGGGAAAAATGGAAGACCTGCTATATGTCAAAGATTTTTATTTGCCTGTGTTTGCGGAACAAAAACCCGTAGAAAAAACTGATGCTGAATGGACTTTACTTCATCGTCAAGTATGTGGGTATATCAGGCAGTGGGTGGATGATAATGTTTTAAACCATGTCAGTGAAGAAACAAATGCACGTTCTTTATGGGACAGGCTTGAACAGCTGTATGCTCGAAAAACCGGGAACAACAAGTTGTTTCTAATAAAGAAGTTGATGGGCTTGAAATACAGGGATGGAACTCCTTTATCAGATCACTTGAATGCTTACCAGGGAATTCTTAATCAGTTGGCTGGGATGAATATCAAGTTTGAAGATGAGGTGCAGGGGTTATGGCTTCTAGGCACATTGCCGGACTCGTGGGAGACGTTTAGAATGTCGGTATCTAACTCAGCTCCAAATGGCATAGTCACTATGGACTTGGCTAAGAGTAGTGTTTTAAATGAAGAGATGAGAAGAAAGTCACAGGGTCCGTCACAGTCAGATGTCTTAGTCATGGAAAAGAGGGGGAGGAGCAAGAGTAAAGGTTCGATGAACAGAGACAGAAGCAAAAGCAAGTCAAACAGGTTTGCCAATGTTGAGTGTTATCACTGTGGTAAAAAGGGGCATATAAAGAAGTATTGTCGACAACTCAAAAGAGACTACAAAAATGAAAAAGGGACAGTAAAGGAAACTGATGATAGTAATGATGTTGATAGAGTTTCTGCCATCACAGATGACTTCCTTATTGTGTATGATGATGATGTTGTCAACCTTGTATGCCATGAGACTAGTTGGGTGATTGACAGTGGTGCCTCCGTTCATGCTACATCGCGACGAGACTTCTTTACATCTTATACATCCGGAGACTTTGGGGATGTTAAGATGGGTAACAATGGTGTAGCTAAAGCTGTCGGCATGGGAGATGTGTGCTTGGAAACCAACAATGGTACGATGTTGCTTTTGAAAAATATTAAACATATTCCTGATATTCGCTTGAATTTGATTTCAGCAGGTAAACTTGATGATGAGGGGTTTTGCAACACCTTCAATGATGGTCATTGGAAGCTTACTAAAGGTTCTATGATTGTGGCTAGAGGCAAGAAGTGCTCCTCATTGTACTTCATGCAGGCAAAGATTTCTTCTTGTATTATCAATGCAATGGAGAATGAAAGTACAACAGAGCTATGGCATAATAGACTATGTCACATGAGTGAGAAGGGTTTGATGGTTTTGGCAAAGAAAAATCTTCTTTCTGGATTGAAGAATACAGCATTGAAGAAATGTGCTCATTGCTTGGCAGGGAAGCAAAACAGAGTTGCCTTTAAAATATCCCCTCCTTCAAGACAGCCGGGTATACTTGATTTAGTATATTCTGATGTTTGTGGTCCCATGAAAGTAAAAACACTTGGTGGTGCTCTCTATTTTGTGACTTTTATAGATGATCATTTAAGGAAGTTATGGGTCTATACCTTGAAGACAAAAGACCAAGTGTTAGATGTGTTTAAACAGTTTCAGACCTCAGTTGAGAGACAGACTGGGAAGAAGTTAAAGTGTATCAGAACTGATAATGGAGGTGAGTATTGTGGTCCTTTTGATGAATATTGCAAACAGCTGGGTATTAGGCATCAAAGGACACCTCCGAAGACTCCTCAGTTAAATGGGCTAGCTGAGAGGATGAACAGAACACTAGTTGAAAGGGTAAGATGTTTGCTTTCATATGCACAGTTGCCAGGATCTTTTTGGGGTGAGGCTTTGAGTACCGTTGTACATGTGTTAAATCTCACGCCTTGTGTTCCTTTAAATTTTGATGTTCCAAATAGAGTTTGGTTGGGAAAAGATGTATCCTATAGTCACTTGCGTGTCTTTGGATGTAAGGCCTTTGTGCATATTCCCAAAGATGAGAGGTCTAAGCTTGATGTCAAGACAAGGCAGTGTGTATTTATTGGCTATGGCCAAGATGATTTTGGTTACAGGTTTTATGATCCGGTACAGAAAAAGCTTGTAAGAAGCCGAGATGTTGTGTTTATGGAAGACCAAACCATACAAGATATTGAGAAAACAGTTAAAACAGTTTCTCAATATTGTGATAATTTAACAGACTTGGATCCAGTTCCTTTGACACATGTGCCAGTACAGGTTAGAGATGAAGTTCAAGATGACCAGGATGGTACAGTTGATGCTGATACTCATACACAGGTTGAGATTAATGATGACATTGTTGAGCAGTCACCAGTACCAGAAGTTCCACCAGATGTTCCACTCAGGAGGTCTACTAGAGATCGTCATCCTTCTACACGATATTCTGTTGATGAATATGTGTTATTGACTGACGGGGGAGAGCCCGAATGTTATTCAGAAGCCATAGAAGATGAACATAAGAAGGAGTGGGTTGAAGCCATGCGAGATGAGATGAAGTCACTGCATGAAAATCATACATTTGAGTTGGTAAAGTTGCCTATGGGCAAAAGAGCTTTGAAGAACAAGTGGGTATACAGAGTGAAGCAAGAACAAGTTACCACACAACCTCGATACAAAGCTAGATTGGTCGTCAAGGGATTCAATCAAAAGAAAGGTATTGATTTTGATGAGATTTTTTCTCCAGTTGTTAAAATGTCATCTATTCGTGTGGTTTTGGGTCTAGCAGCTAGTCTTGATTTGGAGATTGAACAAATGGATGTAAAGACTGCTTTTCTTCATGGTGAACTAGACAAGGAAATTTATATGGAGCAGCCAGAGGGTTTCGTGGTAAAAGGAAAAGAGGATCATGTGTGCAAGCTGAGAAAAAGCCTTTATGGCTTGAAGCAAGCACCAAGACAATGGTATAAGAAGTTTGAGTCAGTTATGGAGAAACATGGCTATCGAAAAACAACTTCTGATCATTGTGTCTTTGTGCAGAAATTCTCTGATGATGATTTTATTATACTATTGCTTTATGTCGATGATATGTTGATTATTGGCAGAAATTCTTTGAGGATTGACAGGTTGAAGACGCAACTAAGTCAAATTTTTGCTATGAAGGATTTAGGGCCGGCAAAGCAAATTCTTGGCATAAGCATTCATCGTGAGAGGAATGCCAAGAAGTTATATCTGTCACAGGAGAACTACATTCAGAAGGTACTTCAGAAGTTCAACATGGACAAAGCTAAAGCGGTTAACTCTCCTCTTGCTACTCATTTTAAGCTAAACATTGAGCAGTGTCCCTCTACAGATGCAGAGAAGAAAGACATGGAAAGGGTTCCATATGCTTCAGCTGTGGGAAGTTTGATGTATGCAATGGTATGTACAAGACCAGACATAGCTTATGCAGTTGGTGTTGTTAGCCGGTTTTTGTCCAATCCTGGGAGAGAGCATTGGAATGCAGTTAAGTGGATTATGAGATATCTACGAGGTACTTCCAGTTTGAGACTTTGCTTTGGCAATGAGAAACCATTACTAGTTGGCTACACAGATGCAGATATGGCAGGAGATGTGGACACTCGTAAGTCTACCTCTGGTTCCTTGATTACTTTTGCAGGGGGAGCTGTAGCTTGGCAATCAAGGCTACAGAAATGCGTTGCACTTTCTACAACCGAAGCGGAATTCATTGCAGCAACTGAAGCATGTAAAGAGTTGTTGTGGATGAAGAGGTTTCTACATGAGCTCGGTTTCAAGCAACAAAGATATATCGTATTTTGCGATAGTCAAAGCGCAATTCACCTTGGTAAGAATTCTTCTTTTCATGCAAGATCAAAGCATATTGATGTGAGGTATCATTGGATAAGAGAAGCTATTAATGACAAGTTGTTTGAACTTGAGAAAATCCATACCGATTATAATGGCTCTGATATGTTGACGAAGGCTCTACCAAGGGAGAAGCTTGAAGTTTGTCGTTCAATCGTTGGGATGACGAATCCCTTCATGTAGTCGGAAGGGGGAGATTTGTTAGGTGGGTTCCTCCCACATGAAGTCAAAGTGGGGGACCCACCCATTTTGGCTTATATGAAAATTTCCTTACCTGCTTTTGTCCTCTTGCCTCTGCTTTCGGCGCGTGCGTGAGAGAGAGATATCATCTCTCTCTTCTCTTCTCGGCTCTCACAGCAGAGACGATTATATTCGTCAGAGAGAGTTTTCCCGTCTCGGTTTTTCAGAGCAGCAGCATCAGCAGCTTCGACGGACGGAGGAGGATTTTATCCTCATATGCTCAAGGTTTCTACGACAGTCATCTCTTCCAGCTAGAGAGAAAATTCTGCCGTCATCTCAGATTTGGTGAGATCTACCTTGATTAATTTCTGTACTGAAATCCATCCTTATTGTGATGATGAAATCCTCTAGTTTTGACTAGAGAAGACATTGAGTTGTAATCCCATTATTCTATAGTGGAAGATTTACCTGGACTGGGTCCCGTGGTTTTTCCCCTTTGGTAAAGAGGGGTTTTCCACGTAAAAATTGTGGTGTGTTTTTCCCGTGGTTTGATTGCTTATTATTTGCAATATTTATTGTCTGTGATTAATCATTCCTATTTAATCTACACAAGAAGGGGATAGCCTAAAATCCCAACACAAATCGACACTCAAATAATACACAGATTGGATCTCATACAGGCAGTGGCTGAATTTGCCAAAGGAATCTCTATTCGATTCAAGAATATGACACAATTCTTGAGAGATTGCAGCATAATCTGTTTCTCAAACTTCCAACGCCACTCATACATAATGCTTCAGTCATATTACTCAGCGTAGAGGTGTTACAGATATTTGGAGAGGATAGTTCTTTTCACTGTTTAAAGCTATAGGGGATGCCAAACATTCCCCTCAACCAACAAACCTCAACATCATTCGCACATCAGGTGAGAATTCTTCAGTCAAATTACTCTGCTTGGAATTGGTGTCGCAGACCTCGTGAACACTTTCAGTCCAGTTCTTCACTATTTCAAGCTTTGGAGGATGACAAAAGTTCCTCTCAGCCGAGGGATACTCCTCTTCAACTAGTGTCGGCGTTTGGCCTACGTGCACAGTTGACCAAAATTGTCCATCCCAATTGTCTGCAGCAATCTTTTGATGCATCTTGTCGTTTAAGCTCAGCCATGCAAAAATATACAATCTCCCTTGACTTAAGATTTGACAGTGGATCAACAAATCAAAATTTAAAATAAAATAAAAGATCTGACAATGGATGTTAAAGCATCTCCAGTTATACACAATCACCAATAATCTCGGCAAGAGCAATTCCCATCCTTGAAATGGTGGAACCGGTTGATGTCTCTTACTATGATTTCTCTCTTTGTAAGCAGTGAGATGTACTTCGTTACATTATGGCAATCACCACACACACGAAGGTTCTTCCTTATCTGGATTGTGGTCCCTGGGCTCGTATTAATGAGTCCAAACACAATAGCCAGCCTCTCACTATGACTGTTCAGCAGCTGTTCTTTAACATCATCCTCCACATCATGTTTTGAATTGGTATCCGGCACATAACCAATAGCCTTTATCTCATCCATTAGTTCATTTAGTTTAGCATATATCATCTCAGTTTGTGGGTGGTTTGTGCTACCAGAGTAGAAACTGTGAACCTTATTTTTAAACTCGATAGAACTCCAACCAGGATTCTTTTTCAGCCCTTTCTTTTCCATCATTTTTCTTACCTTAGCCACATTATCCCACATTGAAGCTGTTGCATATATATTAGCCAACAGCACATAATACCCAGCATCTTGTGGCTCTAGTTCAAACAACCTCCTTGCTGCCTTTTCTCCTAAGTCAACATTTTGGTGAATCTTGCAGGCACCCAGCATAGCACCAAATATACTAATGCCAGGTTCAATTGGCATCTTTTGAATGAAGTCCCAGGCTTCGTCAAGCTTCCCAGCGCGCCCAAGAATGTCCACCATGGAACCATAATGATCCATTGATGGCTCAATCCCATAGTCCTGTTTCATGCTGACGAAGTAACGCCAACCCTCATCCACCAACCCAGAATGGCTGCAAGCAGAAAGAACACACAGGAAGCTTACATCATTTGGCTTGGTAGGACTTCTTTGCATCTCCTCGAACAGCTCGACTGCAGCTTTACCAAAGCCATGAGTTCCATAACCATCAATCATGGCATTCCATGTTGTCACATGCGGCTCATCCATCATATTAAACAGCTCCCGTGCAATGTGAACACCCCCGCACTTTGCATACATATCAACAAGTCCAGTCATCACAAAAACATTCTTCTCCAGACATGATCTAATAGCAAATCCATGTACCCATTTCCCTTGGCGTAGCACAGATACATCTGCTACTGCAGGAATAACACTTGCTAAAGTAAAAGAATCGGGCTTAACTTTTTCCTGTTGCATTCTGCTAAAGAGATTCAGTGCATCTTTTGAATATCCATTTTGTGCAAACCCCAAAATCATTGCATTCCAGGAAACAAGATTTCTATCTGTCAGGTTTTCAAATATTCTTGCAGCTGCATCTACCCTCTTACACTTGCAAAACATGGCAATTAAAGAATTCATAACAGAAGAATCAGACTCTAGCCCAATTTGAATCAATAGTTCATGAATATACTCTCCTTGTTCAAGATCCCCTAATTCTCCACAAGCCTGTAGTGCTGCCATGATAGTAACATTTGTGGGTTTTATCCCCTTATCCAGCATGTTCTTGAACATCTTCATTGCTTCCTCAGCATCACCACTTTGAGTGTACCCATCAATGATTGAATTCCACGAAACCACATTCCTTATCTGCATCCTATCAAACACTAGCCTCCCAATCCTAATTGCCTCACATTTCGAATACATGTCCGTGAGGGCTGTTGCAATATTCACCAGAGAGTCAAAACCAGCTCTGATAGCATAACCATGAATTGATCTACCGAACCTCGAAGAACGAATATCAGAGCAGGCTGGCAGTAAGGAAACCAGGGTGATTGAATCAGGCTTCTCACCCTCCTCCTGCATCAAATAAACTAGCTCTAATGCTTGCCTCGCAAACCCGTTCTGCGCATATCCTGCAATGATTGCATTCCAAGCCGTCAAATCTTTCTGGGACATTCTATCGAACATCTTCCTCGCATCGTCAAGCTGCCCGCATTTCGCGTACATGTTCATCGCAGCAGTCATCGCAAACATATTCGACTCGAACCCATGAGCAACGAGCTGCGAATGGATCTCCCTCCCCCGTTTCAGCTTCGAATTATCGCCGCAGTTCTTCAACAAATAGGTGAAGTTATAAACCACGGGCCGGACATCGGAGAGCTTCATTCGAGTAAAGAACGACAGCCCATCTTCAACGTGAGAGTGTCTGGCGTGCCCCTTCAGGATCGCGTGGTATGATCCCTCAGTCTTGGAATCGACGCGGTCGAACACGAGGATGGCGTGGTGGAGGTGCCCGAACTTGGAGAAGAGGCTGACGAGCTTGGCCTGAACTGGAGGGTGAGTGGAGAGACCGGATTTGATGATGGGAGAGAGCATATGGTGAAGCTCTTTGATGTCGGAGCAGAGGTCGAGGAGTAGAGGAGAGTGGGAGAAGAAAGGTTGGGAGAGGAAGGCTTTCGGAGGCAGGAAAGGATCATGGCTGTTGGGAGGAGGGGAGGAGGGGCGCATTCCAGTGGGAGGAGGGGATGAGTGGAGCGGCAGAGAAGATTTGAGCATGGAAGCCATTACTCCTCGACGTTCAAGTGATGACTGATGAGGCCTCTAGACAAATTATCCGTAATCTTATATATCTAAAAAATTATATGTATCCGTAATCTTAGCCCTGATCTTACTTCCGTGGTTCGTAAATCGTAACCCGTGATTCCCACGTCTCAACCGATGGCTCCCGCCATGAGATTTGCAGCATCATTCCAAATCAGTCGCAAACAAGTTTTGTGGAGGAGGGAGATGACTAAAAATGTATTATTTATTTTATATAAGTTAAATATATTAAGATTAATAATTTTCAAAATATAAAAATACATTTTTGTGCCTGCCCCGGTGATCATGCCCCATGATATTTTCATTGGTATTGTGTTATTTTAAGTAAAAATTTTGAAAAATGAATGAGTGATTTAATATAATGTGGATAACAGTAAAAAGTAAATAGAATAAAGATAAAATAAACAAAATGATTGCATGGAAAAACTATTGGAATGTGGATGTCTTTGGCACTTGGAAAAAAATAAAGAGTGTGTTTGGTTGGAGGTAAAACTTTTAATGAAAAGTTTCTGGAGTAGAAGTTGTCAAATCAATAGAAAATGATATGATATAATAGGAGTAATGATGAGGAGTAAAGAGAATAAAGTTAAAATAGATAGGTTAGTTGTATGGGTAGTTGTGTAGAAATGATTGAAAAGTAGGGTAGTTTGTATAGAAAAATGTGAAAAAATAATTAAAAAATAGAGTAATTATGGAGAGTGAAAAGTTTTAGATTGAAAAGTTTTATTTGACACTTTTTTACCCTAAACAAACACACCCAAAGAATTTTGTTTTTGTAGAAAGTTCTAAAAAAAATGAAAGAGAATAATGTGGTATAATAAGAGTAATGATAAATAATAAATAATAAAATTAAAATATAAAAGATAATTACATGAAAATACATAAATATCTATTTCTCCTTTTTCTTAAGGATTTTTTTATTGATATTTATACAATATGACAACTGATATTACAATAGTATCTTTCATAACTCCTATACAGAGATAAATCTATAACACTTACATGCATGGGAAAATGTGTAAATACTCATGCATGAGAGAAATGTATAAACTCGCATACTAGCGGGACTTACGAATACACCCATACGCAAGGTGATTTAAGGTTGAGACCACCGACCTGACTTACCACGATGCCTTGTGCATTGTGGCTATTACCAAATGCTTTGATAAAAGTAATAATTAGAAACTACAACATTTGAGTAGTTAATATACTAAATTATATGGAAAAGGAGAGAATCTTCTCATATTTGATATAAAAAGATGTTAAATCATTATCGAAAAATAACAATTTATTTTTTATTTTACTATATTATTTACTTATTTGTGATATAACTTTTCTTATCTTCTTTTTCTATTCCTAAGTACATATACCCTCTAAACACAAACTATCCTTACATCAAATTTTTTGCAAATGACTTCCATACACAAGTGAGTTTCAAGATAGGTTAGATTGGGCCAAAGTTAGCCCAACCCTAATTATATATTTTAAAAAAATTATCAAATCCTGCTTTTAATATTGGATTTAGACAAGGTCTACTTGTCTCTCAATTCTTATCTCTTTTCAATGGATTGGGAAACAATTCTTAGTTGGTATCGAGTGATGAGTCGAATAGGAGATAAGAGTCAAGTATAACAAACTTAAAAGTTGTATATCTATCAAATATAAATTCATATCTATGTTAAATTTATAGATACAAAGATTCTATAATTTATTAACTAGTAATAGTAAAACATTTTTAATTATAATAGTTATAATAAAAATATTTTTAATCATAGATATCATACTAAATTTGCGAAAACAAGTTAATGTAGAAAAATTCATTTACAACTTAAATAAAAAATTTAGGCCAATTTAATTTTTTTTAGCTTTGTAAACATTAAAAATCTTATTTATATCAAATTAACATGTTAAAAATTAAAGTACAATTCAGTGACAATTCATTGACATTGTTCTTGACAAATAATTGACGATAATTCCTCAATTTTAACCTAAGTCTATAATGATCAAGGGTGCAATATAAATAAGGTAACTCGTTAATCCCTTTTAAAACAAATTGGGATTGGCTTTTACTAACCGGCTAACTCAATTAGTGATCCATTCAACCTATTTATTTGAAATAAATGGTCACAGATTGAGAATTATCAGCCTATCAACTGTTTAACATGTCTAATCGCCTAACTTACTAACCTACTAGCAATCCAAGTGTTCGAATTTTTTTCATATTGATGCAAAAAATTTTAGGATCAATTGTTAAACATTTATTGGAATATTGAGATTTGGATCAATTATATGCAACTTTATATGATTATCAAGTTTGTTTTTAAGTTATTAATAGTTTAAGTCTAAATTTATTTTACGTCATGTAGTTGTTAATAAATTAGTTGTCTCACAACTTGCTTACAACTTAGTCACACCTAATACAAATAACTTATTAAACCAATCAACCTCATTTATTAAAGGGATATTAACATTTATACCAAAGAAAAATTAAATTATCTTTATTCGTGCCAACAATTTTAAAAGGTTTTCTTCCTTGCTCATATTTTCTAGCTTAATTTCATTTATGCTAGTATCATTAAATTTTCAAATTAAATAGATTGTGAATTGACAAAAATTCTCTATATGCATAAGCATAGTCTTTCTTAGCAACTAGGGACTTTTTGAATCTATTCACAACTGATTCAACTTGAAACTATCAAGATGTCACCCTAGTGGTGAGGTCATTACCTAGGCATAAAACTAGTATGATTTTGAAATGATAGAGATGCATTTGGCCCCATCAATTATTTGGGAGTTGCATTTTCTTAATTTCTCAAGCGGAGATATATCTCCATATTTCAGTGGTGGAATTATGTTGCGTCTCTAAATTCTTTGATGAGAGTAGATTGTCTTATTAAAATTTGTAAAAATGTTTCAAGGCTACATTGTAAGAAATATTGATACGTGTGTAAATATATCAATAAAAAATTAATTTAACTTGAAAATATATTAATACTATCATGAAAGATTTTTAAAATTATTAGTGTGGATGAAAATAATTTAGTTTTTTGTTAAAATGAATATTATTGTCTCAAAAATAGATTATAGCAAGATTAGGGTTTAGTTTTTTTAAGTGAATTAATAAATAAATTAAGGTTGTTATTTTTAAATAATTAAAATACGGATTAGAGTTGAAATTTAATAGATGAATTAGGATTGGGATTAGGCTTCAGGCCTTCCCACCCAATCTTATTGCACCCTTAAGAATGATGTAAAATGCACTCCTCGAGTTATATACATAAAATTATTTGTTTCGTTGAAATAAGTTGTATCTAAATCAAATATGCACATGGCCTCATCAAAGATACATGAAAAATCAATTTAACAAAATTGTATAATTTACATATCAATTTCAATATTGTAAATTCGATATTCAATCCATCTAAAATATTATTTATGTCGATGAATGATATAAATATTGCTAACATTTTAATGGTTTATGAATATATTTAAGTAATTTTCATAATTTATATATAATTATATATTTTAAGTAGGTCAATATTTTAATTGAAATATTTTTTGTTTTTGACCACATAATAAAATAAATGACGGTAAAACATATAACTAGTTGATTTTAATTTAAATAATAACCCCACAAAACAGCTCTGGCAAATTTTGGTATTAACCTACATTTCACTGGAGAGTTTTATTTTGGATCCAACTAAATGTTTGGATGTGATGACTAGCAGTGCAAGTGAGTTAGGTTAGCCCACTAACCCATCTAGCCTAGCCCATTTAAACATAAGTTAGCTTTGGGTGGATTTCTAAAATGGGTTGGACCGACCCAAATCCAATCAACCCAACTTCATCATGCCTAGCAGCGTTCATCCCCGTCGATACAAATTATTTAGTATCTAAAAATAAATTAAGATCATTCATAACGATCTAGTGGAACAAAAAAAAATGGACAAGCATAATTTAGTTGCAAAATGTCAAAATTCAATTATAACAGCAATATTAATATTTATATATGATGTCTAAACATATTTTATTATATATAAAATTTTCAAATTATTAACTTATTTAGAATAGATAATTATTTTAATAAATTCTTCAAATTTAAATAGACAATTGTTTGAATACTTAGGCCAGGTGGTCTTGCATATAATAATGATATATTATTAACCATTCTATTCGCGTCTAATAATTATAAAAGCTAAATATAATTTTTTCATTTTGTATTTAATTACGCATGCCCAGAAATATTGAGAATAAATATTTTTGACTTAGGAGGTGTTTGAAAAGATGTAAGGTACTTGAAACATATGTACATAGGACGGGATTTTCAATTCACAAGGGTAATTTTTTTCAAATTTAAATATAATTTTTTCATTTAGTACAAATCATTATATTTTCATCTTATTTTTAAATTCCATTCAAGTTCATTGAATCCTTCCCCACCCTGAAGTGTGGAATCTTGCCTTCGCCTCTGAGTTGTGTTCTCTTATAGTGTTGGCCAGAAGTTGGGGTGGGCAGGATTCGAGAAAATGGGTTATACAGGGTTAGGATGAGGAGAAGTTGGGTTGGGTTTAATTGGCTACAAAACCAACCCACTTGCACCCGTGCACGTTATCGAACCAGACCAAGACCATAATCTTTCAGCAGTGCTTGCCTATGCCAACAACTGATCTCAGTTCTTTTAATTTAATTTTAGAATTTTAGAATATTTTAGTATTTGTGTCAATTAATGCCAATGATTTTTCATGTTTCACGTATGCCTGTCCACGTGATCAGTCATTGCCAACCAAAGTACAAACAGTGCATGCACGGGACAGTGTGGCCCACCATCAACTCCTCTGGCACTTTAATATGTAGGCACGACAAAATGTGTGCGCTCCATTTTAAAAAGTTAAATAATTGATTTGCAAAGGCAAGCACGTGTCAAAAGATCGTAGCCCGTGCGAGACGGGGGACCCCGCCTTAAAAACTCCCACCGACTAAGCCTCAAATGCTGCGGTCTCAAATGAGAAAGTTGGCGTGTCCAGGCATATAGCCAGGAGGTACACACTTGCCACTCCGGTCAGAGCGTTAATTCTTTTCTCCGGCTTGTGATGGGATTTTTATCTTCCATTTCTGGAGCATAGTCTTTTGCATTTAATCATCGGCGAAAATCCGTTATATTGAATTGAAAAAATGCACTTTGGGATTATCAAATTGTAAATATATAACTTCTAAAGTAGAAACCTAAAAAATGAAAAAGTACGCAAAGGCGATGTTTAGTAATTTGAAAATTATAGGAATGGTGGGATGGGGTGAGAAGTAAGAAATTAAATATTTTGAGAATTGTGTAATTGGTATGAAATTATATGAATAAAGATGAAATAAATAGGATAATTAGAGTGCAATATGAAAGAAAAATTATTAAAATATAAGGATAAAAAGGTTAAAATAGGATTTTTAAGTGATGAATTAATAAGCTTAAGAATCTGTATCAATTCCCATCCCATTAATCGCACACCGAATAGGCGGATACCCAAACATTTCACTATCGGAAAATCATCCCTTTATATATTTGTCCAGAGAAACTTTTCTTTTGCACAGTTAAAATTAAATTAACAATATTATATGTAACAAAATGAATATCTTCCGCAACCAAAGTAATATAAGAATGAGAAATAAGAAAGTATTTCAAAGAATTTAAGATCTTTGAATGGTTGTGTATCCTTAATTTCTAAACAACTTTTTTCAATTTTCAAAACATTCTTTTCAATTGTAATATATCTTTTTTTTTATAATGTTAATGCAATTTATTTTATTAGTAATATACATCATTACACTATGGTTCTGTTTCTTTGTTTTGTTCAAGAGCTTGAATCCAGCTCCATGTACCTTTTACACATTATAATCAACTATATAATGTAATTTACTAGTAGTTGATTGAAATAAGAGTGAAGTACTAAATGGTTCTTTTTGGCCCTTAGATTAAAAAATACTCTTAGTTTTAAAAATACTCTTAGTTTTAAAAATATCTGGCAATTATTCACATTAAGTGCTAATTATTCAAAAAGGCATAAGTATACGATATATATTTCTTTCATATTCCCACGCAAAAGTAAAATTGTGCAGAGAGCAATGAGAAAAATTTTAAAAACGAAAAATATAATAAAATTAGTGATTATAAATAAAAGAAAATTTAAAATAGATAAATCATTTATATGAAAATTTAAAAAGTTAAATATATATAATAATTAAATAGTTAAAATATTAAACTACCACTAAAAAATCACTAAAAAGGTAATGTATTTCTTTTTTAAACTTAGGGTGTGTTTGGCCATAGGTATAAAATGTGAAGTCAAAACTTTTCAATTTAAAATTTTTTCACTCTCAATAATTACTATATTTTTCATATTTTCTTATATAACTACCATACTTTTTAATTATTTTCATACAGTTATCGATACGACTAACTTATTTATTTTAACTTCATCATCTTTAGTCTTTATTATTACCTTTATCATATTATCTTATATAATAACTTTTACTCTTTCAAACTTTTCAACAAAAATTTTATCTGCTCTCGGACGCGGAGGCCGATCGTATGCTTCCGGCGCATGTACCTATTTTTTTAATTTGTTGAATTTTTTTATAAAACTGTTAATATAAGTGTATTTAACATCTTTATAAAAAATTTTCATTTTTGGAGTATTTTAGATATTTATTTTTTATTTTTGAAAATCAGTAAATGCCATTGATTTTCAAAAATAAAAAATAAATATATAAAATACTTTAAAAATGGTAAAAATTTATATACATATTAAATGCATATAGATTAACAATATTGTAAATTTTTTTTTTTAAATAATAAAAAAATAAGTGCATGCACACAGAAGTACGCGGCCGAGGAGCATACGATGGGTCCCTCAGACGCACCCTTAATCTGCACCCATTCCCAAACGGACACCAGCGGGCGCAGCTGAAGTCCCTATCCTCGCGGGCTGCAGCGCCGAGACACGCTGGCGGCTCGGCTGGCGGTGGGCGGCGATTGTTTTGCCTGCGTGTCCATTAACAGCACCCGTCAAGGCGTCAACAGCGAAAGTGTGACTGACATGCATTTCCGTCCAAAAGTAGTCCCCACTTGCACGCACGATAGTCCAGCGGACTTAATTGCACAAAACAATTGCGAGCCTCATTTTCCAGCTCGGAAGTAATTCTCCCTTCCATCTAAAACTATGGGTACAACTCGAGTTGGGTTATATCGGATTAGAGTGAACTCAAACCTTAAGTCAACCGAGTTGGAGTAAATTCGAATCCTAATCCTAAGAATTTAATCTGGGTTCGGACCATGTTCGCATTGATTTTTGTTTAGTTTTGGATTAGAATTCAGGTTACCAATAAACTATTTTTTTCCAAATTTAATTGTAATCTAAAAGAAAATTATTGGAATATACATACCTGGGTTTATGAAGTCAAGCCTCACGCTGAATTCTGCAACATTCTTTCAAAGAATTCTGCAACATCATGCTGAATTCTGCAACATCATGCTGAATTCTGCAATATTCTTTGAATGAACTCTGCAAGCAATTTTTCGGCACCATATAGACACAAATAAATGAAAAATTAGTTAGTTTTATGATTAGTTGGTCATTTATATTTAATAGCTAATGAAAATAACTCAAGTGTAACAAATAGAAAATGAACATATCATACCAACTATTGTAGTTGAAACTAAACATTATTATACAAATTGCTGAAATTGAATTCAAATTGAATATTTATTATACAAATTGCTAAAATAGAAATTGACCACTTATCATACCAATAAACTTAAAATATGAATCAAATTTATACTACAATCTGAAATTCAAACTAACAGAAAGTATAATATGAAATAGATTTATCATGTCAACTCAAATTCAAACATAATCCACATACACAGTTATTCAAAGCAACTAAATCTAAATACACTAAGCATAATGATTCAACATTCCAATCTAATTTAAGTGCAATCTAAATTTAAAATGACAATATAAACAAATCTCAAGTTTAAATAAGTCTACGTTCACTTTTAAGCAAATTCAAAATTCAAATGAGTTAATGGCTAAAAAAAAACATGTATAATTTATGAAAAAATTATATAAATTACACCGGGTTCGGACCGGGTCGATGCGAACACAGTTTTGGTTTCGGATTTCTACGGGTTGGGTTGAAACCGGGTTTTTTGAAAAAAGATAAAAATAAAATCTATTTTTAGTACAGGGTCGGGTTGGGCAGGTTCGGACCCACCCAGTACCAAGTTGCACCCCTATCTAAAACTGTCAAATATCAATGGATCCCAAATAAAAAGAACTCCTCAATCGATAAGGAAATGCTCCAGCGATTGTCTCGTTAAACACCAATTTAAGTCTGAAATTTTGTTTTGGATTAAAAATGGTAGAAAATAGAAATAAATCAATACTAAAATTATTCAGAAAGCTGATACAATTAAATGAAAGGTTTGGATAGCCCACTGTTTACGAACACAGAGAATCTCATGGGATGTGTAGAGTAAAATATTTCTCCGCCGGAGTATCGTAGTACACTCATGCGGTTCTGCCTTCCCTCTCCTTCCTCTCTCCTTCTTCCGTCTACTTTCCAGTCGAGGGAAGAAAAATGCAGTCTTTCTAGGGTTTGATCGAAGCAGCATTCCTTGAACGATGGGTTCTCACAGTCATCAAGGTAATTTTATCTACTTTCATCATCTCGAGCTGTTTTCCCAATGAATTTCTTCTCTCATTCCAAAAGTCAAAGCAGGAGACAGGGATTTGGAGCAGGGCCCCGCTCCGTTGCCGCTACAGCCGTCATCTCAGGTGCCGTCTCCGTTCATTTCGTCTTCTCCGTTGCCGTCTCCATCTCCGACCCCCTCTCCTTCCTCGGCTTCCGCGGCTTCAGCTCCCGCTCTTGTGCTATCGAATTCCGGGAAGCGGATCGATCAGAAGAAGAAGTATGTGAAGCAGGTGACGGGCCGGCACAACGACACCGATCTCCACCTAGCGGCGAAGCGCGGGGATCTGGCCGCTGTGAAGCTGATACTTGGCGAGATCGAGGCGCAGATGGTGGGTGCTGCTGCGAGCACGGACTTCGATGCCGAGGTCGCGGAGATTCGGTCAGCGGTAGTGAACGAGGTGAACGAGCTAGGGGAGACGGCGCTGTTCGCCGCGGCGGAGCGTGGACACCTCGAGGTGGTGGAGGAATTGTTAAAATATTCGGATAGGGATGCGGTGGCGAGGAAGAACCAATCAGGTTTTGACGCGCTGCATAAGGCGGCAACGCAGGGGCAAAAAGGTAAGCTGTAATTGCCGAGTTGCTTATTGTTTCGGTTTCATTTCGTAAATTTGTTAGCAAATTTGTGGTTTTGGTGTTGGAATTCGTATAGCATGTAGCTTAAATTGGATTTGGATTTGGATTTTGATTTTGATCTTGATCATATTGTTTCGGTGGGAGTGCTTCAAGGCCTACACGCGACTGATCCATATTCTGGTTGTTGGTGTTCGTCTTTCAGTAGTCTGGACTCTTAGATTGTGTTTGTGGCAGACAGGTTGATAGACGAATGCAGCCTTTGAGTTGTCTAACGGGTTGCATCTGGTTTACTTTTGTGATCCCCTGTTTTTATTGACTGTCTTTTGGTCTCCTTCACGCGGTCAGCCCTTTTTTGGATTCTTTTTATGTTATTCGATTTAAAAGGGGATTTGATTATTATGTTGGTGGTTGGAACACAACTTTCACCTTATTGGAAGAGGAAATGATCATTTAGCGTCTGGTCATGTTTTGAATTCCTTCAACAACTACCTGCTGGCATGCTGAAGGGGATGCTATCAAGCTCTTGCAGCTGTATTTTCTGCTAAGTTTTGTCAGCCTTGAGCAACTACGATGGACATTCATTTTGCAGCTGTAGGAATATTAGCCTGAAAGAAGAAAAAATTCGACATGTTCAAAGGTAGTTAGGAAAATTACTCGTTGAAAATTGGAAAAAGTTCTCATTTTGAATTTTTTACTTCCAGTGGGCGTTTAGAACAGGCTGGCCAACACTTCTGCAGTGGACACTTTTTTTTTTTTTTTTGGTTATGCATTTGACAGGGTGGGTAGGAATTGGTTGGATGGTGCTCAAACCAACAGTTGTTAATGGACGCTTGGCTTGTTAACTTCTCTGGTCTGTGGCTATGATTAGTTGTTCATTGCACGTACCTGGTTCAACATATTACAGGTGCTCTTTCAAATGTCACCTATGGGGAACCCTAGCCAAATGATTTATCCTTGTGCTATTGATAGAGGGAAATCTCTTTCTTGTTAACCATCAACATAAGGTTTGCAAATGGCTGGCTAGACACCCACTTGTACTCATTGACGGCTGCCTGTTTTGTGCAATTAAGAGGAAAAAATCTTGGGACCATACCCTTCCTTTGCAATAGAAAGCATCAATAAAAAGGACTGAGTTGATTCAAATTGAGTCAAATTTTGCACTCGTGCATGTGGTTGGTAAAGACATAATAGCCCATGGTTTGACTTGACAAATGCCCATAATAAATCTGAATGGTGGAGTGGAATTGTGGTTGAATGCATTTAGTTGGCATGCGTTGGTTGTTGGTGGTGTTGACCTTTCATTAACCCTGTTCAATGATATGTTTTGTGGGATCCATAAAGAGTTTGGCAATTCCTTAGTTATTCTGCCATAGTTGATTCTCTCCTGATTGGTTGAGTCATAGGTGCAATGATTTACTTCATGGGTGTGGTTTCAGAAAGCATACTTTAAAGATGCAATTTTTATCTTTCCGAATCTTGTGTGCCATAGCTTTGACCAATCTCAGATCAGCTGTGTGTCTGCGATTGTACTCCATCTTGGTTTCTTTCACGTGTTGGACTTGGTTAGATCCTTTGGTCGAACTGTCAAAGGGCAATCTGTCATCACTAACCAGGAAGAATAAAGGAACACAGGGAAAACAGTGCATAGGCAATGAACAGTTGATTGATCCTAAAACAAACTCATATTTGAATATTCATTGAAGGGCTTAGGATGAAATCATTTTAACAATGGACCAAGTATCATCTCGGGATGTCGGCATTGTAAAGGATCATGTTAATCATGTTTGATGGATTCACTTCTTGGAAACATGTTTGCCCATAATATTTTACAGGAACTGCTTTTGCTATTTGAAGTGTTGGGTGTAATGATCCTTTGTGAAAATTAACCTGAAGTGTGGCATGGTTTGAATGTGTGTTGCAGTTTCTACTGTTTATATTGTAAAGTATAAATAGCTCATGATATGATGAGCTGGTTGGCACGAAAGCTGGACTATGATATACGACATGAAAAGAAATGAAAGCAGAATGCTGCAAACAGTTTTGTGTATGCTTTTGTAAGGAAATAACTTGTTGTGTTTGCTGTGGGAGCTTGGGATGGTAGGATAGGATTGAATTGTTCTTAAGAGGCTGTGCACTTATTTCCAATGCACTTATATTCAATCATGTAAAATGCTCACACATCTACAATAATGAATGGACATCCTGTATGTAGTTTAGTATGATTAGGGTTCATTATGGTTGGCATTTTATGCTACTCTGCATATTTCATATATTCAAGTTGTTTTGATGAGCCAGATAGCATCGACACCATGCAACATGAAGCCAGCCATGAATCCATCTGAAACTAAATAGCTGCAAGTATCTTGTTGTGCTTACTTGTTAGGAACTGGTGGTTACATGTTCAAGTATAATGTTAAGAGGGTAGGATGAGATTGGATTGTTCTGAAGAAGAAATCAATGAAAGAGTGTTTTTGGAATATACCAATTTCAACGAAAGAGTATTTACAATGAGGAAAAGACAGAAAAGTAACTGATCTGAAACTAATAGATGATGCTGAATTTTTGCTGAGGAAAATGCCATACTACAAGTTGTAATTTTCCTTTTTCTTGTTTATTTACATTATCCAATCCCTAACTTGCAAACGCATGCTGTGTAACTATGCTAATACAGCTATGATGAGGCTACTGACAACTTCAATACAGCCATTGTACAGGTGCTTTTGGACCATTATCCAGAATTGAGCAAAACACTAGGCCCTTCAAATGCCACACCTCTTGTATCTGCAGCATCAAGGGGCCACACGGAAGTAGTGCACGTGTTGCTAGCAAAAGATTCTAGCTTGCTTGAGGTTGCAAAAACAAATGGGAAGAATGCATTACATTTAGCTGCCAGACAAGGGCATGTAGAGATTGTAAAGGCATTACTTGACAAGGATCCACAGTTGGCAAGGAGGACTGACAGGAAAGGTCAGACTGCACTACACATGGCTGTAAAGGGGGTTAACTGTGATGTGGTGAAGCTGCTACTTGAGGCGGATGCTGCTATAGTTATGTTGCCTGACAAGTTTGGGAATACAGCATTGCATGTAGCTACAAGGAAAAAGAGATCTGAGGTACTAGTTGACACTGCGCATTTGCTCAATTATATTAATGCCAAATGTCTAATTCCGTTTGCATAAAAAAATTGTCAAATTCTGTTGTTAAGCATGATTTCTCATAGAGTATAATTTTTCTCATGTTTGAGAACTTAATGCTTCCTCTATAACATGAAATAGAAGGAAATAAAAGTTTTCCAGTGAAGTCATAATTGAATCTGGCAGAATCCACAACATTCAGTTTTCTGTGTCTTTGAGCAGCTTGCTACCAAAACAGGTTCACATGCCTCCACTGATATAGAAATGGTTGTTTGCCCTTTTTTGTGAGAAATTAAGAGGCTAATTCTGTAGTTAATAAATGAAGAGACATTTTCTCTGCTATTTCTTGTACTGCAAAGAAATTGAGTGACCTTTTTCCTCATCTTGTGCAGTCAAGAAATTGAGAGAGCTTTCTTTCTCCTTTTCTAATGCAGTGAAAAAATTAAGAGTTTTTTAGGTCTCTTTTTCTTGTTTGCTCTCCATTTGGGATTTGGAAATACAGGAAAAGAAGTTTTCTGTCCTTTTCTAGCCATTTTTCCCAAACCCTTTAATGTAGTTGGACATCTTGAACATCTAGTTATTCTACTTTTCAGTTCCCCCCTTACTGATGTTCTCAATAAATATTTATGATCCTTTATACAAAGAACCCACTACTTTGTCTTAATCACTACATTTGTTATTACCCCTATCACACCATATCAATCTTTCTTTTTCCATGCTTCTCCATCCATCTTTTTCCCCACGAAATCAAATTCCTTGTATTTGGATCCTTAAATCTATTCCGCTGATCAACTCCTTATGATGTTGATGGATTCACAATAAGTTTATCTTCAATTATGTAAAAAATATTCATGTCTGCATGTTGTGTGACTTCGATTCTTTCTTTTCATTCAGATAGTGAATGTGCTGCTGCTACTCCCTGACACTAACGTTAATGCACTGAACCGAGATCACAAGACATCATTTGACATAGCTGAAGGGCTGCCTCTTTCAGAAGAGGCCACCGAGATAAAAGAGACTCTGGCGAACTACGGCGCAGTCAGGGCAAATGAGCTAAACCAACCAAGAGATGAATTGAGAAAGACTGTTACAGAGATCAAGAAAGATGTCCATACCCAACTTGAGCAGACTAGGAGGACTAACAAGAATGTCAGTGGGATTGCAAAGGAGCTTAGGAAGCTTCATAGGGAAGGAATAAACAATGCCACCAACTCTGTGACTGTGGTAGCTGTGCTCTTTGCGACGGTAGCTTTTGCTGCTATATTCACTGTGCCTGGTGGGGATAACAATGATGGCCGGGCAGTGGTTGTGAGCCGTCTTTCGTTCAAGATATTCTTTCTATTCAATGCCATTGCTCTATTCACCTCTTTAGCAGTGGTGGTGGTTCAGATTACATTAGTTAGAGGTGAGACGAAATCAGAGAGGCGTGTTGTGGTGGTGATAAATAAGCTAATGTGGTTAGCATCTGTCTGCACTTCTGTTGCATTTATTGCCTCCTCTTATATTGTTGTTGGTCGGCATCATAAATGGGCCGCAATTCTGGTTACACTCATTGGGGGAGTGATAATGGCTGGGGTTCTCAGCACGATGACTTACTATGTAGTGAAGTCCAAGCGCAGTCGTTCACTAAGGAAGAGAGAGAAGCCATCAAGGAGAAGTGGATCGAATTCATGGCATCACTCAGAGTTCTCTGATTCAGAAATCAATCCCATTTATGCCCTTTGATGAGACCCAGATTGAATCCTCTACAACAACTGCTTTATTGTTGCTTCGCGGTCTGTTTTTATACTTTCCTACTCTAGAGTCTAGACAACTCTTTCTTGCTGTTCATATGAATACAAGAATCAAACTACTAACTCTCCCGTGTAGCCCCTACTGGGATGTGATTTGCCCAACAAATGATCCTTCAACGCATGACAGATTACTGTGCTGTTGCGTAATTTCATTCTCCAGAATGACAACAAATCTCTGCGCCTCAGATGGGCCCTGTAAATGGACGCTGGTGAAAATCTCCCCCCGTCCTGCAATTCAATCCTCTGCGCTTTCTATTTAAAGGTCTAGCCTCGTCTTGCTTTTGTTCCTTATGGATTCAGAAAGGTGCCTTATTCATTCATGGTCAGCTATGATTACTACAGTCATCGACTGACGCTGAAAAGTTGAACTGTATCGAAGAAATTGAGAACGTGCTTCGAAAGAAATTTTGCACTTGGTAGAATGAGTATGTGACAAGGGCTTCCAAAGGAACTAGAGGTATTGATAGACCATCTATGGTAATTGTTACGACCTATCGGCTCACCACACAAGCAATTTATAACGGAACAACTGTACCTTGTATTGTGGTCTATGGACAGTCCACAGGTAAACGTTGAAAAAGTAGTAAAGTTACCGATTTCCTTGGGAACTGCATTATTTTGCATGTATTTACATCAATCCCAAAAAAGAAGCAAATATTGAACGAGTAAGCATAAATAGGGGAAATACATGCGACCTTACTGTTGATTTTGGAGGAATGTTTTAATGCATAAGGATGTAAATTTTTTTTTTTTTAAAAAGTCTTTTTATAAATTTATTAACCTAAGTGTATTTAACTTATGTATTAAGTTTTTAAAATTTTTAGAGATGTATAAATATATTTTTTATTTTTTTAAAAAAGTGGAAATTTAGTAATTTAAAAATGACTAAAATCTTCCCTATTTAAAAAAAATCATATATATACACACATTTTCAAAAATGATAAAATTCGACGTATATATATATATTAAATATACTTAGATCGACAATGTAATAAAAAGATTCTAAAAAAATTTTAAAAATATAGTTTTGTACTTTTGATACATTGAAATTTCAATGCATTGGGATGCATCGAAACTAACATCTTAAAGTTCACCTTACTGTTGTTCTATTTTTGCTTATTTTGATGATTAAATAGAAATTGAATCTATTAATTGCATTTAAAATCATTTATTTAGTCAAGAAACCAATATTCATCCCTGCCTAATATTTTTGTGGACTACATTTGATAAAAGCGAGAAAAGCGTAAAATTGATGTAGTGCAACTATTTAATTTACATATTTATTTCAAAGCTGTTCACTCAATATTTATATCATTTAAAATATTTCTACATTTTTTTTTTGGGAATGAATAAAACTTTCGATGAAAAGTTTTATAGAGAAAAAAAATTGTAAAGTGATGTGATATGATAGGATAATGATGATGAGTGAAAAAGATAACTTAAAATAGATAAGTTAGTTGTATGAGTAGTTGTATAAAAATGATTGAAAAATAGGTAAGTTTTATAGAAAAATGTGAAAAAATAATTAAAACATAGGATACTTATGAAAAGTGAAAAGTTTTAGATTGAAATTTTTTAACTTAACATGTTTTAACATTGCCAAACACACCCATATCCAAATGAAGTTGTGACTTGATTTTCATGTATTATATATGACGGGATGTAACATTGTGCACAGGAGTGCACTTAGTTTTAGTGCATTCAGGTGTAAAAATTTATTTTTTAAATAAAACTATTAATCTAATTTTATTTAAGATATAATACAAGTTTTACCATTTTTTAGAAATTTGTAGATGTTTTTACTAAAATAGCTAAAATGTCCCTATTTTTTAAAATTCAAAAAGTATCTATAAATCTCGAAAAATGGTAAAACTTGTATCATACGTGAACTATGCTTAGATCAATAGTTATATAAAAAATTTTTAAAAAATTTAAAAAATAGGTTGAATACACCTAGGTACACTGAAGCCAAATATATACTCAGGTGCACTCGATTAGATTCCATGTTAAAATAAATTTTGATACCAATGACTATAATAAAATAAATAATTTTAAACGAAGTAAGCGAAAAAGGATTTTTGCCAGACCATTAGGTAGCAACATAAAAACTTTTGCAAAAAATATTTGTTTGTAAACACTAAGGGTATGTTGTGTAAGTCATACAACTTTTTACGAAAATTTGTGAAAAAATGATATAATATGATAGAAGTAATGATGAAAAGTAAATATAATAAAGTTAAAATAGATAGGTCAGATGTATGAATAGTTGTTTCGAAATAATTGAAAAATAAGATAGTTATATAAAAAAAATTAAAAATAAAATATCCGTAGAAAACGAAAAGTTTTAAGTTGGAAAATTTTAGATATCAATGAGCAGCCATGTCAGGCGCGGGAAAACTCGGCCGCGTATAATGCAGGGGTAAATCGTGAGCTGTTGGCTTCGTTGCCTGAAAATTCATTTCCAACATGGAGAAATCAGAGGCAACTGAGCTCGATCCCACTGCTTACGACCTCGTTGTCACGTGCCCATCTGGTCTGCCTCCGCCGAAGGTCAGCATCTCTTCCGCCATTTTTTCTTTCCCGAAAACTTCGGCGGAAAAAGTTGATTATTTATATAATTTGGCTATGAAATGATCCATTCTAAAAAATCTTCACTGTAGTTTCCGTAGAATCCGTGTCTGTGGGCCTTGCCGTGTTGTTTTCATCATCAAATCCACATCCATCATTAGACTCGCTATGATGCATTTCAGTTTGTTGCCCAAAATCCTTCCCCCGGGAACTGGACGCCCCATGCGTGATAGGTTGGTATGGATCTGCTGAAAGCACCTGCAGATCCCGCAAATATTTTATAGGCTGTTGCTTGATGATTTCTCTTGCTAGCAGAATAAATTCTGGAAGGAGAGCCGGTGATCGCGAATGGATTGGTAATTTAAATGTTGACCTCCCTCTGCGGCTGTATTACTACTACCATCCAAACCTTGGAATTTGGATTGAGCTGTTGTTGGTCGTTGCGTGGTTCACCTCGCTGAGTTTAATGATTCAGTGTCATGATCTTGATACCATTTGAACGGTTCGGATTGATTCTGTGCATTTAAATGTTTGTGGTGGTGGATGGCTGAACTCCGCCTGACATGGGAGCATGGAAGTCTTTCTATTCTTCAGGTGATTAGAGGGTGGTGTGAATTAAAATCAGGTAGGTACTGCCTTTGGCAGTTAATGGTTCTTTAGTGGGCCCACTATTGGTATACTATTCTTGATGGTTTCAATGTTGGCTGCCAATTGTTCTCATGACATTTGACATGGATTGCCAGCACTTGTGGTCTGTTCATGATGGTTGGTCGTGCAGCTTGCATCTTCATCATACACATTAGAGTTGTGGAAATGACACTGTGGACTGTGGAGCACCACAGCATTGGCAGGCCACAACTAAAGACCATGGATGATCAAGTGATGTTAATTTTTGACTATTCCTGAAACAAAGAGCATCGGTGTAGCCAGAGCCAACTTCACAGAAGTCATTCCTGCTATCCCTTGTTGTGGGCCTTTCACTCAATGGGCAATTTAAAGGTTGTAAAAAAATGTATGGGAAGCACATCATCCATTATCAAGTGAAGCCTTAGAGTTCTATTCTCCTCATACTGCAATCCATTCATGATGATATCTAAAAGGATTATCTTCTCTTTATTTCCTGATTTCTTTTTATTGTGAAAGAGAAAGGGCTCTTAACTTTGGCAGTTCAAGATTTCAAATGACCATTCATACTTTTTGGGTGTTAAATGAAGGTGTCTGTGAATTTCAGCGCATCTTTTGACAGGATTCCCCATCCCGATACTCTGCTGGAAGAATCTATAGCTGAGGTGGGCAGTTATAAAATTTACCTTTTGTTGCATCTACTTCCAAAATGATTATCTTTTTTTTTTTCTTTTTTCTTGTTTCTTTTTGGGGACACGATTTGCATGAATTGCTCACTTTTCTGAAGAAAAATAGTTAAAACTAGGTGTCCTCCAAACTACTTACACTTTGTCTGGACTTTGGATTGAGGATATCAAAACTGACTGCAATATGGATCCCATATATAAATATGACCTGGATGTGCAATTCAACTATTCATCTTTATTAAATTTTGTTTTACTTTTCTATCTATTCATACATTTGAAAGCATCCTTAGTACTATAAAATAAATAAGCATGCATTTTTCTGATATTTCTTGAACTTAGCTATGCTATTCAAGTGAGTTTCAGATATTTTCTCCATGAAGTAGATACCAGATTGTGTGTGTTTTTTGTTTTGTTTTGTTTTTTTTTTAACCACTCATATTGAAGGTGATGCAGAACAATCTCAGTGGTTGAGAAAAATCCACTTTGATTGTTAATAACAAGAAGACTAGAGTTTCTTAGAATGGTGACAAAGAAATTGAACGTAGAAGTCTTAGAATCATTCCTAGATTTAAGCATTGTACACCCAAGTCATTCCTTATGATCTGATCTTTGGACGGGACCATTTTTATCACAAAATTTTTTTGCCTGTATAGTTCTCTGCAAATCTGTAATCTTCTCATAGATCTGACTTATGTAAGCAATCCATGCCCAAAACATTGTTAGATTTGCATGATATGAATCCTAGTCGATTACTATCTCAATAAACAATCACACTGAGATATTTAACTTGATTTCATACTTCAAAAGTGAGCTTAAAAAAAAAAATGAATGTACTAATAATACCATTTACTAATTCAAAAATTTAGACAATCTTTTTTATTTTTATGGCAGACAATCGCAAGATAACTTAGCCTTAGAAAATGAAGCTATAACAACAAAAAAAGAAAGAAAAGAAAATGATGCTGTAAATTACCCAAACAATTAAGTTATTTGGTCTCTTGATCTGCATCATGAACAAAGAAGATGAACAAACAGGTGCTGAAGTAGGCCCCTGCAATGTCAATCTTGTACAGCTTGGCTGCAAAAATTAGAACTATATAGGTATGGATAAAATATAGAAGAAAACTTGTTGGTACATATGTAGATGTCTCATTCAACCCAGATGTTGATGTTTAAATTGATCAATCAGAATTCCATTATTCAGTCTTACTTAGAAAGCCATGCTTTTTCTTTGTTTTGAATATATATATATTTTTTCAGTACTTTAGCTTACAAGTCCTTTTCTTCCCTCTAAATTTGCAGATATGGAATCAACGCATTCAAGAAAATCCATCATTATATAATGGAAAAAAGTTTAGAGTATGTCATCCTCTGTCAGCATTCAGGGTTCTGCTTGGATTGTCCATGCTTTGAATGTGACATTTTTCTTTATGCATCCTATCTTCACATTAGCTTATGGGACTCCATGTGCTTCAATATTTTCTTCGAGAGTTCTGCTTTTTAATTGCTTTCATATTCCAAGAATGAAACATTGTCAAAATATGTACCCCACTTATGCACCATCAATCTTTCTGGTCAGATTCTTGACCTGAGGAATGTGTTAGGATGAACTTAAGGATACGAACTTATACTCAAATATATGAACTCGTTATATTTGCATGATGTCAGATTGCACAAGCTACATTGTAGAGGGCTTTTCCATTTGGAGATGGAAGAAAGAAATAGCATTAGTTGGCTTGGGTTTTGGGGGGGGGGGGGGGAGCGGGGAGGAAGAATGTACACGATATATAGCTGCGAAGTAATGGAAGAAGGTAAGTAATATCCAGGGGAAGAAGTTGACACCATGTAGGATGTGTATTTAAAATACGTTTTTAATGTCTTGGGTCGACCAGTTGTTAAGTGCACTCAGATTGTGAGATCTGCCCAAGTTTTTTTGATTTTTTTTGTGGTTGTGGAACTATATTTACATTTAATTACCCATAGCCTTTTGAGAGTTTCAAGATTGCATGTGGCGAAGGAAATACAAAATTAGAATTTGCTTCTGAGGGAAGTTTGAGACAGCCTAATTGGTAATAAGACAGTCGTGCGCAGCAGGTACCGAGAATTGCACTTCTGAGAAGCAAGTTAATTCAAGTTGAAGGATTTAACTATGGGAAGGTGAAAATTACATTGCAGGATTTCCCTTTTTGCACGAATTGCAATTCCATCATCTTCTACAATTTGAGTCTTTGCTGTTATGGTTACACCAAATGATATCTGGATCTCAGTTTTCAACCGGTTTGATGCTTTTAACTCTGGTTTCAGGAAAGGCCAAAAAAATGCGATGCACTCTTTTGTGTATTTCCAATTTTGTGGAATTTGGAACTAAACTTTTCTGTAGTTCTTGTAGTTTTATGTTGAACTTTATTATGAAGGCTTATTTGGTTAGGTGTGATTATTCCTCTACATATTACAGTATGGGGGAAATATCGTGCATGAAGCTGGTGGTTCCTGCCAAGAATCTTTTGTTTGTCTTCACCTTGGTTTGACAGACTACAGGTTTGTCTGTTGACCTGTTGACAATACCATCCCATTTTGCCTTTTCCCACTGCACTGAAAATTTTGCTGGAAAAGTAGAGTCTCTTCATGTACCTGGAGATTTTCATCAATTGCTTTTATGGTATAATTACACATTTGGGCATACAATTTATGGAGCTACTTCTCATTTTGAAGTTGAAAAAGAATGCTACAGCAAAGCAGTCATTTGCAGCAGAAGATTGAGATCTTTATTTTGGCAGGAGGTTTGGATGTTGATATGGGCTCATTTATAGGCTCATGAACCTCTCTTTGGTGCTATCTCCATTTGCGAACCTTCATATTTCCATGATCATATATGCTAAGGTGGTGTTGTTTATGTTAACATGCTGCTGTCATTTCGCCTGCATATATTAAAGGGGGAATGTACGTATATTTTGAAGTTTGAGCATTGATGCAATCTGATCTACCAACATTTGGATATTGCTTATGTTTTGTGTATTTTGCTGGATTGGCTAGCCAGTAAACTAGAAGGAATTCCATTGCTTGGTCCTGTGATTTTACTCAGTCAAGCAGGTAGGTGGTTCAAATGATTGGGCATTATGTACATAGTGGTACTCAATCCTGTCTAGGAGACATTAAATCCCAATGCCACATGGACAATATGCAAATACCAGGGACATGTATAAGGTGTTCTTGATATTGACAACAAATATTGTTAGTGTTATAAGTGCTTGCCACCTGTGTCAATTTTGTTGATGTCAGTGACCAATACAAGGGCACATTAATATTCTTGTGATCATCAATAATTACCTCATTATCATTGTCAATGTCGTGATATTTGAAACACTGTTATAATGATTGATCACTGGACCTGAGGAGGACATCTCAACTTGGGTTTTAACATCTTGGTTGAATAATTCATGAGAGTTGGGAGTTTGGGAAGAATGTTGCAAAGGCATGATGCATGATCTAAAATGATTCTGTTTACAGTATGATTGTCTGTTTGATTTGTCTTGAAGTTTAGGTTCATAGAGTAGAATGCTCTTTCCTTTGGACATTAGTTCTTCTAAAATCTAATATTTATCAGGACTTTTGTGGGCACGAACTTAAACCCTTTTTGGGAGAAATTTCTAGTTCCTTCCCCAGGTAATGATTTTTTTTTTGTTGCTATAAATGCATTTGTTTGATATGACCTCGTTGCTTTTTTCCCTAGTGGCATCACCTAGCCAATTTAGAGTTTTTACTCTCTCTGTGGGGCGATTTGTCCAGTCTTGCACAACATGGATGGGGTAGTCTATTGAGCAATCCTATCTGTAGAAATGCACCCAGAAAAGCAAAGATATAAGGAAAATGATTCTGCACCACTCATCCAGCTATCATACTGGGCAATGACCCCCCACTGGAATCCCAGAGACAGTTTAAGATGGACCTTCTTTATTCATTCTTTACTTTATTGATTCTGCATAAGTTGCTCTGAACAAAATGCTCATCTTCTGTTGCATCTCGGATTCAAAGGAATTACTTCAAGTTACCTTGTGAAATTCTTGTTTCCAAGCTTGTGTGTTTTAAGGTTTTAATTATTTCTGTAGCCTACCTCTGGAAACTGACTCTTAGGACAAAAGTTGATCCTTTTGAAATATTGTGAGCTAACTATTGATAGCAGTGGTTTCTATAGGACAGAAAATAAAACGATGCCAACAATTGATTTGTGCATTTCTTTTGTTGATGGCTGACCCCAAATAGGTGAGAAACAGCTTATGATGATGATGATTTTTATTTTTTTAAATTTTTTGATAGATGACACTGTCCAGTGCCAGCACACTTCTAGTCCTTTGGGCAATGGTGCAATCGTAGAGACTGCTGATGGAAAAATTCTTTTGTTGCAAAGAAGCTTTAATGTTGGGGAATTCCCAGGACATTTTGTTTTTCCAGGAGGTCATTCAGAGGTATTTCAAGTGAAATTCCAAGGAAAATGATATATTCAAGTATCTTGTAATACCAGTTTGTTAACTAATTTAATGGTCTTTAATATGCATCTGGTGTTGGAATGTTTTAACTATGTGAACTGTACTGGTGTTGAAATGTTTTAACAATGTAAATCTTGACTGGAACTATGAATATTTCTTGTCCATCCATGAATTTCCTGTCAAAAGTGAAATCTGAGTTGAAAATAATTTGGTTGAAACTCAGAGCTTAAATATAAGAATTAGTGCTACCTCATATTTTCTATTCCACTTAATGAACTGTTGATTGCAATTGAATATGCGTTACATCCATCCTATCCCTTTAGCAAGGGTTATTGGCTTAATGTCACAATCGTTCTATGATTAATTTGAGAAACTACCTCACCCATATTGTGACTTCTATCTACTCTGTTTTCCTGGGGACATGTTCCAGACCATGTGAACCATGTGAGTAACACTTACATGATCTCCTGAACCAATTGGTAGTCAAGACCCGGCAGTGTTACTTCCAATAGATAATAGCATGCAATGATCATGATTGACAAGAACCATCTTCGAAAATGCTTCTGGTTTAGCATTTGCTGACATATGAAACTTTATAGCAGGAGCAACCTCATGTTTAAAAAATCCTGGTTGACTTATAGACTACAAAGATAAGTTTCCCATATGGGCAAATGTGTTGTCAAAATATTGATTTTTCTAATGTGGAGTTATGAGGGAATCGCCTGCAGGAATTGTAAGAATCTTCAAGTGCACCTTTGGTGGCACAGATTCGAGTCGTGGAAATAACCTCTTAAAAAAATGAAGGTGTAGATGTATGCATCCCCTGCATTGGCAGGAGTTCATGCATTGAGTGTTCTTTTGGCATATGGGGAAATGTGGTGTCAGAATATGCATTTCTCCAAATTGTTTGGAGTTGTTCAGAGTTACTAGAATGGTTGATTGATGGTAGGTCGTGCGGAATTGTATGAATGCAACTAACAGTGCATGTTTTTTTTGCATCTGTTTGTAAATGGTGGTGCTTTCAATTTTATGAGGATTGTCACTTCATTTGAGGTTTCCAGTTTGACACGTAATCATGCTTGTTTAAATTGTTGAATATGGTTCTTCTAGTCTGCTTTGTTCCTTAGCAATTTAAAAAATTGCTGATAACTGACCTGCTGGTTTGCAGCCTGAGGAAATAGGAATCTCAACGCATCTAGTCAACAGGGACAAAAAAGATGCTGGATCTTTAAACAGTAGGGTATCTCAGGAGATGTTTGATGGTATTATTCGTGAGGTAGTTGAAGAAATTGGAGTCCCAGAACAAACTCTTGTAAGTTAGCCTCGCTAATATAGTTTTAAAATGTTGTATTGCCATAGTAAATAAATTAAAACAACAGAATGAAAAACCTCTTTTTTGTGCCAGCTGATTATAGATCTTTTCTATAGTTCATGTCTGTTTGGTAATTGGGAAAAGGAAAATTTTTTCTGCCACTTCTTGCAGCCCTTTTGATATGATTTGACATCTATTACCTAACAACTATATTTTTTGTCTTTTCAATTATTACCTGTCTTTCAATCATTATTTTTCATTTTTTTAGACAGCTTCCTATGTATTTTATCCTTGTTCATCCAGTGTCCACCATTTTATAAATTTTCTAAAGTCTTTCCACTTGAAAAACCTTTTCTACAGCTGATGTTAAGTTGCTGTGAAACTAGGATGATGGACAAATCATCCCACAAGATTGTTTGTCCCAAGTTGGACTTTTTATGATGCTTGTAGTACGATAGTAATCCCAAGTAGAGGCAGTCCAGAGATTCTAGTGGTGTTTGATAAAGAGCTTCATACAACTCTAATGAACTCATCCGAATAACTCAAAGACTTCAATAGTTACAACTCCAACAAAAGGAGCATCCCCGCTTCTTTGGTCTTTCAATGTACTTCATCTTCTACTTTCTTTAGATGGGCCATTGAAGTGCCATTTCTTCTCTAAGAATTTCACACGGTTATTGAAATTTGAAGGGGTGGAATTGTCCAAGCAACCATGAACAATCCAAGTGGCAATAATATGGCAGGCACTTTTTTGGTTTTCGAATTTGGAGAGGTGTTGCATTTTTCATCTTAATCGTCTGATTGATAGAGGATTGGAGGCCTATTATGCCAAAATGTCAGATCCCTTTACATAAGTGCCGCTTCTAACAACTGAAGCCTGTCCAAGATGCGGAGACTCACAAGCTGAGGGGATTATGCAATACCCTCAATTTTGTTTATCCTATTATCCACAAAGGAAGTTAAAGAATCATAATTTTGCTCTGCGCTCTCTTTTGTTTGTCCTTTATGATTCTACAGACCAGGCCGCTCTTCATTGGTGTATCTCGCAGAAAGCTGAATGTCCGACCAACAGCCTTTTTCTATCTCAAATGCAATCTTGAGTCGAAGGAAATTCAGGTGCTCTACGCCACTGCACAAGATGGCTATGAGTCCACAAAGCTGTATACAGTTTCAATGGTTAGTGCACTACCGTTTCTGAATCGAAACCATCTTATTCGTATTAGTCTGTTGTGCTTGGACTGCAAAGTGCTTGCTGCTGCCTATTAAGTGATAATCCTAATTGGCTCTTCAAAAATTCCAGGATGAATTGAAGGAGATGGGATCACGAATGCCAGGTTGCCACCGAGGTGGGCTTGCACTTTACGAAATGATGCTGGAAGCTGCTTGAGGTTGCCGACAAAGAAAATAGGACTGAAATTGCTGGATTCCCACGTCAGCGATTGCTATATGAAATGATGGTAAAGTGGTAATCTACCTGCGCTTGTTGGCAATGTATATTGCATTTTTCTCTTTGGAAATGATTCAGTTTTGACCAGAAACAGCACAACTGGGCGGTGGGCGTTGGACAGACTCAGATTTGTGTAATGTAACCGGGAAGTTTATATCGAGGCATACATTTCTCGTTATAGTGAAAAAAATTGTGATGTAGTGAAAAAAGGGCATACTGCAGTGTGATGGGGAAGCATTCCCACCTGATGCTTGTAGCATAGAGAGGTCATATAGTTAATCAACCCACGCCGGACTTCCGGACTTTCTAAATTTTGAAGTGCTACTGACCAATCCAACTGTCAATAGTACTTCATTCGAAATATATAAAAAGAAAGATATAATTTGAGAACATTTCAATGCAACCGGTTAGAATTTCTATTTTTTAATATATATATTTTTAAAACTCTTAATTTAGGTGTATTTAATCTATAAATTAAATTTTACTTTTTTTTGAAAGTATGTATATATATTTTAATTTTTTAAAAATAGAGGGGGGGGGGGGGGGTTTAGTACTTTTTAAATGACTAAAATGCCCATATTTTAAAAAATAAAAAATATATATACAAGTTTTTGAAAATAATAAATTTTTTTTTTTGAAATCTTAAAATGATAAAATTTAATATATAAGTTAAATGCACCTAGCTTAAGAGTTTTATAAAAAAATTCAAAAAATATTAAAAATAGAATTTCTAGCAGGATGTATTGAAACAAAACCCGATATGATTGAGCACATACAAAGTGAAAAAAATAACTAGTATGCAAAAAAAATATCGGGTGTGTTTGGAAAATGATAATTTTTAGACGAAAAGTTTTTGGTGGAAAGATTGTTAAATTGATAAAAAATAATGTGATATGATAGAGATAATGATGAGTAAAGATAATAGAGTTAAAATAAATATGTTAGTTGTGTAGGTAGTTGTGTAGAAATGAGTGAAAAGTAAGGTAATTGAATAAAAAATATGTAGAAATGATTAAAAATGGATCTCGACACAGTGTACTTAGCCTCAGTGCATTCGGGTGCTTTAACTAGTTTTTTTTATTTTTAAATTTTTTTTATAAAACTATTAATTTAATTGTATTTAACATATTTATCAATTTTTACGATTTTTGGAGTATTTTAGATATTATTTTTGATTTTTGAAAATCAGTGACATTTTAGGTAATTTTAATTTTCAAAAAGAAAAATAAATATTTAAAATACTTCAAAAATGGTAAAAATTGATACACATCAACACATGTTACATACACTTGGATTAACAGTTTTATAAAAAAAAATTTAATTTTTTTTTAAAATAAGTTAAAATGGGTTAAATACACCCGGGTGAATTGTATCGGGATCCATTAAAAATAAGTTAGTTGTAGAGGATGAAAAGTTTTAGTTTGACGTTTTTTCATTGCCAAACGTGTTTTTGGGAAGTCATAAAATTTTTGATGAAAAATTTTTGTTATAAAAATTTTTGAATTAGAAGATAATGATGTAAAATAATAGAAACAATGATGAGAAGTAAAAAGAATAATATTAAAATATATGAGTTAGATGTATGAGTAATTGTGTAAAAATGATTGGAAAATAGTATAATTGTATATGAAGAAGTGAACAAATAAAAAAAAAAATTGTTGTATAGAGCCAAAAATTTTAGGTTGAAAGCTTTTTGGGTAAACAAACACTAAAAATAAATTAAAACGGTTGGGTCGTTGCTGGAGTGGTCAAGTGCATGGTAGTAATGTCAAACAATGCAAGTTCAAATCCTTTCGAGTGCAAGTGTGTTTTATGCGCCCTTCTAATAATGGAGGTATTTATAATTATCTTCACTAAGCGTAGGAGTATTTACAAAGTGTATCTTTAAGAGTGAGAATTGTGAAAGTTGTCATGATGTGATATGATAGGGATAATAATGAGTAGTAAAAAGGATAAAGTTAAAATAGATAGGTTAGTTGTGTGGATAATTGTGTAGAAATGATTGAAAAGTACGGTAGTTGTATAGTAAAATGTGAAAAAATAATTAAAAAATATGATAATTATGAAGAATTAAAAGTTTTAAATTGAAAAATTTTAACTTGACTTTTTCTATCAATGGCCAAACACACTCATAATATTAAATGATAAAATGTGTATAATACTATAATATCTATAACAAAATTGCCTCTCACGAGGAAAAAGGCTCTCATTTTCCCTCCCGCTCTTTTGGCCAATCTCGGGCAACCGCTCATATACTTGCTAGCTCGCTCGCCTTCCTCGTCGACCATTCTCTCTCCCTGTTCGCCATGCTAGGGTTTTTGGCCACTTTCCCGAATTTGACGGCAAAGGTAGCAGATCAGAAAAGTTGGACGGGTCAGGTATCTTCCTGATTTTAGAGAAGTTGGAAGGGTTTCTGATATTAGAATTTATGGCGAAGGAAATGGTTAGACGTCATGAAATACAAACCGATGACCAGACTCGTCCATCTAACTGCATGTTTTTGGGCTTACCTGCTTTCGAACTATGACTACCGACTACCAAGCTTTCAATGATTTTTATACTTTGATATGATGGATAAGACCGATGATGTGATTTGGCATTTAGACTGTTTATGGGTGTAAATCACCATAAGCAGATTGTATTGTTTGGTGCTGGGATTCTGTTTAATGAGACTCTGGACGATTTTAAATGCCTGTTCACCACATTCCTTGATGCTATGGGAGACATTACTCCAAAAACCATTGTGACTAACCTGGACCCAGTGGTTTCAACGGCAGTTGCTTCTGTCTTCCCACAGTCAATGTAGGGTGTATGTGGCATGTACGGAAAAAATTCATGAAAACTTGCACGCCGTATATTGCAGATTTCCAGGATTTAAAGTTGTATGGGAGTGTTATGTTGAGAAATCAAAGGAGATCAATGAATTTGAAAGAGCTGGTCTGAAATGATTGGGGATTATGGATTGACCGATGCTCTTTGGTTACAACAACTGTATAGTAGATGTTGGTACCTGCTTATACTAGAAGCGTTTTTCTGGCTGGAATATCTCAGTGCAACATTTGATAGCTTTGTTGGCCATAAAAAACTTCGTTTGAGCTTGCTAAAGCTTACGAGTTTGCTCTTATTCACAAGCATGCTGATGAGTCACACGCTGAATATGCATACGGCAAAGTCCAGACACCTACATTGAAGGCACGCCATAATATCGAGTTTGAGATGGCTACCTTATATATTAGAAAGATATTTTCTGAATTCCAAGAGGAATTGGATGAGAGTCGGAATTATATTCCTGCCTTAGAAGAGCCTGAGGGGACTCGTTACAAATATGCTGTATCAAAACACGGAAGCAGCTATGAGATTCAGAAGAGGACAGTTATATGGGATGATGAAAATGGTTTTGCTACCTGTTCGTGCGGCCATTATGACTTTTGTGAGATTATTTACAGACACATCATCTCAATGTTTCATTTGCCAGGTGTGATCCATATGCCTAAAATGCATGTGTTGAAGCGGTGTACTCAAAAACCAGAAGAAAAGTTGGGTTTGGCTGTATGTTCACCATCTACAAGTCTTGCAAGTTCATATAATTGTTACAGAAGTGGTGTTTTCTTATTAATGAAGCCAAAGGTAGCCTTGACATTTATCATGCTGCAGTTACTAGATTTTTTTTTAAATACTGTAGTTAATAGACTTGATATGCTAGCTTCAGAGATACAAGCATACAAAGAAAATTGCAAGAATGATGATCACAATATCCGTATTGCTGAGGAGGGTGGGTTGTCAATTATAGAATATGGGGGGGGGGGGGGGGGGGTTTGCATCTCAAGGAAGCAATTTAAGTGGAGGATTGTGAGGAACCTGATGGTGCAACTGGCGGCAAACTTGCCTCTAGAGCAATTAATGCTAATCTGGTACTTGACGCGCACGCTGTGAAAACAAAACAAATGGCAGGGCAAATAAGAGGTTCAAGTCATCACTTGAAATGGTTGTCAGGGGCCAGAGAGGCAGACTATGTCGTGGTTGCAGCAAAGTAGTGATGGGCCATGATAAAAGAAGTTGCCGTTTTGAAAAAAGAAAATGATTCTAATATATAAATGGTCCATGGGCAAATGGGTACGAATGAGATTATTGCTTAATATTCTATGATTATTCTGGAAGATCACGGGTTTGAGTCATGGAGATAATGTCTTGCTTAACAAGATGTGGTTGTGTACTATAGACCCAAGTAGTCTGACCCTTTCCCGGACCCCGCACACAATGGGAGCTTAGTCAGTGTGGCTGCCTTTTTTATTCTATGATTAATTTTGTAAATTGGGGAATCTCTCTTTTTATCATCGTTGGTTGAGACCTACATATTTTGGATCCTCAACAAACAGTATTACTTCAAGATTAAGTTAAGGGATGTTATTTTTAATTTTTATGTTGGAGAGGAGACTTGCCAATCACTCCATATAGCAATGCTTACCAGTATGTCATTTGCTTGGGTGTTTTGGATACTTTTTTGGTATGGCTTGGATACTTAAGGTATGTTTAGCAACTATGAAAACTTGTCAACTTAAAATTTTTCAATTTAAAATTTTATATTCTCTACGTCTATTTTATTTTAAAATCATTTTTTTGTATCTTCTTATATAACTGTTCTACTTATCAATTAATTTTTTCACAACTATTTTATTTATTTTAACTTTATTCTATGTACGCAATAACATGGGTTGTAACATGTAGTGGTATGCTACTCATGGCTTTTACTATTTTGCGCTCTAGTTATTTGAGTTTGTTTGGCTAGGTAGTAGAAATTTTTTTTTATGAGTTACAGATTGCAGACTCAAACGAAAAAGGCCCCTCCACGCCACCCAAAAAAAAAAAAAAAAAAACTTCTTCCACTATCCAAAAACCAGATAGAGGAAGACGAAGGAAGGGCCAATTATACAAAAGAAATAGAAGAATCCCTAATAAGGGCCAAAATAATACAAGAAGGTAAGGAATGCCACCACGGCACCACCATCTAGCCACAGTCCCTCCCAAAAGATGCTTGCCTAGCAAGATTGTGAGCAGGCCAATTTCCCTGCCGCAGTACATGGTTGAAGAAAACTTGTTCCATTCCACCGCACATTGTCAATATTTCCTCAACGGTAGGCTTGAGATTTGATAGAGCCTCACAATATAATATTAATTAAAACAGGAGAATCACATTCAACCTCCATCAGCCTAACCCTCAATTCAACTAGTCATTTGATACCAAGAAATAACGCCATAGTCTCCAGTGCTGGGGAATCCATTTTTTCCCTTTCTACCCAGCTCTTAGCTGCAAGAAATCTCCCCTTCCAATCCCTCAGCACTGCACCAAACCCCATCATGTGCTGATCAAATCTGATACTAGCATCAACATTGAGTTTTAGGAAACCCTCCCTAGGCCTCTTCCATCTGGTAAAACAGTCATCAAGGCGTGATCTGCCACCTTGAATAATTTTTGAGGATAAAACGAAGTGTATATAGGCTCTACACCAATTGGAAATGTTCTTCATGTTATATTGCACCCCATCCACAATACCCCTTTTACGGATAAACCATGTCCTCCAACAAAGACACAAGAAGAGCATAAGAGGATACTTGTTTTTCAGTCTAGCTAGCCCATTAATTGCCTCCATGAAGTTGCAACTCTTTATTTGGTTCAAAGAAGAAAGTAATGGTTCTTCAATAATTTGTTGAAATACTTTGCATCGCCAGAACAGACGATTGACATCTTCACTTTCACCATTCACATTACAGATGGAGCATATATTCCTCACCTGAATCCCTCCGCTTAGTAAGTTTGCTTTAGGTGGGAGTGCATTTGATATCATCTTCCTTGTGAAGATTGCTATCTTCTTGGGAAGCTTGAGTTTCCAGATAGCAGTTAAACGTTTTTGATGTTAGATTGTTCAACTCAACCATAACCACTTTCTTCCTTATAACTTCTCCCTATGGGCAATCATATAGGCAGATTTTACAATGAACTCCCCCGTAAGTTCTAGCCCCCAATAAATATCGTCTTCCTCCTCATGAATTGGAATATTGATGTGCTTGATCATGTTCTGTTCAACGTCTCCCACAACCTCACAAATTAAGTCCTTCTAACTTCTCCTGTTCAGGAAAATAAAGTGACTTATAGGCATCTCTATCGATATTTTGAGGGAGAGGGCCAATCAGATTGAACTTACTTTCTGCCCACCAGTCATTAAAAAATTTGATGTGATTCCCATTTCCTAATCTCCATCTGTAGTCCGTGGATGATAATCTCTTTCACCTTTACCATACATTTCCATACGTATGAGCTACCAACACCTGCTTTCCACCCATGTATATCCTTGATTTCCAATATTTTGCAAAGAATACTTTATGGCTTAGAGTATCCTTCACGATTAGCAGTCTCCACACTTGTTTAGCCACGAAGGCTTGGTTGAAAGCAATTAGATCTTTGGAGGCTAATCCCCCTTCTTCCTTTGAAAGCATAGTTTGGGCCAAACCTTCCAACTAATTTTTCACCTTCCATCTTTATCTCCCCACCAAAACATACTTATCATTGAGCTAATTTCATTACACAATTTCCGAGGAAGTAAAAACAAAATTCATTGTGTAATTTGGAACGACTTATGCAACAACCTTTAATAAAATTTCCTTGCCACCAGTTGATATGAGTTTATTCTTACATCCCTGAATTCTCTTTCAAATCCTTTCCTTGATGCTTTGGAAAACCCTCTTTTGTCTCTCCCCACCCAAGCAGGCAAACCAAGATACGTGAGTAACTGGTTGCTTCTAGATCCCACCATTCTCTCTACTTCTGATTTTGTTTCTTCTTTTTGTATTCTTGCTAAAGAAAATTGCTGTCTTTTGCCTATTTATCTTCTGGCCAGAAGCTTCGTCATACCTTTTCGAAATCTTCCCCATTTCATCCACTTCTCTACTCGATGCTCTTAAAAATAGCAACGTGTCAGTTGCAAAGAACAGATAACAGAGCATTGGACCACCTTTACTAATTCTTAGACCGTGAATTTTTCTCTCCTTTTGTGCTCTTCTAATTAGAGTAGAAAACCCTTCCGAACAGATCAAAAACAAATACGGTGAGATAGGATCACCCTGTCATGAGGCCTCTAGTACTTCATCGTATAAAAGTGCCGATTTGTATCCTGATGTTTCCATGCTTTTTGTGACTTTTTAATGCAAATCATTCAAGCTGAATAGATAAGCTCAGCCAAACATCTCCAAAAAAGTAAACTTCTGCACTTTTTACAGAAAATAAGCGGGACCAAAGAGTCATGAATGCCTCTCTTTGTTGCCTGTCTCCTTCTTTTGTGTGTGTGTGTGTGTTTCGGGCCTTCGTGTTTCTTCCACATTTCCAGACAACCATTTCGTGCTAAAGCATGAAGTTGGGACTGAAACCAGAGTGCCATTCCAAGAATTCGTTTCTCCAGTCTCCAAGCAAATTCTTGTTTGTTATGTCAGAATGTGCTCTGAGCACAATAACATTTCAAACTGGTTCCGAGCTTGTATTGTGTTGAAGCAAACTGAGACAGTTGGGACTGATTCCAGCCAGTTTCAATGGACTCACAATCAAGGTATTTGTAAATGTGTCTACGTACTTTGATCATAATTACAAATATATTTTCGTAGTTTTAAAAACAATAAATTATCCCCTGTAGTTTGCAACTGAGAAGCTTACTCGTCATATTAAAATTTTTGCAAAAAGTACTTTAAAATTTCAAATTGCCCTCATCTTCTTTTCTCGAATGCTTCAACAAGATATTCCATGTCATTATTCTACTAATTTTCCTTCGTTTAAGTTGTTTTTCTAATTTCAAACGGTATAAAATCAAATTGTTTAAACTAACATTTCAATTTCGACATTTTCAAGCAAAATATCCCGCATGGATGGTAAAAAAATTCTTAACCAGCTTTTGATGAAAATTTTCGGCTATTTGATGAATTTTTATGAAGATAGTTTAACCACTTATTTTAGTGAAAATTTCACGTTGACTATGAAGATAATCTTTTAAACCATTTATTTTAATAAAAATTAAAAGATTTCATTAATATATCTAGTCGAAATATTCATGATTAGTAAATTAAAACTTTTTTGGAAGAATGAGGATCAAGTTCTGAATTTTTGTTTTTTTTATGAAAAAAAAAGTTTACCATAAAATTTAATGTGATGGATAGGCGTGCAAATAATTGTAAATTATAGGGTTGATTTGCCATTTTCAAAACTACGGTCATATTTGCAGTTATAATTAAAATGTGAATATATTTGCAAATAACCCTTTATTAATGAGGGTATAGATCCCAAGTAGTAATCGATAAAGCGCTTCATCTCTTATGGACCCTCGCATAACTCGGGTCATCTAATGGAAACACAGTATTAAATACTAGTTTTATCAATTTAACGGAAAAAAGCGTTTGTAATTGCTGCCAAAATAATTGGTGAACAAAAATGGAGAAATGATTAAAATGTTATGAATTGACTTAATTTGTAATATTAGATATCATATTGTATATAATACTAATAAAAATATCAATTTTTAAGCAGTATTTTTAACATTTTAATCATTTAAAATATCAATATTATGTATATAAATAATTCTATGAAGTATTATTATATTTTAATATATATATGAATGGATATAAGTATTTTCTTTACTTTACACATAAATATATTTATTTTTAAGAAAATATGATCTGTACATATTTGTTTTGGATGAAACTTGATTTTCTAGCAAAATAAATAATGTTAAATACAATAAATAAATTAAATTTTACATCAATAATGAATGATCCTCGTGATTTTTTGAAAAATTGAAGCAGCGGAAATTGTCCACGCAACAGCGAAAAGCTAACAATCACAGGAGAAATGCGCAGGTGTTGCGTTTTTCATCGTAGTTGTCTAGTTGGAGGAGCACTGGAGGCCCATTATGCCAAAACGAAAACAACTACTGCAATGAAATTATTTGTCAATTTATTAATTCTTTTAGTTTTTTTCTTTTTTTGATTGATTTCTTTTAGTTTTTTCTTATTTGTGTGTATAGACAATTATTTTAAAATATATTTAATAAAAATTAATGCTCAGTAGTCAGTAGTGTAAAATTAGATTAAATGAAACATTAATAAGATTTATGCTTGATAAGTAAGCATTACAACAATACTAAACAAATGCAAAATATATAGACGTAATATTTCTGTTCCACCAAATCATTGACAGATGGTGGTTGCACGGACCGTGGTTTAATGCACCCGGGTGTACTTCACCCATTTTTTTTTTATTTTTTTTGAAACTTTTTTTTATGAAAATTCTAATATAAGTCTATTTAACATGTGTATAAATTTTTACTATTTTTAAATATTTTTAGATATTTTTTCGGATTTTTTTAAAATCAGTGACATTATTAGTAATTTTAAATTACTAAAAATGCCACTGATTTTAAAAAATTCAAAAAAAAATATCTAAAAATCTCCAAAAATTATAAAAATTTATACACATGTTAAATACACTTATATTAACATTCTTGTAAAAAAATTTTCAAAAAAAAATAAAAAAAAATGGGTGAAGTACACCCAGGTGCATTGAGGTTCAATGCACCCGGGTGCATTGAACCACGGTCCGTGGTTGCACAGGGTGCTTCTGCGCAATATTTCACACTATTATTTTTAATAAATCAAACACTCATTTCCGCTCGGTGCAAAGACTCCATAGATGAAAAATAATAATAAAATGGCGGTATCCGTTTTCTTTTTCGCCTCCCGTGTCTTTTGGTATCTCGTCTGTCATCTCTCATCAGAAGTTTTAAAAAAAAAAAAAAAAAAAAAAAAAAAAGTTACTCATTTCTCTCCCTCGTCTTCGATCTTCTCTCCCTGCCCCCACTGCTAGGGTTTTTGGCGACTCTTCCGACATTTGACGGCGAAGGTCGCAGATCAGAAAAGTCAGACGGGTCAGGTATCTTTCCGGTTTTCAGGATTTTAGGGGCTGCTGACTTTAGAATTCATGGCAAATGAAACGGGTAGGCGAGGTTGTCCCTGTTATTCTGAAGTCGATGAACGTATTAGAGTTAGAAAGAGATGTCAGGAAAAATATGGTGGCGGTGTAGATGCTCTGTTAGCATACTTCAAAGCGAGTATGAGAAGCATTCAATGTTCAGTTACGAAATACAAGTGGATGACCAGATTCATCTGACTTCATGTTTTTGGGCAGATAGGCTTTCCAAATATAACTACCAAGCGTTCAATGATGTCGTATACTTTGATATGATGGATAAGACTGATGAGTGCGATTTGCCATTTGGACTGTTTATGGGTGTAAATCACCATAAGCAGTTTGTATTGTTTGGTGCTGGGATTCTGTTCAGCGAAACTGTGGATGACTTTAAATGGTTGTTCATGACATTTCCTCGATGCGATGCTGGGCATAGCTCCAAAAACTGTTGTGACTAACCCTAGACCCAGCGATTTCAAGGGCAGTTGCTTCTGTCTTTCCACAGTCACATCATGTGGTGTGTATGTGGCACGTACAGAAAAAAATTCCTGAAATGTTGGATGATGTATATCGCAGATTCCCCAGGATTTGAAGTTATTTGGTGGACTTGCATTGAGAATTCAAAGGAGATAAAATGATTTCGAAAAAAATTGGTCTGAAATGCTTGAGGATTATGGATTGAAAGATAATAGATGGTTACAACAATTGTACCGTATTCGGCATATGTGGGTGCCTGCTTATACTAGAAGCATTTTTCTAGCTGGAATAACTTTCACCATCAAATGTGAAAGTATTACTTCAATTTTTGATGGTTTTGAAGGCCATAAAAAAACTCTGGTTGAGCTTGCTAAAGCTTATGATTGGGTTTGTCTTGAAAGGTGGGGTGATGAATCAAGAGCCGATCAAAAGGCTGCATATGGGACACACCGGACACCTACATTGAAGACACTTCATAATATTGAGTTTGAAATGTCTAACTTATATACTAGAGAGATATTTTCTGAATTTCAAGATGAGTTGGATAAGAGTCAGAATTATATTCCTGCCTTAGAACAATCTGAGGAGAATTGTTACAAATATATTGTATCGAAACATGGGAGTGGCCATGGGATTCAGAAGAGGACAGTTATTTGGGACAACGAAAAGTGTTTTGCTACCTGTTCTTGCCGACATTATGACTTTTGTGGGATCATTTGCAGACACATCATTGCTGTGTTTCATTTGCGAGGTGTGATCAATATGCCTAAAATGCATGTATTGAAGCGGTGGACTCAAAAACCAAAAGAAAATTTGCGTATGGTTGTAGGCTCATCCACAACCAATTTTGTAAATTCAGCATTAGCACCGCCGTCGCATGTTGTTACAGAAGTGGTCTTTTATTATCAATGAAGCCACAGGCGGCCTAGATGTTTATCATATTGTAGTTAATAGGCTGGAAAAGCTGGCTGCGGAATTACAGGCATATAAAGAAAATTGTTTGAAAGATCTCAATGTCAGCATCACTGCTGAAAAAGGGTTGCCAGGTACAGAATATGGATTTGGTAGTGATCACTTTACATCTCAACAAAGCAATGAAATTCGAGGAGTCAAGAATTATGAGGAACCTGAAGGAGTGGCTAGCGGCAACCTTGCCTCACAAGAAACTCGGGCCAACCTGATACATGACGGATATGTTTCGAAAATGAATGACAGAGCAAATAAGAGGTTCAAGTCATCAGCGGGGATGGTTGTGCGAGGTCAGGGGGGCAGACTATGTCGTGGTTGCAACAAAGTTGTGATTGGCCATGATAAGAGAAATTGTCCTATGAAAAAAGAAATTTATTTCAATATAGAAATGGGTAATGCGCAAACAGGTACAAATGAGACTATTGCTTAGTATTCTATGATTATGCTGTAAATTTGATTCATGTCTTATTTTACAGTCGTGGGTTGATTCTCACGTTTTTGGATGCTTGTTCTTCCAGATTAATGTAAATGACATCCTCTCCAAACAGTATGGCTCAAGATCATGTCAAGAGATATTAAGTTTATGCGGGGAGGACGCTGGCCTAAACACTCCATATACCTCCAATCTGTATGCCATTTTCTTGGGTGTTTTGGATACTTTCTGAGTTGTACATTTCTTGGATTCTTGATTTATATGTTTGGGGAATGATTAAAAACAAACGTTTCTACAAATGCTTGCTTTTTACATTTTTAATTCTTTTAACATCTAAACTATTTAAAATATAAAATACTATGTTTTTATTTGTGACTCCAAAAATCACTTTGATTAGAAACTTGTATGTTGTAAATATTTAACATCATTTGAGGTTTAATATGAAACTGTTAAATTCGAAAATAAATCTATAGTGTATCAAAATTCTCAAAGTATTTGACTTTTAGCATCATGACTAAATATATGGACAGATATTATATGATAATGCTTCAATATATACATATGTACTGAGCATCAATGCATATAGATGTTTTGAGCTTTTTTTTTTTGTTTTTCTTTTCGTTTGTATGTGGACCCACAAATATTTAGTTTAGATACCAAAATTTATTATTTTTTGGATTTTTGTTATGTATTTTTATAATTTAAAAAATAATAGTTTTTTAAAATGTTATTTTTTTTGTATATATAAAAGATTTACTTGTGGCCCCACATAAAAATAAAAAGAAAAAAAGGGGGGCTGAAAAATATGTACTGGGGCTTGGTACATGTGTATTGAATCATTATCCAATACTATGAATGGTTTAAATATTAATATTCTAATGGGGAATTTAAAAAAAAACCATTTATATAAACCCCATTCGTGCAAATGTTTGTTTTTAATCATTCCCCATATGTTCTTGTTCATTTGTATTATAAGATACATAATTTACATGAATTTCTACGCAGGATGATACTCAAAACTGTGGATTCTTTTCTTGGTCTGGTCTTGCTTAGACCAATGGAGTTCAGAGTCCAGCTGCCAAAGAGTTGAGGTCTTGGAAGGCTCAAATCAGAGACCTAAATCCATTGAAGGAAGGGAATGCGGAGCAGAAATTGCAGATTGCCCTTGGAGGGAGTTCAAAATGTAAGCATTAAATCATAGGATCCTCATGTGGTATTCTAGCTTCTTCACCCCCGCTGCGAATTTTCTAGTGGATTAGTACTTATGAAATCACAACTAGGAGCTATGTTTGTTATCAGTTGTTGTTGGCTTGTTGCAATGTTTAACTTTCATAATTGGAGTTGTTTGGGACTTGATCAATGTGCCATTCTAGTATGAATGTTGAACATCTAAAATGTTGGAATTCAATGCTTTGGATATGTTTGAGCCCACAGTGAGGTATAGTGCTGAGTTTCTGTAGGAGACAGATGATTTTGAGTGGAAAGGAAAGTAACTTGTAGGTAAAAGGCATCAGTGCGTGAAATGTGGCCTTTTCGAACTTGTTTCATAACACTGTTCCGCCGTACATTCAAATCATTTGATCTGAAGTAGTTCTCTATTGTTTTTACTTGTACAATTAATTTCAATCTAGTTGGTTATCTGATATTTGGACTGTCTTTTGGTTTTTCATTTAACCGGTGATTGCTTGAAGCATATTACCATTTCAAATGCGTGGGTTGCAGGTATTCAGAAGTACAGGCAACACTCACTTCTGAGGTTTGGTTCTCCTTCACATGGCTATGTTACTCAGAAATCTGTAATTCACAGGCAAAGCTATTACAGATGGGAATTGTGGTTTTTCCGAAGTATCTTTTTGAAGGTTTGCTGTGATTTTGAAGTTCCAATGAACAGCTTCATGTATGCAAGTTGAATGCAGAAGCAGTCGGCAAAATCAGACTGTTTGACAAGTTTCATTTTCTTTTTCAAAATTGCAGTTAACCTAGGATTGATTGAAAGAATTGACTGAAGATGCTAGTAACTCAGCTTGTGAGTTCTAATGAGAGGAGGAGGTTATTTGGGAAGTGGGAGAAAGTCAAAAGGAGTCCTTGTAATTTTCCTTCATTAAGATTCAATAGATGCTGCAAAATGGTTGTACTGTGGACACTACTGATGGAATTTGCTGCTTTAATGATTAGACATGGAATGCGATGCCTTTTTCTTGTGTTTCTGCATGAGTTTGAGGCATTTGTTTCATTTTATGAGAAGACGTTGGTCTTGCTGCTTTAATGATTAGACATGAAATGCGATGCCTTTTTCTTCTGTGTTTCTGTATGAGTTTTGAGGCATTTGTTTCAATTTAGGGTGTGTTTGGTTGGAGGTAAAACTTTTAATGAAAATTTTTTAGAGTAAAAGTTGTCAAATCAATAGAAAGTAATGTGATATAATATGAGTAATGATGAGTAGTAAAGAGAATAAAGTTAAAATAGATAGGTTAGTTGTATGGGTAGTTGTGTAGAAATGATTGAAAAGTAGGGTAGTTTGTATAGAAAAATGTGAAAAAATAATTAAAAAATAGAATAATTATGGAGATTGAAAAGTTTTAGATTGAAAAGTTTTAATTGACACTTTTTTTTACCCTAAACAAACGCACCCTTATGAGAAAACATTGGATCAACGGACCGAAACCAACGTACCAATCCATGAATTTGTTACTCCAGAGGCAATAAAATTGGACCCGGCCATCAAATGGTGGCTTATGAAATCAGATTGTTTTGGTCTCATGCGGCAAACTTACGTAATTGGACTAACTATAGGTGTGTTTGGCAATGGTTAAAAAATATCAAGTTAAAACTTTTCAATTTAAAACTTTTCACTCTCCACAACTATTATATTTTTTAATTATTTTTTCACATTTTTCTATACAACTATCTTATTTTTCATTCATTTCTACATAAATACCTACACAACTAACTTATCTATTTTAACTTTATCCTTTTTACTTATCATTATTACCTCTATCATATCACATCATCTGACAACTTTTACTATCCAAAATTTTTTACTAAAAGTTTTATTCATTCTCAAACTCACCCTATATATCGTTTGGAATGTACATGTATAGGGCTTTTGTGTACTTTACCTTTTTTTTTATAATTTTTTTAAAAAAAAATTTCATGAAAATGTTAATTTAAGTGTATTTAATATGTGTATAAATTTTTATCATTTTTGAAAATTTTTTGATATTTTTTTCGGATTTTTTAAAATCAATGCCATTGATTTTAAAAATTAAAAAAAAATCTAAAAATCTATAAAAATGATAAAAATTTATACACATATTAAATATACTTAGATTAATAGTTGTGTAAATTTTTTTTTTTAAAAAAGACTGAAGTACACCTGAGTGCATTGAACTAGAGCTCCATTTGTGGAGCATAAAGGTGAATAACTGATCACCAAGGGCATGGAATCTGGCCTTATAAATGGTTCATCTCTGTATAGATCTCAAAAATCCTCTAATAATTCGCCATGTTTGTTCTAAATGGTAGTTTTCATAATTTATTTCACGACCATAATGTAGCACAGAGTTGGATTGAATTTTTACATGAACAGTTTGGTTTTTTTGGAAGCGGGGACCTTATTCCTGGTGCTTTTAGAAGGGTGACGTTTCTTGTACAGCATTTTCGTCGAGTTCTTCAACCCTTCATAATAACATCAGTTTCCCATATAAATCAACCAAGTTAATCATAACTAAATAAGATTTTGATGATCAATATGTAGACCAAATAGATGTTTAGAAACAACAATAAAAAAATATATTTTTAGAAACACTATATGGTATTTTTGAAGAAAAATTAAATAGCTTTTTTTTTTTTTTGGCCATTCACCTTTTGCCGTTTATCTATCTATTTTTATGATCGAAAGAAGTGGGTATGCCTTGCCTCGGAGCCATTGCAGGCAGGCCTCGAGTTTGAGTCTTTGACAGCCGGAGCTACAGCCAACCCAGAGTAGAGATTCGTAGTGAATCATTCTCCGCAGCAAAAACGGCAAAAGAATGGTGCAGATCCATGTGAACCAGGACCACGACAAACAGTTTCTTTACGACTCCCCTTCCACTTGCGGAATTGATTCTCTCATTCGTAACATGACGCAGATATATAATCTTCAGTCCAAGATCCAAAGCCTCGTCCTGGCAGTGGAAGAACGAGTGCTTGCCAACCGCCAAGGTTTGGTGCTCTAACTTTCTGGCTAGTTGTATACCTATATATTTCTTCTTTTTGGATGCTTAGCTTTTGAACAGTTGGGTCTGTTGATCTGGTTAATGCTGTTCTGGGAATTTGAATGAGGATGGAGAAAAAGGGTCTGTGGATATTTACCGCCCTTCCGTGTCACTCCTTCATGTTTGGTATCCGGTTATCCACCCTATTGTTTCCCAGAAAGACCATATAACAAGGAGGCGCACAAAAGACCCGACAGATGCTTAGGTTAGGAGGAGCCAGCATGATTAAATCAATCCAATCTGAACTTACTGGTCAGTGTTCAATCTTAACCATGTAGTATTCCATCATCTGAACAAAATAGACTTTCATATAGTGAAGAATGGGATTTAGCTGCAAATCCCATGGTGAACACACTTGATCTTAATACTTGGTTCACCATAGATGAGATGAAGGTTAAGATTTTGTGATTTTTGGCTGCCTATTGCAGTACAGATGGTCATGAAATGAGTTGGGGACCGTAAAAATGCATTAATATCCAATTACATTCCCCGTCATGATATCTACAGTACTTGCGGACAATCTTTAAGACATCAAATAGACATTCCAACACATTATCGATGAGGCACAAGCAGTCCTAAACATTTGGTAACAGTAAGGTCAGTACATAGAGAATTGCTCTTTTCTGGTGCATATAAGGAAGATGTTGGATTTGCGGTAATGGTCTTCATAACAGCCAACAATTTTTCATGGTGACCATTCTTGAGATTGTAATGGCCCATAACAGTTTAATAACCCTTTTATTTTTTTTCTGCTATTTGTCTTTTCAGATTACCAATCTGATGCTACACTAGCTCTGAGGAGAGCATTATCAGAAGCAAGGGCTTACATATCGAAGGTTAAATTGCAACCTATTGCTATACAAGCTAATTGCTGAAGCTGAATATTGTGACTTACTACATGGTTGAAATATGAGCTTGAAATATTCTAGAGCCATGCACAATTTTAGATCAGTCTCACCTTTAACAATGAAATATCCAGATTTGATAACAAGTATGGAAACTATATTTTGATGGATGAGCTGACGAGGTAAACATTTTTCTCTGCAAGACGGTAGGAGATTTTTCTAAAATTGCAGACCTTAACATGATGAACCACATGCACAGCAGGGATTAAGAGAACCAAACAAGGAATGGTAACTCTTTTTGTAAACTACGATTACAAGCCTTTCTTTAATTCCCTGCTTTTCGCTTATAAATGACTCATAACTCCTTACTGTTGACACAGAAATCTTCTGGAACCAGATAGGTGAATGATTTTGTTCCAACTGTCATTCATTCAGCACTCAGTACTTGCATAGAACCTTTTCAGACAATCATAATACTCCATACTCTTCCTATTCCAGACACATCTCAAAAGAAGCATAATCATCTAAAGGTCTTTATATGTCTCTTTGTTCTCAGACTAACTCTAAAGGACTCCATTCACCTCTAGGACTTCCATTCTCTTCTAACCCATTCTACAACACTTCATATGGTTTCCAAAGACCCCATGCCACTCCAGATTTGAAGCTTTTCGACACAACTGACCTCAAATATGCCAGAATGTGGTTGGGTCTTCTAGCACAGAGAATAGCTATTGACAACTGAGTGAGTCCCACATTCATTTATTGATTGAATCAAGCACTATGCATGTCCTAAATATGTCTATGTAGCCATATCTCTCTACATATGCATTCTGCATTGCTGGTGACTGAGAAGCTTTTGTGCATCTTATTTCAGGATCAGGCTCTACACAAGAAGCAGCTATCACCTTATGTGTTAAAAGATCATGTTCAAAATATTGAAAAGGAATTCATAGCATATCAATCAATAGCTTCGAAAGATTCTGATTTGCTGCAACTCACCTCTGGTAAGTAAAGCAGTTAATTTGCTGTTCTTTGTTCTATTTAGTTATTAAGTGTTGGGGCAAAATATAAAAGGAGAGAAAATTAAGGAAAGTGGGGAAGTGAAAATAGAACCAAGTTTCACTTCAGGCGTGTTACAACGTCACTTTCCTTAAGGCAATTTTGCTACCCTAGTTGCTGCTTAGGGTAATTTTGCAGTTGCCCCCAGGATACAAAAAGTGAAACCTGAACTAGAATAGGAAGCAGCACCTTTTCTAGGCACACGAACACTTGAAACAGGATTTTTTGGTTGAATGGAGAGAATTTCAAAATAATATGGCAATTTTGCAAATAAGCAACTTGGACACACTATGTTTGAATTAAGACAAGATGATATCTGAATTAAGACAAGATGATGTCTTAATTAAGACACTAGAAGATGGGAGGAGAGGAGTGTTGGATTTGACGGATTGAGTCTGCTGAATGAACCCATATATATAGTTTTTGAAATTTCACATTTCATCCATCGCATCTCATCCGTAGTCTGTTGCACCCCTTTGTAATTCCATCCATCACATCCTTTGTCGGTTGCACCCCTTTGAAATAATGACCATTTTGCAATGGTTATGTCCGTTTGAATTGTTTAATTCAAACCGTTGCATCCATTGATGAACAGTTGCATTGTAAAAAATTGCCAAAAAAATGTACACAACAACAATCGAACCCAAGACCTGTTATATGACTGCCCATGTCTCTGACCACTTTAGATATATTAGTTTTGTTGTTTATTTATGAAATTATATTATAGTTATTATAAATTTGAAAATCTCAACATTCCCCCGCTATTTTCAAAATTTAAGTCAACTTCATTCAACCAAGGAAATCTTATACATAAATAAAGGTGTCGGTTAGACTTGAACCTTTACTTAGTGAAAATATATCAAAATTTACCGAGGTGTATAGTAGCTAGAGCTTTGAACTATCGACCCCATTTGATAAATCGGACATATCTCACATACAAGATTTCAAAATATATATCAAGTGTTCTAAAAGGTGACACGTTATGGTCATGTGTCAATATCCCAATTTCATGAGTACCTCAGAGTGAATCCACACACTCTGCAAACAGAAGCGGCCTCACTTCCAATACTCATATAGGTGGATCTATTTAGAGTACTCTGTAACTAAATACTCTAACTTAGTGGTTTTAGATCCATTAAGAGTATAAAACACTCAACCTCGTAAATACGTTACAGGATCCAAGCACTATCTGAGGGATGCTAAATTATAAATATAACCAGTGCTCACAAGTTGCAAAAATAACTTACTTTGCTCATTGAACTCTTAGACTTGGGCTACAAGAATAGAGTTGAGTTTTGGTTATTGCAACTTCTAGATGTGGATTTTAGTTTCATCCCTTTCGATGTTTTCCAGACCACTTGCCTAGTAAGGCCTTTTGTAAGTGGGTCTGCCAAGTTTTCACTTGATCTTACAAAATCAATATTAACCACTCCATCTTGGAGCAACTGCCTTACATAATTGTGTCTCAATGCAATATGTCGTGACTTACCATTATAAGTCTTATTGTATGCTCTAGACAAGGTTGCTTCGCTATCACAATGTAAATAAATGGGAAGCATTGGCTTAGGCCAAATAGGAATTTCAAGTAATAAATTTCTAAGCCATTCTGCCTCTTTCCCTGCTGCAGCTAAAGCAAGGAACTCGGATTCCATGGTCGAATGTGTACTGCAAGTTTGCTTTTTAGAAGCCCACGAAATAGCAGCTCCTCCAATGGTAAAAATCCAGCCACTAGTAGATATAGATTCCTTAGTATCAGAAATTCAACTTGCATCACTATACCCTTCTAGTACAGTGGGTTCACCATTGAATTGCAATTTATAGTCAATGGTCTTTTTTAAATATTTCAAAATCCTATAAATTGCATTCCAATGCATATATCCAGGATTACTAGTAAACCTACTTAATACACCTACAGCGAAAGCAATATCTGGTCTAGTACAACACATAACATATTCAAGTTGATCAACAGATCTACCATCATTTTTACACAACTTGACACTAGGATCAAAAGGAGTTGAGACCATACCAGTGTCAAAATGATTAAACCGCTTGAGTATTTTTTCAATATAGTAAAATTGAGAAAAAGAAAATACATTACCATCTCTTATAATTTTAATGCCAAGAATGACATCGGCCCTGCCCATATCTTTCATATCGAAGTTAACTGGCAGAAAACTTTTAGTTTCTACAATAATTTCAAGGTCAGTACCAAATATGAGCATATCATCAACATATAAACAGATAATGACACCTCTACTGGCAACAAATTTACTATAAACACATTTATCTGATTGGTTTAATTTAAAACCATTTGCTAACACAATTTGATCAAATTTTTCATACCATTGTTTAGGTGCCTGTTTCAAACTGTATAAAGATTTAATTAATTTACAGACTTTCTTTTCTTGTCCAGGTAATACAAAACCCTCAGGTTGTTCCATATAGATTTCCTCATCTAAATCTCCATTTAGAAAAGCAGTTTTTACATCCTTTTGATGAACTTCAAGATGATAAATTGATGCTAAAGCCACTAATAACCTAATGGTTGAAATTCTAGCCACCGGGAATAGGTATCAAAGAAATCAATACCTTCCTTTTGTCTATACCCCTTAGCCACTAATCTAGCTTTAAATTTATCAATAGATCCATCAACTTTTAATTTCTTCTTAAATATCCATTTGCAACCTATAGGTTTAGACCCAGGTGGTAAATCAACTAGTGTCCATGTACCATTTTCCATTATAGAATCCATTTCATCTTGGATGGCTTCTTTCCAGTATGATGCATCTGGAGATTTCATGGCCTCTTTATAAGTAGATAGATCCCCTTCGGTATGAAACACAATCATATGTTCTTCACTTATTTTGTCTCTAGATCATTCTATAAGGTATAACTGAAAATCAGGCCCAAATCGATTATAACCATCCTTTCTAGCTCGTTTACTTTTTCTCAAATTATTATCATCTATAGGTTTTTCCATGGGTATAGAATTATCAACTATAGATTTATTCAAAATTTGAGAAGAAGATTCATCAGTTTGATCGAGTCTAGGTATTGACTTATAAGTATTTTCATAAAAGTCAGCACCTCGGGATTCAATAATGGTATTCTGTTGAATTGGACTATTAGGCTCTACCACCACAAACCTATAAGCTTTACTATTCATTGCATAACCTATAAATATGCATTTTATTCCCTTGTGTCCTAATTTTGGTCTTTTAGGATCAGGTAATCTTACTAAAGCTCTACAATCCCATACCCTTAGGTGTTTTATTTTTTCATAATTCATAAGGGGTAACTTTGGTTTTCTTGTGGGGAATTCTGTTAAGAATATAACGAGCTATTAATAAAGCTTCACCCCACCAGCCTTTACTTAGGTCTGCATTAACTAACATTGAACTTACCATTTCAACTAAAGTTCTATTTTTTCTTTCTGCAGTTCTATTTTGTTGAGGTGTATATGGAGTTGTTACTTGGTGTATAATCCCAGTATTTTCACAAAAATCATTAAAATCACTTGATAAATATTCACCTCCTCTATCTGATTTTAGGGATTTAATTGTTTTTTCAAGTTGATTTTCAACTTCAGCCTTATAGGATTTAAATTTATCTAAGGCTTGATCTTTAGTCCTTAATAAATACACATAAGTATATTTATTAAAATCGTCTATAAATGTTATGAAGTATTTCTTTCCACCTCTTTTTAATGTATTCTCCATATCACAAATATCTGAATGAATTAAACCTAGTAATTCAGAATTCCTTTCAACTTTTTGAAATGGTTTTTTTAGTAATTTTAGTTTGAACACATATTTTACATTTATCTGAAAATGCATTAGGTGATCTGGGAATTAAAGCTAACTTCATCATAGTGTCCATATTACGAAAATTAACATGGCCTAATCTACCATGCCATACAGAAAAAAAGTCAACCATATAAGCAGAAGATGATGATCCATTATTGACATTTAGGCGAAACATGTCATTTACAACATACCCCTTGCCCACAAATACACCTCCCTTGGTTACAATAATTTGATCCGATTCAAATACCAATTTGAAACCATACTTACTAAGAAGACTAACTGAGACCAGATTCTTGCGTATTTCTGGTACATGAAGTACGTTCGTGAGAATAAGTGATTTTCCCGAAGTCAGTTTCAGGATCACGGTTCCTGAACCTTCCACCTTAGCAGTAGAAGAATTATCCATGAATAGTTTATTTTCATTTTGATTCGTTTCATAGGTTTTAAATAGACTTCTGTCTTTGCAAACATGTCTAGTGGCTCCAGAGTCAAGCCACCAGCTTTGGTCATCACTTACTGTATAAATTTCAGAAATCATGGCAACAAAATGTTCCTCAGTTAAATGGGCCTCTGGACCTTTTCTCTGATGTGATCCATACTGAGTGTTATTTTTCCTTTTGAGAAGTCTACACTCATTTTTCAAATGACCCATTTTTTTTGCAATAAAAGCAAGGTCCCTTCTTTTTCTTAGTAATGGTCTTTTTGGTATTTAATTTAGATCTCTTAGATTGTTGATTATTGACATTTGTCACCTGGGTTGAAACTTCAACCACATTAGCCTTAGCAAGAACTTGCTCTTCTTTCTTTTCATTTTTTCTTGATTTTTCTTCAGTGCGTAAATTGAGAGCAAGATCATCTAAACTCATGGATCCTTTCATTTGTTTTAGACTTTTGCGGTGGTTGTTCCAACTAGGTGGTAATTTTTTAATAATTGCACCAACAAGAATAGATTCATCCATCTTACTGCCTTGTGACCCAAGTTGATTGACGATATGTTCAATCTCATTAACTTGATCAAAGATTGATTTATCGTCAGTCATAGTATAATTGAGAAAATCGCTTACTAGAAACCGTTTGACGCTTGCATCATCAGTACTGTATTTGTATAGAAGCGAATCCCAGATTTCTTTGGCCGTATTTGCATCCTGGTACACTTCGAATAGTGAGTCAGATAGCACTTCAATGATGTGCCCTTTGCAAACATAGTTGTCCATGTCCCACTTTGCTCGTCGGCGTTGATCTTGCAGCGTTTCATCTTCTTTTTCTTAAGGTCTTAGCATGGTGAGGACATACACAACTCCAATGCGGGTTAAGAAAAGATGGAGTTGTTGTTTCCATCTCTTGAAGTTGGTACCAACGCAGCAGTCCAATCTTGGGATATCGGGCTTTGTAGGTAGAATGGATGACTGGGGGGCCATTTATAAAAAATAGAAAATGGACAAAACTGAAAAAAAAAATTGCCTTAAGATTGGTGGGGCAAAATATAAAAGGAGAGAAAATTAAGGAAAGTGGGAACTGAAAATAGAACCAAGTTTCACTTCAGGCGTGTTACAACGTCACTTTCCTTAAGGCAATTTTGCTACCCTATTTGCTACTTAGGGTAATTTTGCAGTTGAACTAAAACTCAACTCTATTCTTGTAGCCCAAGTCTAAGAGTTCAATGAGCAAAGTAAGTTATTTTTGCAACTTGTGAGCACTGATTATATTTATAATTTAGCATCCCTCAGATAGTGCTTGGATCCTGTAACGTATTTACGAGGTTGAGTGTTTTATACTCTTAATGGATCTAAAACCACTAAGTTAGAGTATTTAGTTACAGAGTACTCTAAATAGATCCACCTATATGAGTGTTGGAAGTGAGACCGCTTCTGTTTGCAGAGTATGTGGATTCACTCTGAGGTGCTCATGAAACTGGGATATTAACACATGACCATAACGTGTCACCTTTTAGAACACTTGATATATATTTTGAAATCTTGTATATGAGATATGTCCGATTAATCAAATGGGGTCGATAGTTCAAAGCTCTGGCTACTATACACCTCGGTAAATTTTGATATATTTTCACTAAGTAAAGGTTCAAGTCTAACCGACACTTTTATTTATGTATAAGATTTCCTTGGTTGAATGGAGTTGACTTAAATTTTGAAAATGGCGGGGGAATGTTGGGATTTTCAAATTTATAATAAATATAATATAATTTCATAGATAAACAACAAAACTAATATATCTAAAGTGGTCAGAGACATGGGCAATCATATAACAGGTCTTGGGTTCGATTGTTGCCATGTACATTTTTTTGGCAATTTTTTATAATGCAACTATTCATCAATGGATGCAACGGTTTGAATTAAACGATTCAAACGGACATAACCATTGCAAAATGGTTGTTATTTCAAAGGGGTGCAACGGACAAAGGATGCGATGGATGGAATTACAAAGGGGTGCAACGGACTACGGATGAGACGCGATGGATGAAATGTGAAATTTCAAAAACTATATATATGGGTTCATTCAGCAGATTCAATCCGTCAAATCCAACACTCCTCTCCTCCCATCTTCTAGTGTCTTAATTAAGACATCATCTTGTCTTAATTCAGATATCATCTTGTCTTAATTCAAACATAGTGTGTCCAAGTTGTTTATTTGCAAAATTGCCATATTATTTTGAAATTCTCTCCATTCAACCAAAAAATCCTGTTTCAAGTGTTCGTGTGCCTAGAATAGGTGCTACTTCCTATTCTAGTTCAGGTTTCACTTTTTGTATCCTGGGGGTAACTGCAAAATTACCCTAAGTAGCAAATAGGGTAGCAAAATTGCCTTAAGGAAAGTGACGTTGTAACACACTTGAAGTGAAACTTGGTTCTATTTTCACTTCCCCACTTTCCTTAATTTTCTCTCCTTTTATATTTTGCCCCAACATTAAGTACAGTGTCTCACATGCATGTTAATGTTTTCTTCAGCATCTCATGTGAGCTTTAAGGGTCTGTTTAGGTGCCACTTAGAAATTGGTGCAGGACAATGTCAAGGTTGAGAAAATCTACAAACCAACTTCTAAGTGGGAAGGACAGGGTTTCAAGTTGTTGCTTGAAAGTTAGGGTGTTGATGGGTAAACATGCCATTTGGGTATCTGCTGTTCCCTTAAGCTAGGTTAAGGGAATTCTAGGAATTTTGACATGGAAGAAAAATCTAGGCCGTCTTGAGGTTTTTCCGATTTCTTATATGTGAACAAGGGCTTTTTCAAGGGAACTGATTCAATGCACTTGGGTGCAAAACCCACTTTTTTATTTTTATTTTTTTTGAAATTTTTTTTAACATATGTATTGAGGTCTACTAATTTTGGAGATGTGTCATATATCTTTGATTTTTAAAAACAAGGGGGGTTTTAGTCATTTTCAAAAATAATTTTAAAAAAATAGATTTTGCACCTAGGTGCATTGAATCAGTTCCCCTTTTTCAATGGCTTGGCATGGTGACACTTAAAAACAATTCAATGCACACAAGTTACTATCGACCTTACATGAAATTGTTAGCATTTGGCATATAAAACAATCCGACAAATGAGGTCTATGGATTTGCCTGTGCAGAAAGAAAGTGGAGAAAAGGACACTGAAAAAAGAAGGGCTCTCAAAGCAATTAGAAATTAACCATATTATTTGGCTTCAAAAAGTGTGATTTACTCAATGAGGGTACTGGATGGAATTCTGTGCTAGGTGTTCTCCATTCTGGACCTATGATTTTGATGGTTCAGATGGTGTTTGGATGTATGCGGAAATGGAAAGCTACATGGTATATCATCCAGTCTGGTGGTGTGAACATTGGCTATCATGTAATTCATTAGATATACCTTATGCACAAGGCCTTGATCAGCTCTTAGGTGTTTATGCTGTCTATTAGAATCAGTTTCCTTTTAGCTGAAGGTCCTTTGTTGTCTTCATCTTGTGATTTCTCATTTCATGAGTTAGCAAGTTTTTATTGGTGTTTTATTAGAGGGATTAGTCCCATCATGGCACCCATCACAGGCTGCATGAAAGGGAATGTGTTTCAGTGGTCTAAGTCTGCATTTAGAACATTCCATGAGCTTAAGGAAAAAAAATTGACCTAAGGTCACTTGTCCTACATCAAATTGGATTGGTCTTTCAGTAGTCATTTTATAGCATCTTGAGATCACGGAAATATGGGAAAAGAAAAGAATAATCCATTTATGGAATTATTTACATAAATCTATGCTTTTTCTAATATTGTTGTAGGAGAGAAACTGTATGGTCCAGGATGTGGGGATATGAATTAGTGCCACTGTACACTGATTGTGTAAAATCAGGATAAAATTTGGTAATGGAAGCCTGACGCGATGTGCTTGTTATAAACTATTACCAAAATTTTAGGATGACCATAGGAACAAACTGTGGGACATTTTCTATGGGTGGTGCTACCCATTGAGCAGATTCGGAGGCCATTACTGAGTGGTGAAGCTTTTTCTACTGGATATTTTTGCAGTATGCTCTTTTTTGTCATCAAGATTAGCAGGTCAAATTCTTGGTGGGAATATCAAAAACCATAGATGAATCACTAAATCCATGAGACATTGTAATGCATACATCATTAACTTGGATCCCGCAGTAGAGATTATCCAAAAGAAATTTGCACAAACTAGGTACATGAATGGATGTGAGAAAAGTAGTTTAGTTTAAAATGGCCTTATAGGATTCTCAACTGTTGCAAAACAAATGTCTATATTGTGTTTCAGCTATCGTGCAATTATACCTTGAATTTTTACTGGAAGTAGAAAGCTGAATGGTTGGAAGTCCTGCAGCCCATGCCAAATAGATCTTTCATGTGCAGAAGACTCTTTTAACTTTCAGAACTTTCAGGTACTGATCTCCTGCATGAAGATACGTCCCAACTTTGGTGGGCAGGAAAGGAGCTCCAGAGGGACAAGCAACTCTGTGATTACATTGGCAAAAATGAGAAAACAAAGGTACAGATTTCATGTGTGATCAAAGGCCATCCATCCTGAATGGTAGATTTTACATTGACCGGAACTATGAATTACAGATTGTAGTCAATTTGCAGTCGCCTGGGCTGGTTTCAACTCAATACTCTGTAAGTAGCTAATTTGCAAACCAGTTTTATGCGAACTACTGCTAGATGAGATACGCACGAGTGCATGTTGCACAGATGATGGGAAGCAACCTGGTTGATGGTGAGCGTTCTGTGTGCCCATGATGATTGCTTGCAACACCTTGTCTGTTTTACATTTTCAAACTATGCTAAAGGGATCCTATCTCCTATGTGAAATTCGTGTTGCAAAAGCGGGCAACTCTACTCATCCTCATTTTGCTGTAAAAGTGGGAAACTGCTAATAGGTTTGCTTGTCCTCAAACAATGGTGGGACCAACCATTTCTCTGTGTCTGCAATGTGATGGGTGCATGCAAGAATGGACAAAAAGCCGTCCACAGGGTGACATGATTGTTGACATGTGTTTTGCTTCTGTGGATGGACACAAACCTGAAATTTGTTAATGCGTGGCTTTATGTTGCATGGTGTATATTGATGAGATCCAACATTTTTACACCATGCATGATGCATGTTTAATATGGTATGCACAAAGGCATGCACTGTAAGATTCAAATAATTTTTGAAGCAAGAATCAAGATGGAAGATGAATTCATGGTCAAGAAGAGAATTTTGATCAAGCTGGTTGGGATCGTCCTGTTAAGGAGATTTTTTCTTGCTGGCCATTCTGGCCAACTCACCAGATGTATGGTTAGTTCTTATCCAGCAGTTGTTTCCTGGGGCTTATAGAAGGTCTAGACTTACAACCCATGCACCCTGAACTCAGGGGGTCCTAGCCACTGTCCGATCAATGCTAGACGATATTTTTTTATATACGATTTCTGCTATGCTGCATGCCTTGATTTCTGCAAACCTGTCCAGCGGCACTTGATTGCTATTCACTTTTTTGTTATTTTGCTTGCTTGAGCAGTAAAGATATTCATAATCAGAGGCGGTGACAACAATGGATTAGCAGAAAGCGAAAGTTGCTCAAACATCTGGGCCTCTTCTTTGGCATTGGCACATGGTGGATGTAGCACCATGTTCTGTCCTTTACTGCATGCACATTCAGCACCTTTTTTCTTTTTGTTTTCGTAGCGGAAAAAGCCTACAGCAAGACAAAACAGTACACTGGAGCAATACTTTTAGCTCCAAATATGCGTTCCAGCATCTGCAGTCATTGGTATTTAATTTCTCTAATGATCTTGGTCCATGTATGCCTGAATGATTTTACAGCTTGGCTGCATTTATGGTTCAATCGGCTGTAAAACTTCGTACTGTGAAAGAGAATGTTCATATCAAGCCTTCAGTCGTTCATGTATGTGAGAAATTAAATGCAATCACAGATCCATTAGTTACTGCTTAGCTTTCATCAATTGAAGTGTGGTTTCTGCAAACGTTTCCAACAAGATTCCGAGTGAAAAGAAGTGGAAATATTTCTCCCCAAATACTGATTCGAATGGTATTATATCTTACTGTCTTAATGACCAAGAGTTGGCGCTTGATGTGGGGATGAGCTATGGATTATCTGGAATATCAAACGGATATTCCTATTTCCGACTGGTTGTTTTTATTCAATTAATTTCAAATAAATGCTTAATTGCTCAGAGCAATGAGTGAGTTGGGATTATAGTTGAAGCAGCCAATGGAGAACAGAAAATTAGTTATGGTTAACATGAAGCAACGATGTGTATTAACAAGGATCCATTTGCTGAAGAGTATATCAGCAACCCTTTTTCCTGTATGATAGTATAATTACTTCCAAGAATTTTACTTCTGATCATAGTTATCCATATTTCAAATCATTACTTACATTTGTATAAAATGAATCCTTTTTGTTGACTTTATTTGCTTTAAGAGTAATATTATCTCCTACTTTGTTGACATAGCTCTATATTTTAAGTACAGTTTCCTATGAGCACAGTGAGTCTGTGCGGCTGCCCTTAAATGAGGCCCTGAACATATATTTTTCATGGATGTGCAGGTCTTACTTAGATTTTGCTGCATTTAAAATTTGGCAGTTTTTTTTTTTTTTTAAATTTACTTGGATTTTTTTTGACAATCAACTAATTTTTAAAAATTTATTTGGTAATTTTTTTTTTTTTTGAACATTAACTTAATGAGAATGGTTAGTTAATTTTTAAAATCCAAAAAAATACCAAATAGATTTAAAAAAACTGTTCGAATTTCAAATGCTGCAAAATCTAGGTGGGGAGGCACATTCATAAAAATACAAACTTTTTTAGTTACTCGTTAATCTGCTAATCTCGGCTCATCAATCGTTATACAGTAACAAGAAAGTAAGTAGCATAAAACTAGCAGTATGCGGCAGCAATAGACACCGGCGTTAAGATGTCTGATATGATTGAACCAGTAATCCAGGCCTGAAGTATTACTGCGGGAGACTAAAATCTCAGAAGGCAGGCCCTATCAGAATGCATCCGGTGTGTGGGAAAAGAACAAGAACATTCAAATTCAATAAAGGCCTACCATCCTCTTTCTTTTGATCTTTTCAAACAGGAACTTTCTTGCTACACTGGGCGCCACATCTGATTCCCAGCAGGTCATTTTCTCTGCTACCGTGGAATCCATTTTCAAAAATCATGAACTCAAGCTTGCTGTGAAAAAGAAAATTACTCGTATTTTAGAAGTGATTGGCCTTGTCTGAAATTTATTTCCTCATATCTACCAGGCTATCCTTCCTGCACGGACAGTATAAGATATTGCCTTGATCGGAAGCTCTTTATGTTTTTGCTGCATTTTACTCATATAAATCCATCGACCCCACAAAAGGGTTGCGGAAAGTGCCTGCAGAAAGGGAGGGGGGAAAAAAAAAAGTTAACCAAGTAATCTTCTTCTCTTTTACTTCTTGTAGATGGCCCCTCTTTACTGAAAGGCCTTGCATAGGAATAAAGTGCCACAACATGACAAGTTCCTTGCTGCAAAGCATTGGGATGTTAAGATTGATCCAGGCTGTGAAGCATGGGAAGATAAACGTGAATACTGAATGCCCAAAATCCTCTGCTCTGTCAATTTAGTAGGATATGTAGCTGGGTTTTACTGATTCATAAGCGATGTTCATTTTTTATGGCAATTAAGGACTGGCTTAGATCTTTCGCCAGAATGTTCTGTAGGCACATATGATGCATGGTGATTTACATTTATTGCCACAAATGCTCCTCCAAAAATGTGAGTGAGATAAAAAATAGGAATGCCACTCATCTTTCCTGACAAGTTCCACATGCACTGTTACTAGTGCTCAGTGGAGCAATGCCAGTATGCGACAGACATGTGGGTGGGTGTGGATAATGCGAAATAAAAAGGATATGGAAATCTCTTGGTGCATATTTATATATGCAGCTCTGTTGAATTGAATTTCTTGGAGTAATGGACAGGAAGAGACAAACAAGATTCAACCCGTTACATCTTAAGCTTTCTAAATAAGAAGCGCCAAAAAATTTCTGCATTTGAAAAATGTGTCAGAAAATATTTAATATGATGGAAATAAAATTTTTCAAAATAACTTTCTATTTTAGCAACTCAACATACTTCATCAAAAAGGGGAATCACACAGCTAGGACACTTGATGATTAAGATATTTGAGTTGTTATGTTCTTTTGTGATGGAAGAGACAAGGGGAATGTCTGGACACTACCTGGATGAATTAGACGTGTCACAGGGCATCTTAATGAGCTCAAGTGGTCCACCTCTTCACTCTCCATTTGAGATAGAGATATGCACATTGTGCAGTTAAAAAACCCCAGGAAAAATTCCAAAGCGGAGAATTGGTTAATATGTATATCTAATTGGATTTTAGCAGTGCTAAAAAGGGCAAAAAGAAGAAGAAGAAGAGAAACAGTACTTGGAAAAAATTTTGATGATGATAATCACAAGTACTTTTGACTCTTTCTAAATGCTCCTAATCATTTGACTAGAGCCACCCAACTAAAGGATGAGATTGACAGACAAATTGGATTGATGACACACCATACACAAACAGTTTTTGTAACAAATGAGTACCAAATTTATAAGAGGCTTGATCATTTTAAGCCAGCCCAAAAAATATTTTTTTATTTTTTCAAAATTTTTTATAAAGCCATTAATTTACGAATCAAGTTTTAGTAATTTTAGAGATATGTATTTTATTTTATATTTTTAAATATAGGATATTTTAGTCATTTTAAATTATTGAAACATGACAAAAATACTCCTATGTTTAAAAATTCAAAATAAATACATACACATCTTCAAAAATAATAAAACTTGGTTTATGGATTTATAAAAAAATTGAAAAAAGAAGAAGAACATGTTTTTTAGACCTGTCTAAAATAAGAAATAAGATCATTTCAGACTAATTTGAAATGATCATTTGGCAATTTATAATTGTACATTAGTTTTCATTTTTTCTAGTTGCCTTTAGAACTTTGATGATTTCACATTTCCATGTCTGAGTTTTAAAACTATTATGAGAGAAAGGCACATAGTGCTTACCTAACCTACCAATTATTTAGAAGTATTAGAAGGCAGTCACTTTTAAAGTTACACTCATCCCTAACAGGGTGATGTAAGCAAGACAATATAATAACAAAGAAGCTATGAAGCGGGAAAAGGAGCTCTTGTTTTTATGTGGTTACAAACAGTGATAGTGCCGAACAGCATCAATGTGCTTTTGTTTTCTTTTTTGCTTTGCTTTGTCACTAGCCTTGTCAAATGTCCAGCCTTTGAATGACATGGTTACTTGGTTTGAGGGTTTGGTTTACCACGTTAGGAAAAACCAAAAGTTGTTGATGTTCGAATGGATGGTTGGTTGCCCAAACTCCAATAGATTTGTACAGTATTCAAGTAATGCTAATGTTTTGAAGTGGGTTTCATCAAATCATGATTACAAGCTGCATAATATGGCGAGCAAGTGGCTTTTCTTTGCTCATCGATGTCGTTATCAATGCGCCAACTGAGCAAATGCTCAGTTGGTCGCGGCGGCAATAACAGTGCTGTGGTTGGCCATTGCGCGTGGTTCGAATCCCAGCATAGGGACTTCGATGGAAATTTTAGTTTGGAGAAGTTGGTCTCCCTTAACAAACAGATGAGAACTTGTTATTTCTCTTTGAAAAATAGGTAGGAGCTTGTGGTCTCCTTGGTGAATGGGATGTATAATACCAATTAAAAAAATGTCGTTATCAATGCCATTACATTTGTCACTACATGCAAGCTGTTGAAATGTCATTATATAATTCATTTGCTGGTGCCACTAATCTTCGGAGAGCTAAAGACTCATTTTTAAAAAAGAAATGGTCAAAAAATTTAAAAAAGGAGGAGAAAAAGTAAAATCTGAAAAGAAGATGAGAAAAAGAGAAAATAATGTGATGGACAAGATGAAGAATAATATTATTAACGTTAAAAATAAAGTTATTGAATTTGCTAGTGATGGGTATCATGTAAAATGAATTTACAAAATCTAAAATGAATTTACAACTGAAAATCAAAGAACAGGTGACGTGGACCATCCAAACACTTGTTGATTATTGTGGCTCTTGATGATGGGAAGCCTTCCATTGAAAAAAGTATGATCTGCCTGGCAGATATGTATTTGGTGTAGGAAGGGCCGTGGACCCCCTAATGTGCAGCTTAACTCTGCATTTTCTGAAGGCATGGGCAGTTGATCAGAGGCTGAAATGAAATGACAGAATGCTCCATCCCAACAACAAGAACAACCTTTGCTTGTGCTACTAGGGATGGCCAGACTTTGCCAGTTTTAAGGAAATACTCTCGGATGGATCATACCACTCTTTGATTAGCGTTAAGATAGAGAAGAGAATGGTTTAAGCATAATCATTTTGGTAAGATGTGATATTTTGGTTGTTTTTTCCAAACTCTTTTTTTTTTTTTTTTTTTTTAATCGTCGTAGGCTCAAGCGTTATCTAACTTATTTACTTTTAAAAAGGAAAGTGTATCTAACTTATAGGCTTTCTAGGATTTATTCCTTTAACATAATATTAGAGCAGACCCAAGTTCACTTAATTAATTTTAGTAAAAGATGAATGAAACCTCAGGAGTACGATTGCAAAGAGGGCATATGTGATGGATAGGTGCAGCAGCATACATGCAAGCTACAATGCTCCAGTACATGGCAGGCCACACTCTTTCCCCATGCCTGTATGGCTTGGCTTGGTTGAATAGAAAAAATATTGCATAGAAATTGACAGAGAATTGTGTCAGCATAAAGAATATGTCAGCTACGGTAAGTCTATTTCAATCAAACACATAAATCTGTTCTTTTTTCTTTTTTCACTTTTCTCTTTTTTCCGTTTAAAAATTAATTCCAACAAAAACTACGTTTTGTCCTTGCAGCACGAATGAAAAAAAAAAAAAAAAAAAAAGTGGGGAAGACTTTCTGAACCTGAAAGGCTGAAACTACTCAAAATTTACTTTCATGCTGTGTGAGAGAGACTGGGAGGAGCAGTTTTGGCAGGAAACTCGTGTATTCTAGCGACACGGGGAATGGCCCTGCTTTTCTACCTCTCTCGAAATTCCCGTTCCTGTGTATTTCTATTTCGTAACTCTAGAAATGTCTTTGTAATTGTACTCTACCACAGAGAGAGAGAGAGAGAGATGTTTTAGCTTAGCTTAGCTAGCTATTCCCACTACGGAAGAATAGTGCCGTTATTTCATTCAGATGTTTTGGACCAAAAGCATATCATCAAAATAATGCTAATTTTGGTAAATAATAAAAAGAAGAGCAAGAAGAATTTCATAAGCCATTCAGATCCTTCTGCAATCTTCATCCTCGGCACATTCCTGGCCACTCCTGGTTGTCAAGGCCTGGAATACTTGAGACAGGCAAGGAGCTGAAACCAACATCACTCACACTTTTCCTTGTGCAGAACAACTGCTGGGATTTCTTGCAATGGGCAATGGCACTCTGGATCGAGCTCTCAACCTCTGAATTTGCGCTACTGCTCCTCTTCAGCAGCTGCATTGCGAAGGAGCCTCTTGAATTCTCGCTCGAAAACGAGTGAGAGGATGAGGAGGAAGAGCTCGATGATGAAGATGATGTGGATTTGGGCCCTGACTGCCGTTTGATTGCACTGGAGAAGGACCGCCTGTGGATACCACCATCTTCGCCGCCGTCCATCGTCTCTTTGGCATTGCTCCTCGTGGGTGCAGCAGGAGCTGCCACTTGATATCTGTCACTGCTGGGAATTTGCCCAAATGGGCCTTTTCTAGCTGCTTTCACGTACTTGCTCAAGCACTCCCCGGCCTTGGAAGCTTTGCATTGTTCATTGCTACTTGTTGGTACGTATGTCCTTGAATGATCATCAGAGCATCCAGGCTTGCTAAAAAGAGACCTGAGGTAGGCCCTGGAGGCTTTGAGCTTGAGGCCAATCGAGGATTGCTTGATCAGCTTGAGCTTTCTGGACCATGACTGCTTCTTCGAATGGCAGACTTCAACGAAGCTGGCTGCATCGGGCGGAACTGCGTATTCATAAAAATACTCTTCTGGGCTCAGCTCTCGGCTCACGTTGCAGGAATCGGAGGGCGAGATGTTGCATGATTCGAATGGGGTTGCGGCGGCGGTGGCGAAAGCTGTTGTTGGCACGGTGCAGTTTTCTTCTTCGAAGGAGGAGGATGTGGGATGGTGCTGTTGGTCGAGGGAAGCGTTTGAGCTGTGCAGGAGCTTTTGGACCATCTGGAGACGTGGGGGAAGGTGAAGTGGAAGGAGATTTCCTTTGTAGAAGAGTTCATCGGCTGGAGAAGTGGTGGAATCTGTTTCATGTGGGTTGGAAGACATTTGGAATTCGAATTCTCTCGACTGTGGAGGGGATGCAGTGATGGAATAGCATAGGAAAGTGGTGGAGGAGCTGACGTCCATGTCTATGTACTCATCCTCTGCTGCTTGATCACATGAAAATAGGTGGTTTCTTGCCATCTCATCTGACTCTCTCTCGTGTGGGATGATGTGGAAGACACTGGCCTGATAGATGAGTGTTTGTGTTTGAGTTCGGGTGGGGAGAAGAGTGTGGGCTGGAGAATCCTTTAAAGCGCTAAAGAAGCCAAATGAGAAAAAGAAAAAAAAATTACAGGAAATGTCAGATGCTTGGAGATTTTGGATGAATCCAAAAAACGGAACAAGAAAAAGAAAGTTATGGGTATTGTTGTGTGGACCACAAGCCTCTTTATTTATCATACCCATATCCAAGTTCTTTTCGTTTCCCCTACAACTTTCTATTTGATTTGATTTAATTATCTGGCTCATGGCTTACAACTTCTATTTTACTCGTTACTTTGAATTATGCACTGGCCTAGGCTTGTGTCATTGGTAAATGGACCTACCTCTTCTCTCAGAGGACTTGAAACAGCGGTATAAGCCTATTATTCCATGCTATAAGCTTTAGGTACTTCCTTCTACGCTTTATCACAACTGGTCTCTGTTGGAACACCCAAGTCATGAAAATTGGAGCCAGTAAAAAGTTTTTAAAATCATGATCCATCCTTGCCATTAATATATATTATCCGAAACGTGGAACCGTATTCAGAATTCTAGGCAAAATATGTGCCTATATTGAATTTTTGAAATGAGGGTCCTCCTGATTTCGGGGAAATGTTTACTTTTTTAACTTTGAATGGAGTTAGGAGGGGGATGAGGTTTTTGGGTTTGTATGGAGTTGGTTTATTTTTTTACTGGAGATTTGGAGGTGAATTGGGTTTCTGGCAGATATTCATACCAGTAATAGGATAAGTTTAATAATAATGTTGTATGTTAATATTGTGTCGCCCACGTTGGATTATTGCAGAGGCCGAGTAAGGAGGACACTGACTCTATCCAACATTTAAACCTTAAACCTCTACCCAAAGAGGACTAAGACAAGGCGATCCGCTATCCCCATATCTTTTTATAATGTGTGCAGAGGGGCTTTCTGCCATTATCACCAATGCCGCTATCAATTCCTCTATTCATGGAGTCAAGATTTGCCCCCGTGGGCCACAGATTACCCACCTTTTGTTTGCGGACGACGCCATAATCTTTTTGAGAGCTTCAACTCAGGATGTTCGTAATTTCCTCACTGTTCTTCATCAATACTCGGTGTCTTCGGGGCAGGTAGTCAATGTTGATAAGACGGCCTTATTCTTCAGTTCTAATACCAATCCTGACACTCGTAAGGATATTTCATCCCTTCTGGGAGCTGCGGGCCATGATCTCAAAAACTATCTGGGCTTACCTGCTTGGTTGGGAAAATCAAAAAAGGAGATGTTTAAGGGTCTTAAAGAGCGGATATGGAAGAAAATTCAGGGTTGGAAGGGAAGACTGCTTTCATGGGGAGGCAAAGAGACGCTGATTAAGGCGGTCGCACAGGCGATCCCGACATACACTATGAGCATCTTCCTTTTGCCAAACTCCTTCTGCCATGAACTCAATGGGCTACTAAGTAAGTTTTGGTGGGGCGAAAATGGTGGCAAACGGAAAATGAGTTGGGTTGCCTGGAGTGAGATGTGCAAAACAAAGTTGGCAGGTGGATTGGGATTCAGGGAATTAAACACTTTCAATTATGCTCTCCTTGCAAAGCAGGCCTGGCGTCTGGCTATGACCACAGGCTCCTTGTGCTACAGAACTCTAAAAGCCAAATACTTCCCGACGGGCGACTTTTGGAGATGTAAGGCAAAAATTTCTGATTCCTTCACTTGGAGGAGTATCATTAAGGCAAGGGATGCGATCCGATTTGGTTGTAGGTGGCGAATTGGGGATGGGAAGTGTGTTCAGTTCTTTAAGGAGGCTTGGCTGGATACAATGGTCACCAAGGCGGGTCCCCTCCCACTATCAATCCCAGATGATGTTACCGTCAATTATTTTATCTGCGAGGATTCATGTTCATGGAATAGAGAGCGGATCTTGGCGGCTGTGGGGGATGCAGGGTGGCATGCTATCAATCAAATTCCTTTGCCCCATCCTGCTCAACGGGATACGATTTATTGGAAGTTCGAACCAAGCGGAGCCTATTCTGTCAAGTCAGCCTACAGGGCGCTTTGCTCTGGACAGGGCTGCTCCCCGCACCTCGCTATCTTCAAGGAAATTTGGAGGACCAAGCTCCCTAGCAAAATCCTCATTTTTGGCTGGAGACTGTTCTTGAATAAGCTTCCGACTCTCCAAAACTTGAGGAACCGGGGTATTGATGTTGATCCTTTGTGTCTCTTTTGCAGGTCTGGTCATGAGGACTCAAACCATTTGTTCTCAGAATGCGTTCTCACAAAGGATATATGTTCGAAGGCAGCTGGATTTATCTCTCCTTCGACCCCGGTTCAAGAGATATTCAGATCCATTACATCTCGCACTGCGCATGGGGGTTTGGCGATGTTTTTGCTGTGCTGTTGGAGGATTTGGTTTTTACGAAATGCTCTACGAACTGAGGGGACAAAACCTGATCTCGCCAACACTCTCAAATGGTGCGAGGACTATTTGGAGCAGTTCATGAGGGCCTCTCCTCTCTCATTGGGAGGGGCATTAGGCGGGCCGCTTGTTCCCAGATGGAATAGACCTCCTGCGGGCTTTCTAAAGATCAATGTCGATGCTCGGATTCTCCAACGCAAAACATCTATAGGCTTTGCGGCTATCATTAGGGACTCTGGGGGCTCTTTCATTGCTGCTAAATGCTGGAGACGGAGTGGCTTCATGGAGCCCCTGCTCATGGAGGCACATGCCTTTTTGCTTGGGGCATGCTGGGGCAAGGAGCTTTTGTTAGGGAAACTACAGATTGAGTCGGATTCGCTCCTCCTTATCAACTTTCTGCGGTCGAATGACCCAATCGCGTCTCCTGTTGGGGTTGTGATTGACAACATCAAATCTATTCTTTCTGCTTCGACCCAGATTACGGCTCATCATGTTCTCAGACAAGGAAATGCAGTGGCACATGCCCTCGCTGATTCTATTTCTGCTTCCCTTGTAGATCAACAGGTTTGGTGGGGTATCCCCCCCCAAGCCATTCAGGAAAAAATTTGTATAGACAATTTTTTGGAATTAAATCTTGGTTCTTCCCATCCCCCATCCCTAGGAAACTCTTAGGGGTGTGGGATAGGTGGGTTCCTTTCATCAAAAAAAAAAAAAAAATAGACACAAAATTCACGACCAAAATCAATGCTTTTGTCCGAAATCAAATGTCATGAGGTAAAAATTATAGAATTCTGGAAAGATGGGGAGGTTAATGCAAATAGCCCATGAACTTATTTTATTTTAATCGATTTTCTGGCCAACGATATTTTCTGTTTCATTGATATCTGGCTGTATTTCTTTCTTTTATATTTCTTACCGTTGAATTTAATTATTGTCCGAATGCATTGATATCTATGAGAGCGAATCTAAGTGCGTCCACTGCCGACATTTTTGCATTGGAATGCATAGGAAAAGAAAAACGCTGATGGGCCATGATGATCTGTCCATCCTTTAGGCCAAGCGTCAAGGCTTGTTCCTGGCCACCAGTAAACACCTAAAAATGATATTAAAAAAAATAAATAAGGTCCCATTTACAATGCTTCTCATCATTCTTTTTTATGTGTGCGACCTGTAATCTAGTTTCTCTTTTTTTTTCCTTAAATCATCACGGGAAAATCATAAGGGCAATTTTTTTTTTCTTTTAAATAAGGAATTAGATTTTTGAAAATAATAATAAATTATAGTGGCTTAGTTGCTGAAACGGCAAACGTGTAAGAATCAGTTTACGCACGCGGCTTGTTTGCTGATGCTGTAATGGAAGCTGCGTAAGGTGAGCTGCGGAAGCGATCGCAGGCAAGCTGAATCTTCCTGCCCCTGCGACCTGTGCTGCCCCATGCATGCGAGTCCAAAAAACCAGTACTGCTCTGCCGTACATAGTGCCCGTGTCCCGCCAACCAATCCACCCACCCATCTAATCCAATTGTCTGGATGAGAACGGTGGGCCTAATTTTCGACGTTCATTGCACGTTGAAACAACATCAATGGCTGGAATGAGTGAGCAAATGACAAGATATGTTGTCTTCCGTACTCTGCCAGCGTACCATATTCTGATGAGCAGCGATCAATGATCATGTGTGCAGCACCTGCCTTGAGTCTGCACGTGCCAAGTTGGATTCGAAGTAATCCGCGTCTCGGAGCACCTTTGGCAAAGTAACAAGGAGAGAGAGAGAGAGAGAGAGGGAGGACCGGAAGCCAGTTTCTGATGCATTTTAATTATTTTAATTATTTTAACTATTCTACTTTTATTTATTTTTGCTTCTATGTTCAAATTTTTTTTAGTATAACTATTTTATTTTATTTTCACTTTATCAATCATATCACGTTACTTCTACAATTTAAAAAAAAATTCACTTTTTACTTACATCCCCGAACACAACATTATCCCATAAACTTAGGAGTGCAACTTAGGTCGGTTTCGTTCGGATAGTGGTCTACCCTACCCATACCCTATTTGTAAAAGGCCTACAATACCCTACCCATTTGTCGGTTCGGTTATTAGTATATCTTACCCTACCCATTACTCACAGGGTCAGTTCCGGTTTCGGTTCTAAATCGGTTCTTTTAGTACTCAAATACAATATTTTTTAAAAATTTCTATATTATTTTAAATAATTTAAAATAATACTCATTTATGTTTTAAAATCATAAGTACATATATTATTATATAAAAATATGAAGTATAGACCATCATGACCCAATCATTAAAACTATTAATATATTATAATTATAAGTTACAAGTGTATTTATAAGAGTCTTTCGGAAGTCAATGAAGTATATATAAATAACCGAACCAGTTTTATACTTTACAATGTACAAAAGTCATTTAAATTTGAATTTGTTAAAATATATATGCACGTAAGATGTCAAAGACAAAACATAATACATGTTATATAATATATATTATATACCTAATTAACTACCTATATGAGTACCTATGCGGGTCGGTTCTGGGTACCCAATGTATCTACCCTATCCGTACCCTATTTGAAGAGGCGGATAATATTTTCTACCCTACCCATACCCATGGGTAATATTTTCTACCCTACCCTACCTAAATTAGTGTCGGGTCGATGAGTATATACGGGTACCCTACCCAAGTTGCACCCCTACATAAACACTAGGGCATAGCTTACGTGACGGACAGAACTGCAGGCATAATAAGGTGGGCCCCAGAAGGACAACAAGTAGTCGTGGGCCTGCCTGGCAATTATTTCCATCGGATTATAAAAGTCGGCTAATTCCTTACATCTGTATCTTCTTTTTGTACACATGTAGGCCTGCCCAACAAATGAGCCGACCAGCCCGATCTTTTGCCGAGGATACTTAAATGGTCGGGCCCACCTCTGCAGCGGCTCTGATGCCGCACAGCGACACGTGCGGGACGGCAACCCACACTGCTTATTTTATTGCTCTCTTCCACCGGAATCCTGGCTTTTCCCTTTCTCTAACTATCAATCATTCTTTTAATACGGACTGATCATTTAAACCCGATTGTTACTTTTAGTTTTTTTTTAGGGGTGGATTGTTACTTTTTTAGTTAAATAACAACTTTGTGCATTTATATTTTTATGTATATCCACGCGTATTTAGTTAATATTCAAAATTCTATCATTTTCCACGTGCAGAAGTGCGATACCAGCAAAAAAAATTTTATTTTTGAAATTTTGTAAAAGAAATGCATAATAATAAAAGGTAAATTTTGATACATGAAATAACTACACACAAAAATGAAATATATATATATATAGGTTGAAATTGCTCTCAATGAAACCCCTTGTCTACGTAATCTTTTTCATTTTTAAAATCTTGGTAGTTGATTTATTTTATTTAGCATCATTTATATTATCATGAAAATTTATTTATTTATTTTGTATCACTATATACGAGAATGCTTCTATGAAAACCCTCTTTTACGTAACTTTCTCAATTTTTAATATCGTGATGGTTTATGAAAAATTCACTCCATTTATTGTATTTAACATCATTTACATTATCATGGAAAGTATTTTATTTATTTAGTATTACTGTATATAGGCATCATCTATAAATGTGTAAAATCAATATAATAAAATTATTTAATACTAGATATTAATTTTTAAGTAATATTTTCAACATCAAAACCATTTAAAATATCACTACTATGTGGATAAATAATTTTATAAAATTTAAAGGAGTTACATAGAACTGCTTCTACATAATCTAGTTACATAGATTACACAGAAGCGGGCCCATAATGAAATGCTTGTAAAAAAAAACATAATAAAATGAATTAGTATTAAAAATTAATTTTTAAGTAGTATTTTCAACAGCTAAACCATAAAAAATATCATTACTATATAAATAAATGATTTTATAAAGTATTATTGCATTCTACTATATATATGTGAATGTATTTAAGCATTTTCTTTAATTTACATATGAATATATCTAGTTTTGAGCAAATGTGACTTATGAATATATTTGATTTAGATGAAATTTGGTTTATTAACTAAACAAATAATGTTAAATATAATGAATAAATTAGATTTTTAAAAACAAAAGAGATTACACGAAATCGCCACAATACACGATGTTGCGTACAGGACCATTATCGTTTTAATACATATCTTTCTCATCATTTCTGCCGTACCATATTGGACAAGCCAAAACTGAGCAGCAATATCAATTAATCATTTTGAATTAGGAGTTAGAAATGGATGGTTGAATATAAAGAATATCAAAACGAGATAAAGATAGCGGTGTGCCTCCCTCCCATTCATGTTTCTGAGTCTGATACAGGAGAACTGAAAATTAATGTGGGATGTGGACAACCAAAACCAGTAAATATTCTTTTTGTAACAACGGCTTCTCTCCTATCTTTATCTTGCATTGACTTTGAGGAAAAGAGAAACGAAAGGTGGAGTTTTTGTGGCATGACATTATTTCTCGGTGTTTGCAATGTGGGCCGTCGATAAATCCGACATATGATGGTGGCCTGCATTGAAACGGACGTATGCAGCAGCGCAGCTCGAGGCGTCTCCCTCTCCTTCTCTCTACACTCTACACTCTACACCTCTCTCCCATCTGCACACATAAATATTCGAAATCAACCATTTCTCGGCCGTGCTAGCAGCATCTTATGTTGAGGCACTTGATCTCACAAGGGACACACACCGATGTCTGTGTCCGGGTCTATTTTCTTTTATGTTCACCCGCTCCAAATTGAATACGAAATGATGAGTTGTCCATTTCTTCATCGGGTCCTGATTTCAAGAGCTACAAATGTGAATTGATGCTTGCACCAATGAGTTGTTGCGGTAGATAGAGAGAACATACATCATACTTCTGACTATAGCTTTTGCCAAACATCATCATTGCCAAAAAGACTCGAGGGATAATGGAGCCAGCAAAGATTCTTGTCAACCCAGCAGGAGAGATTTGTGTGGCTAGTTGGAGGTCCCATCTCCTTCGTTTCTATAATCGGCGGTGGAGTGGGGGCCAATCATGCCCATTTCTCTCCCAAGCACAAGCACGCGTGGGGGATCAGATAGCAGCTAGAAAACTACCCATTGCAGTCCTTTGTGGGAACACCTATGTATCTTCTTTTGCAAGCCATTTTCAGTTAGAGCTTTTGAATGTTATGCCCACCTGATCTTGTTATACGCGATGGGAGCATGTGAAGGTCGTCCATAATGATGATGCCGTTTGATGTGGGATGCAATTTCCAAGTGCTGCTGAAATAGAAAAACTAATCTTGTTTCTTTTTTTTTCTTTTTTCTTTTTTCCCACCTGATTGATGAGCATCTAAAAGTATGTGGTTTGTGTAAAAAGGGAAAAACAGATCTTTTGCTACCCCACCAATTGCTAATGGTTCTCGAACAACTCGCAGCATCGCATCACTGACCAACATCCAATGGCTCAGCAAGGCCCAAAAATGGGCCCCACAGCTCTGGCGCACTATCGAATTGAGTAGAATATGAATGGCAGTTCTTGTCTGACTGTTCAAAATACAATTCTTCTAGTGTTTGTCCATTCAACTGCTAAATTATGGGCGGTGCATCTGACCATGTCCACAAAATCATTGCTGGACAGAAAGATGCTATCCCCACCCCCACCCTCGGCTCCCTTTTTCTCCCTCTATAACCGAAATGCCTATTAGTGCATTTTCTTGGTTCAGGTTGCAAATGTGGAAAATTCAGCATCAATTCTTCCAGCCTCCAGCTAACAAAATGTACAGAAGTTTTCCGAAAAGTGAAAGATGCAAGGGGTAAAAAGGTGGAAAACAAGGCCAGGAAATTAGAAAATGCTGTTAACTGAATAATCCATGACGATACACTGATTTGTCTAGGATATACATAGCACAAGGACTTTATTTGTACAGAGTATGGTTTACATAGCACAAATGTCATGTCACGTATCCTGTTTACAAATCACAAGCCGAACTCTCCGCCACATGCAGTCTTGATCAATTACATTCCATTCACAAGCAATTGCGCGCATTTTGAGTTTGAACAGTGATATATACAAAATGTGAATTCAGTCAATTCCATCTATTTAGCTGATACAGAATCATTAGATGTCAATTCTTTTTCTAGTTCATCAAATTCCCAGCCTCCAATCTCATCTTCTGTGTAGTCCCGGCTGACCTTGCCAAATTCTGATTCTAGTTTTGCAAGTTCTGCATCTGGATCCAGTGATTGATTAGCTCCTGCAGGGGCAGAGTTCAAAGGCATTTCCCCTTTCAATACAGGTGGTGCAGGGGCCGAGTTTGAAGGCTCTTCCTGTTCCAGTGATTCTTTATTGTTGGCATGGAGCTGACTGTCCTCTGATCTCTCATCAGATGGCACATCAACCTCTAGCGACAGTTTCTCAATTTCTAATGTTGGTCTCTCAATAGACTCAAACTCCAACTTAATTTTTTCAATGGCATTAAACAGCTCGTTGACCTTGGGTTCATCGTGCCTGCAGTTGTAAAACCAAGGGGGTTATATTTCTGTTTCCAATTGGATTTTGCATCTGCTTCCCTGTTCTAGAATGTGGCCCCAGAGTGTACTGAAAACCAAAATTCACTTATCTTCTAATTGGGAAGATTCTATTGTCTTTTTAATAATGACCATAGGGTGAATTGAATCGCAATTTTTCTTTTGCTGTGCACGGCACTATTCAAAAATGGGCCAGCCTTTTATCAGAGAAGAAATAAAAGGAATGGGCCAGCCTTGTCTTTTATCCAATGAATGTAATTAAGAGGCCAATCCAATGAATTGTCAAAATCATTGTTTTGTGGTAGCATTGGAGTTCCACAGATTTACTTCAAGTGAATATGATATGCTCTCTGAATAAAAAAGCCAAGGTCTATACTCTGAACGCACCTGGAAATATTTCCATTTTTGGAATAGAACTGCTCTTTCATGCGGTCCACCACACTGAAAGTCGTTATGATCTGAGTATAGGAGAAACACATTCAATAATGAGATTGCATAGAAGAATTATATAATCCACAAAATAATGGAACCTTGTAGACCTAATAATCGGTGCAATAAAAAGAAATTAAATCCTCTTCCAGTACTTAGTGCAACACAGGAAGGAACGGAAGATTTCATGAAACGAATAGGTCAACATTTCTGCACACCAGTAGATTACAAATTCCACACAGAACAACAGACTTAATTGCTGAATTGCATCTTGGAATTACATATAATGGTAAAAAGGAGAAATCTACTTCAAATTATGTTAGAGTAAAAGCATGAAATACCTTTGCCTCATATTCAAGATATTCAACCTCCAGATTTTTTAGTTGCTCTGAGGTTTCACCATCTTGACTAGGCAATGTCTTTAACCTGCCAAACAAATAGAAGTTTTTAACTTCCATAATGAGCATGTAAAAATACGATAACTTATGTACGGGAATATTAGAGGTATAAACAAAAAAGAATAAGAACCATGATCATCTTTAAAATTTTCCCCCGTCTCTGATTCAAAACATCAATTGGCTTAAATAAAGGTACGAATCCTGGAAAATGTCCTCTACCGACCTGTGTGCTCTGAGGACTTCTCTGGCAACTGTGATTAACATTCTTTTATGCCTTTCCTCAATCTTATGTACTAAGATAAGGCTTCGACAAATTCACTCCAGCATTCTTTTCTGGCAATGTTTGTTGAAATGTTGTCAAAACCAAATCGGTGATTGAACCGGTTATGTGGTGCAACCTGATTTAACCACTTTACTAAACCAGTTTGAACCGATGACATCATAAAATTTTAATTATTTATAATATTAATAAATATTTACCTTCATGACTTTTAAGACTATGTTAAACTTAAATGAGAATGCTTTTCCTTTTATATGCGGCCTCCTTCATTTTTAATATTTTAATAATGAATGAGAAATTCACTTCATTTATTATATTTAGCATCATTTATATTATCATGAAAATCCTTTAATTGTCTAGTATCGCTATGCACTGCTCTCATCTACAAATGTGTAAAATCGATGGAATAAAATGGTTTAACGTTAAATATCAAATTTAAAGAAGCATTTCGAACATCTAAACCATCTAAGATATCATTGCTATGTGGATAAATGATTCTATAAAGAATTATTGTATTCTGATACATATGTGAATGGATCTAAATATGTTCCTTAATTTACACATGAATATATCTATTTTTTGAGCAAATGTAGCCCATGCACATACTTGATTTGGATAAAACTTGATTTTCTAGCTAAATAATTGATGTTAAATATAATTAATGGAATAGATCTTACATCAATCATCAACATCTCACAAAAGAAAGGGGTTAAATGGAATCGCTTCTAACTTTATTACATAGAAGCGGAGCCCAAACTTAAAATCTCTTACTTCAATTATCAAAATAAGTAGAAAAATCAATAAAATCTTTTTAAAGATACATTAACAAAGTACGATATAACATAATAAATTAGAAATTAACATCAATAATTGAGATGGAAATAATGTGTTATACTTCTGATTTTGGCTCATAATTTATTCATTTGCTTTATAACGTTTTTAGATGTTATTAAATTGAGCATTTTAGATACATTTAACATAATAATAATAATATTATTAATATCAATTAATATTGGTTGAACTATTGAATCATATCATCGTACAAGTAGCTGGATAAGAGGATTCAAGGGTGGACGAAGAAAATATGAGTAAGCATATTTGGATTATTATTCCTAATATGGGCAACATTGTGTGTGTTGCCCTTTGAAGAGAAGTTAACAGAATATATTCCACAAGAGCTATGGCTCTAGTTGGCTAATTATGAAAGATAAATCCTTATCTAAGCCTTGAAATTCAGGCCATGCTAGCTAGTTGTATTCATTTGTGCAGCTTCAAGCAAGTGCCATGCAACACTATATTTGGGCAGCACAGCACAGTGGGAGATGTAAGACTGGGAGGCTTCTGTGACTTCTCATTTTTCTGAAACCGGTTTGAATGGATCTGACTGGGTAAAATGGTTCAACAGTGGTTTAAATGTTTCGTCTGGTTTTATAGTTTTAAACCAAGACCATCTGCTTTCAAACTGGAAAAGATACCAATTCCCGGTCAGACTGGTCAAAACGGCTCGTCCAGTCCAATTCTTATAACGCTGGTTTGTTGTGAAACTACCAGTCCTAATATAGTTTTGATTTTAGTCCACTTGCACTTAAATACGCATAAAACTACTACTTTTATACCAAGTTGTCAACATACTCATCGACCTACTCGTTATCAAATGAAGATACTGAAAACTACCAATTTGCGATGGTTCTAGACAAAAAAATCTTAACCAACTCCTTGTAGTCCTGCTGCTTTTATGCAGTCTGTTGTTTGGCTAGAATGTTTATAAGAATGAAAATTGCAAGGTTGCATGGAGTGCAAAGCTTCCGAGAAAAGAAAATCAAGTTATAATACCTTTTGTTAATGTTCTTTAAGTTATCCACCAATCTGGAGACATGACTGATGGAAGGCCCCAGTTCTTCCTATGAAAAGAGACAAAGCATGACCATAAGGTAAAGAAACTTCATTTACCATCTCACAAGATAAATAGACATTTAAAGGCTTTAAAAAACAGATGTACGCACTACAAGAATTTGTAAATTGTCCTCGGTACTTGTTTTTTTGGGAAAGAAAATTGAACTTAGCACTGATAGGGCCTTCATAAAGTTGCCTAAAATTGAGGTACAGCAGTTCAGACAGAGATTGACAAGAAAGATTTCATTCACGTAACACCGCTTCCTGTGTTGTTGTTTAGTCAATCATATGATTAGGATCCTCCCAGCAGACCGGCCCAGAAAATCTACCTTTGCCCAGGTCTCATCAACATGTTCAAAAAACATGGATGCTTGATTGTAGACTACGGTCTGTTGGATCACACCAATAATCAAGGCTGTACTCTCATGCCAATGCATGTCTATAATAATGTTAGAAATGAGACTTTTTTTGTATTTTACCTGGTATGATGAAAGATGGTGCACAACCACGTCCATGAAATAATTAGTGTGTTTCTCCAACTCCTCACTGAGCAGGAAAAGAAAATAAAAATGATTCAATTGCAGATTTAAACTTATAAAGGAAGATTCATATCATACTAGCATCTGGCAATATTACAAAATGAACAAAACTAAGATAAATTTCCAACAATCTTTCCTCAGGGCCCCAAGCAGCAATCAGGGAAGAAACCAACTACTTGGAATGAGGAATAGATATAGAAAAAGCGAATACGGAAAAATAAGAGATTGATAGGGAATGATGCGATGCCATAGGGAGTAAGAGGGAATTATAAGGAATGATGTGATATAATAAGGAGTAATGACTAAAAATAAAGTGAATAAAGACAAAATAGGACAAGGTAAGTTTGTTATCTAGTAAAGCTGTCAAATCATTTTAAAAGGTGCCTAATCATATTAAAAGGTATAGAGAGGGAAAAAGATGGCGAAGGGGTGCAAACTTCTCCACCCATTTCACCTCATCCCCAAATGCAGGAACATACCTGCTCTGTTTTTCCTTCTGTTCTATGAACGAAGACTGGAGAAGCCAGGTGTCTTCCAAAAAATTGATCCATGTGCGGACAACATTTGATTCTGCCTTACATGATGCCACGGATCGTGAAAGCTCATCTTCCTATCATACATATTTGAGAAAGAAGCTACATTACAGCAGATCATGAAATGTTTGGCGCTACATGCAGAGATATCACCTCGTAACAATTTCCAAGAAAGGATAACTAAACTAAAAGAAATTTAAAAGAATTCAGACCTTGGCTTTCAGGTGTAATACAATTTGATTACTTGCTTCATTGAATTTTTCTTTCTCTTCAACAGTATTGCGGAGGCGTCCATGAGCAGCGGCCAGGGAGATATTAACCTGAAATTGATATTACAGAAGTAGATCATCTCCAGCACTTCAAACAGTATTGTAACGCCCCAGGCCTAACAGTAAGGTATTGTCCACTTTGGGCCTTGGCCCGCACGGTTTTGCCCCTCTGGGTTCACGCGCATCCCGTCCTTCCCCAAAAGGCGCCTCACTGAGGTACCTGGCGGCCTCCACTTATAGCCCAGGCTCCCCCCCCTCATCCTAACCGATGCAGGATATCACATTCACCCCCCCTTGGGGCTCCAGCGTCCCCGCTAGACACCATCGGCCGGAGGTCGGGAGTCGGCTCTGATACCATTTGTAACGCCCTAGGCCTAACAGTAAGGTATTGTCCACTTTGGGCCTTGGCCCGCATGGTTTTGCCCCTCTGGGTTCATGCGCATCCCGTCCTTCCCCAAAAGGCGCCTCACTGAGGTACCTAGCGGTCTCCACTTATAGCCCAGGCTCCCCCCCTCATCCTAACCGATGCGGGATATCACAAGTATCATCACAAGTTCAAACTTCCACACCAGAAAACCAAGAATACATGACATTATTTCTTTGTCAACAAATGTTAAAAGTTGAAACCTAGCAATCAAGGAATTGAATTAAACCATGAATGCACAAACATTATTTCATTCTTTTTCAAGATATGTTGAAAGGTGAAACAGAGCAAGCACAGATTCAAATTTCAACGCCAATGTTATTAATTATTATCACCTAAATAAAATTTCATCATCGAGTTGTCACTTTTGGTCTGTCAAATGAAAAGACAGCATCTGATCAGACTTTAAATAAACTCATTCTCTATGGTCAGACACTCAAAGGGATCAAACGAAACAAAAAGTAGACAAGCACTCTACTTCCACAAATATTATGAAGAGTGGGCATCCCCTAAGCAGCATGTCCAATTGCTGATAAACATCATCGTGACAAAGATTACATTGGAAAGCATCAACAGGAAATGAACCAGTACACAAGATGCTGAAAACTTGACATCATGTTTTTTTTTCAACTTTTAATTTGTTACCTTTTCATTTTTTTATTCCTCTTACTTTTGAAGAAAGGATACCGCAAATACATGGGAGAGTTATTTTTGCTCATATCCATGACTTTATTAGCGGTTAGTGCCTACGATGTGAAACTCATTGCAGACTTGCCCATGGATATTTTAAAATATTTGCAGTATGATAAATGTAAACCTCTTTGTTTTTTATAAACATGGTACTTTTGATAAATCCAAGCCACTCACTAAATTTATTAATGTGTATTTACTTAAGGGCATGTTCAGGATCAACCAATTGGATGGAATGAGATGGGATTTCGATGAGAAGATGTTAGTGTGTATTGGAAAATGAAAAAATATATTGCGAATAGGAAAATGGGAAAAGTAAGGTTGTCATGTATTGGAAATTGGGAAAAAAAATTAGAATAGAAATTTCCATCCTGTTCTCATCACATCCCATCCAATGGGATGATCCTGATTGGACCCATTGGTTGAATACCTTGGTGAACCCTCATAGATGTAAACTCATGAGATTGCTTTAAAATTGATTATGCCCCACCAAGGTATCCAATCAAAGTGATATTTGTAATCTTAACCAAAATTCGCATTAATCAACATAATGGGCGATTTGGATTTTTCAAAAGTATCATGGTTTATAAAAACTAAGAGGTTAACACGTGCCATAGGCACAATTACAAATATTTTTAGATACTCATATGTTTATTTACGTGAAGTTCTATGTCATAGGCATAAGTGCAATGTAAGTAAAACCTCATAGGTATGAGTGCAAATAAAATAACTCTCAAGTTGGAACAGATTCCTGTTGAGTAATAAATTTCAGAGTCTATGAAAAACAATTTCAATTTGCTATAAATTATACACGAATATAATAGGTGAGAGCAAGATGGCCTACAATGGCAAACACTACTATTATCTTCGAATAAGTTATCTCTGAAGAAACCACCTGTTTTGTCTTCTGCCAAGGATCACCTTTATTTTTTAGGTAAGGATTGTACTTTTGGAACGGATTAGCCTCTCCTGCAAGAAAGGACAGTATACGAGGCCACAACTGCACATGAATGTCACCCCATGACTTCTGGCGAGGGGATATTATAGTAAGTCAGAGTCGCACTGCACTGACTTCTACAAATTAGATATGCTCAAAACACTTCAAAAATATAATTTTTCTTAATCATGGGATTGATATCAAATGAAGTTATTGCTTACATGCTTTAGCAGTATAGTAATGCTAAAATTAAAAGAACTGTCTGAGGACTACTTTAAGACTAAAATGAACCCAAATCGAGTTGGATATGAAAATATATAATCTTTGTTCGAGACTAAGTCAATCCCTCCAAGTAATCTCCCACTTAGCCTTGTCACACTTAGGCAGCCTTCAGAAATGCTTCCAGTAAGTGTTCTATGAATGTGCAAACAGACAAGTGGTAGTGTTTAGATATCATAAGTATGCAACCATACATACTCTTGGGTCACATGCACATTCACAGTAGTAGTGGTCTGTGCAACTCCATAGCCCAATCAACAATGAAGACAACAGTCGTTGAAGCAAAAAAAAAAAAAAAAACCACAAAAAGATCATAATCATAAACAGCAGTTGTTTTGAGTTTAAGATCATAATAATATACAGCAGTATTTTTGAGTTTAAGGTGGAAGTAAATAATAATTATCTCCTAAAAACTGAAGAAAACACAGAAACTTCATAAAGATAATGTCGTCTGATACCTTTTTCAACTTAGCCTCCAGCTCATCTCTTTGCTTTTCAAGTCCTTCAATCTCAGCAGCTAATTCCTGCAATATTCACAAATCAAAAAATGTGGATTGTAAAGTACAACAACAAAGACAAGTTAGCTGCATTTATTACACATTCAAACAGGAAAAGTAATCCTTAAACAGATGATGTATCTGAACAACAGGTTCAACAAAAGAAAATTATTGTTTTAGCATAGATACCTGCAAAGAGTATCTCTATTATTGTATTTGTCATTTTTTTAGTATTCATGTGTCATTCACATCTAAGTGCATTAAAAGAAACACATTATTTGATGGTGCTAGTGTCACGCCTTGGCCAACAGTCGTAGGTATTGTCCACTTTGGGCCTTGTGCCCATACGGTTTTGTCCTTTTGCGCTCACCCCAAAAGGCGTCCAGACCATTCAACCAAAACCTCCACTTATAGCCCAAGCTCCCACTTTCATCCTAACCAATGTGGGATGTTACATCCACCCCCTTTGGGGCTCCAGCGTCCTCACCGGATGAGTTCCCGCTGGATACACCAGTAGGATATTGGGAGTCGGCTCTGATACCATTTTATCACGCCCTGACCAACAGTAGCAGGTATTGTCCGCTTTGGGTCTTGTGCCCGCACGGTTTTGTCCTTTTGGGCTCACCTCAAAAGGTGCCTCGACCATTCAACCAAAACCTCCACTTATAGCCCAAGCTCCCTCCTTCATCCTAACCGATGTGGGATATTATAGCTAGAAATTGTGGCTATGGGTCACAAAGTTCATGCTTGTTAAAAAGCAATGAAAAGTTAAGGTCCACCATCTGCATGATATTTTAGAATACATCTCTCTAATGGTAGAAAGAAACACTGTAGGCCAATGATTTAATGAAACAAATCCCACATAAAAAGCATTATACGAATATTTTGTCAAGTCATCCTACATCAATTGAATAGCATCCCCAATACAAGCAAGCACAAAGGGGTCAACCTGGTGGACAAAGCTCTTGTACATTGCAGAGTCAAGGAAGGGGTATCCATGCATGCAGCCTCACCCTTGCTTTATTATAAAGTTACCGGTTACCATGACTTGAGCCCACACCTCAAGTTGCAAAGGCAACAATTTTACTGTTGCACCAAGCCTGCCTTCTCATATCAGCAAGAATGAAAAAATCAACATGCATGAGTGCACCACTTATTAGATGCCTCAAAGTAACATGCTTGCAACTGGATTTAGAATATCTCATTCATGCAATTTAAATGTACATGAATCTGAATTTTTGCTTTAAATGAATGAATGCATGATGCATTCAAGAAAGAAAGGCGGTATCGAAAGAAAGGCCACTGCAGTAACATTCTAAAAGCATCTATGACAAATCTAGGAATATAATCAGATTTACAAACAAAATATAGGTGACCACAATAATAATATAAATGCCCTGTGCTATAACACGAAGTTATAGAATTACTAACATTTTTAAATGAAATATAATAAAGCAGACAAATTATTAAAAATTTCACAATGCGAATAAATAGCAGATAACAATAAACAGATAATGAGATTGAAAATTGAAATGGCTCCAATACCATTGTAATAGCTACACCAGAGCAGGCAATTTCTTAAAGAATAATTCATCATTAGCATAACCGGGCAAGCATAGCTCTTCCAACAATGCATACCTTCTCAATTTCAATAACTTCATTCTGTTTGGCTTGACGGAAATTAAGTGCCTCTTCTTTCTGATTCCTGAAAAAACAAGAACAGAAAAGCTTACGTAAGTCTGGTGGCACAAATGATCAAGCTAAAAATGAAAGATAACCATATATATAGAAACTGAACCATTTTCTCTAATTAAGGAGGCAATGCCCTCAAATATAACATGCACTCTCAATGTCAACTACATTACAAAAGAGTTTCCTTTAGGTTAACTCAGATCCGATCATTTCTGAATTCAGTCTTCATAATACTACGACTTCGACATACCATCTTTTGAGCTATTCTCATCCTGAATGAGGTGTTCATCAGCTATCAACATTCCACTTGTAAAGTACAGAGGTTTTATAACGACAAAATAGATCTTGAATCCTTTGGTACATGTAATATTTGCAGTCCAGCTGTTTCCTAATTAATATTTTAACATATCCTCAAAGCAAAGAAAAAAAAATCTGAATATCATAAAACATCACTACGTGGGGGGGAATCTTTTAGATAATATGTCAATGAACATGTTCAGGAAAACCTGTGGTCTGAAATTCGCTTTTCTGCCTTTGTAGTGGAGTTGGCAAGGGAATCAGCCAAGACCTTCAACTTGTCAACCTACAAAATGATTAGACGCGTTTATGACCAGATATCAAGACATGTTCCAGGCAAACAATTCAAATGAAGTTTCGCTTTCCTTTTATAAGAAATATCCTGTCTCCTGGCTTTAGTACATGTTCAGTTGGAAGAGAATGAATTCCAACTTTGTCTTGAATTTCTGCAATCCCCATACAATATCCCATCTCCCAGTACATAATAACCCAAAGACTTCTCATTAGTACCTATATTTTTCATCTTTCGATAAATGATTTGTCATAAATCTACGACCTTATTTTTCCAAATTCACACTACACCAACTGAACACATTCTTAAGGAAATAAGCAGCTGGAAAGAAATTCAAAAAAGTTGCTGAAGCGTGGGGGGGCCAGCAATTTCAATTGATAGAAACATTCAACAGCATAGAATCAATACATTTATAAGTGTAATATGGACATGTAAAAGGCACAACAACAAATAGGACAGGAGAAAATGAATATACTATAGTATGTAATCTTCTAGTACACACAAGACAGGTAAATGTTACTAACAATAATTGAATATAGGAAGTTAGGAACCAGAAAATGGAGAATAATAGAGTCAGACACCTTTTGAGAATGAACCTCAGTTGAGTCCCCATTGTTCAAAGATTTCTTCTTTAATAAGAGAGCTTCCAATTTGGAACATAACCTAACCTCGGAAAGTGCTTGTTTCAAGACCTAGTGATTCAAATTATAGAAAAATTAAAGAAAACTCGAGATATACCAGAAGATGCTCATAGTGCATAAGAAGAGCAAGAATTAGCTCACCTCTAATGTGGCAGGAGTTGTTTCATGTTCTGTCATTTCATCACCTTTATGTGATGATAATCTTGATGTTTTCAATCCTTCAAGTTTTTGCTGCAGAACAGAGGCTTCAGCATCTATTCTGTGACCAACAGACGATTATGAGAACAAAAGGATGAAGAAAATATCAATGGTAGGTTCAGTCAAGCTGCAAATAAACCATCCATCATAACCAAACAACCAAATTTATCCTCTCTGCAAGTGTAATGATTCAACATTCTGTCATTTTAGTGATAGCTAAACCCAGAAAAGAGCTTGTACCAGCACTTCTTGAGTTCTTTCTGTCCTGCTGATATAATAACTTTTTTTCTCCTTCAATAAGTTGAAACTAAAAGGCTCACAGAAAATCTATGTAAATCCATTTGTTTATGGACAGGGAGGCAGATCTCAGCCAGTGAATCCTGTATGATGAAGCATCATTATCCCCTTTTGGTGATCTTAGGAAAGCCCAGACTTGACCTATGGGTCTGGATTGCCTGTCATCTTATTGATTGCTCAACTAGGATGATGGGCCATTGCAATGCCCATTGAAGCCTACATCAGTAAATTTGCACCTCTTCTCTCAACAATCCTGGAACTGATTCCTATGCTTCTTTGTCACAGCAACATGCACCATGAATAATAATCGGTATAAAGAGAATGATATATGTATTCCACAAACGATTGCATCTTAATCACCTTGAAACATCTGCATTTAACTTCAACCCTGTAATGGCACCCTGAGCAAACTGAATAAGTTCTTCTCGCTTCACCTGCAAATACACAAATATGGAAAATTATAGTGGGTTATTGGTCCATTTGAAGGCTCTAACTACTGCAAGAGGTTGCTGAGCAAGCAATCAAAAGAGTATTTATGCATTACTAGCTCTGATTTATGCTTTATTTGTGAACTGCTCCTACACAAGTCCATGGTGATAATCCCAATTGTACACCCCTTTACCCCTCACAGTGAAGTGAATGGAATAAAAGGAAGAATACAGCCTAGGTACATATTTGATTGGGTGTTATACGGTGTAGAGTGTAGACTGCAGACTCGATTGCATGCTCTACTAGAGTAGATCCTTCTTCATCCAAACTGAGTGTATTCATTACAATGTTCATTCCTATACATTCTCCATTTTTCAATCATCTATTCACATTTTTCAATTTTCTTCTACTTTTTTGATAGACACTATTTATCATGCTATTTTGTCTGTTATGTAACATCCGAATACACAAACTAAATGCAAAGAATAATACGTGTTTCTTTGCTCACAGATAAAGGAGAATAAATCACTGGTTAGTTTCTCACCAATACTTCATCTTCATAACTGGAAAATGCTTTTGCCAGGTCTTGGATGCTACTCACAACAGCATTGTGTACCTCCTTTCCACCTGTCAAGCAAAGTCTTGAAACAACAAAAGGTGAAAAATGTTCAGATAACCATCTTACCACTAACCCAGTAACCAGCAGGACAGATCTCTTTGTTTTTCTTCTTTAAGACAATATACAGTTAGTGAAGAAACAAACAAAACAGAACCTGACACAAGCCATATTGCAACCAAAATATCAAAATTGCCAGCTTGGAACAAGAGAGACCATTTTGTTGGAATAGAATCAACAGACCAATTCAGCCCCAAATCATGCAATGGGTACTACCTTGACCTATAAATATCGCATACCAGAAAACAATAATACTGAAAGTACACCATGGCTTTAGCCAAAGCTTTAGACAGTCACATGAACAGTTATTTGAGATATAAACCACTCACCCAAAAATTTCCAGAAGTAAAGAGACTTCTTCCTCAGTCGGTGCTTCAAGAATCTAAACATAAAACAGAGTTGCAGAGGGTTTAGTTCTGAGATCAACAGATGCAAGAGATAATTTTTATTTTAAAAAAGAAAAAAGAAAAAAAAATTAACACCTGCCTTATGTATGCAAACAATAAACTATATAAACAAGGAACAAGTTTCAGAGTTCTGCCTCCTGTATGCAGCTACGTTCTTCTTTTAAAAAGAGGGTGCAATGCCCAACATAAAATACCAGCTTTAGACAACTTTTGCCTTTGAAAAAAAAAAAAAAAAACCAGTAAATCCGACCAACTTTAGCGCAAATTGATCAGATTATATGTCGTCCAAATTTGTTTTTAAATAAATGCCATATGAAGAAAGGGCCCAGATCCCATACACCCCAGTGCACTTAGATTCGGTGCATGCGTGTGTAAAACCTATTTTTATATATTTTTTTGAAATTTTTTTTATAAAATAGACATTTTAAATATATTTAGATTAGCTGTTTTATAAAAAAAATTCAAAAAAAATATAAAAATAGGTTTTTTGCACCCAGGTGCATTTAATCATATACCGTGAAAAAAACATCTTAACTACCAAACAAGAGACAAAGTTACCAGCGCCAATTGTGTGTAAAAAAGAAAAACAAACCAAAGTTGGGCCTAGTTAGGAAGGCGAATAGACCAAAGGAGTTGAGGATTGTAGACTTGTAGTTTTCATCACATGATCGGGATTTATGCACTGCGACAAAGTCGTCATGAATTTTTGACAGACTGGATCACATTTAATCAATCTGGAGGGGTCTTAGGAGATTTGAGCACTTATTCCAAACCAAATAGAAGTAACAATGAATTTGTTGACCAGGATGAATTAATGAACTTTAATCTGTGCTATTCTACCCAAAGTCCCAGCATGGGTACTGGTCAAACAGATCCATCAGTAGAATATTTTCAATTATTGAATAATGACCACGACTGATGCGCATCAAAATTGCATCTCAGCCCCTTCAACCAAATCCTCAAATCGTGTAGGAACTATGCAGGAACTAAAAGCCGACTTAACAAAAATGTAGTTCATTCTGAAACACATAATGCCAAACTAACAGTATACCACAGCAGAGTATACCACAGCAGAATAAGAAGACTCCCTCAGGATAGTCTCTTCTGTTGCACACTAAGAAGTCTAATATTCAAGCAGTTCATAGGCCTCATCTTTTTAGCTAGAGCATCTGTTACTGCTCCATCTACGTTTTGGCTGCTTTCGCAATCAAATACATGCTCTTCCTTTAGTTCGGTTGTTTTTTAGCTTCATCAAATAAAAATTGTGCCAGCTCATTGGATGGAAGGAAACAAGAACTAGAAAAGCCAAGAGCGCTTCAACAGCCCCTTCTCTCATCCACAAAGCCAGAATGACTATCTCCCATTTCTTACTTAACTAGCTAAAAGGTCAAGATTAAGAATGGGATAACCAAACTTTTGCTGTTTTCAAGAATAAAAATAAATGTTGGTTTGGATTTGGTTCTTCTTACTCACCATAGACAATGTAATGCCTTCGAGAGCTTGACTGTAGAGAAACACATCTCGAAAGTTCATTGGGTCACCCACTAAATCAGAATCATAGTATAAAACCTATCAATAGGGAAAAAAAATAACACCACATAAAGAACCAATCGAATGTCAATATAGAAAAGAAAGCTTCATCAGGAAAGAATGGGCAACAATTTCAAGATCCAATTTCAGAAACAGGGTAACTGATTGTGAATGACACAGTAGCCAGCCATGTGCCTATTGAATAGATATTTTAATAAAGTAAATGCTACCATTCCCATGGTCATTATCTAGTAGAAATGAATGTTAGCATTTCCATGTCATTTTCTAGTAGAAAAGAATGCTAGCACTCCCATGTCATTATCTAGTGGAAATGAATATTAGCACCAACCAAAATCAAGTGGCAACAGCAGCTTCAAAACTGGGTTTTAAACATTTTTTTTTCCTTTTTCAGGTTCAAGTTCCCATTTTGCTATATCAAACCTACAGTATTTCATTTCAACTTTTGAAACACTGCTCATAATGTTCATATTGGGGTACTTCTAAAGCAAGTTCAGATCTTGCCCAAAAGTCTTGGATTCCACAGCAAAAAAATAAAAAACGGTTTGGATTTTATTACATATGGGGAGCATTTTCGTGTTTACAATAGAAGGCTTCTTAACTAAAAAAAAAGAAAATAAACAGACAGTCATGGGAAAGGACACGCTCTGACCAAAAGGTCAAATTATGAAAAACCAAATATGCACTAATGAATACTGTTATTAAAAAAATCGCTGTTAAACAACTTTACTATTGAGTTGTCCATGTAGCTTTACTCAGTAGAACAACTCAAGTAGCCAGATCCAATGAAAGGCGGGAAACAACAACGGAAAGGAAACAAAAGACATGAAAATTTCTTATAACCTCCCACATACTCTGTATTAGTCGATGATAAGTATAATAACAAAAATCAGAGCCCATCAATAAAACCTATGTCAAGATAGTCAGTTCACGTTTTGGGTAAAGGAGAAGAAACCCACATTACATTCTGCAAACAAATTTAAAAAGCACAAGCTCATCCAAGGGAAAAGCGATAATGCCTCTTTCAAAGATTTTCAGACACCAAAAATTTGACCTCATTAATCTGATCAATCCTTTAATCATTTACCAATAAAAACAGAATTGGCAAACGTAAGCACCCAGAAAAAGAACTGCAATGCCAGTTAACGTGATCACAGTAAGAACATTTATCTGCTGGATTTACTCACTAGGGGGGCTTTTCTTGGAGATAAGCTGGGCTCATCAGTAGCATTGGGTTGATCCAGAACTTTTTCCCCATTATCCACAGAACACCTGGATAGTTGTTCAATCTCTTTCAACGCAACCAACCACCTTCTTAATACTTGTGTTCTTTCTAGTCCCCTACAAGAAACAGCAACTTCTTCTAACCTCTTCACAGTATGCTTAAAGCTTTTAAAACTCCGGGCACCCTGCGAATTTTCAGAAATAGCAAATCTTATTGAATGCCAGGGAGATAAAGCTGGCACTAGTACTGCATCATTCACAAAATGAATACAGGAAGATAAATAATCCCATCACAACCATAGAAACATTTAGAAATCTTAGCATTGTAAACAGCGTATCACTTGAGCAGATGATGAATGACATTATGATTTATGACAATGAAAGTCTGACAACTGAAATGAGCTAACTGCAAGCTTCCACTGCAGTTCTCAGTCATTGACTGACTGAAAACGTTCACATCCCACATAGAATGCAGAAGCGCATCCAGCTGACAAGCTTAAACATAGCTAAATCAGTCAAAATCTAAATTCTAGCACAGTTCCGTTGACCAAGAAATGAAAACTTGATGCAGGGAAATCAAAAATGGTGGGGCGTGAATATCAATTCTAAGATATTTATTAAATAATAATAATAATAATAATAATAATAATAATAATAATAATAATAATAATAATAATAATAATAAGATCGAGATAAAGATAGGAATCGCAGCAATCGAATAGAGGAAGTTTAAACAGAAAAGGCTTGAGAGAGGGCAGAGGGGAAGGAGAAGAAATCTCACCATGCGATCTTGGAAGAGCTTAGCGCGTTCGGCGACGGCATGCCCGACGCTGTCGGCATAGTTTCGAACAGTGCGAGTGAGACCGCTATTGCTGCCAACCTCTACGGCCTTACTCACAGCAGATCTAATCCAAGACATCGATTTCCTGGCGAAGGAGAGCAGCTGAGAACGTTCCAAGTCTCAATCTTCAGAGGCGCTTGCTCGCAGTCGCCGACCCAGGGTGGAAGAGACGAGTTATCCCAGAGAGAAGGAATAGTCTACTCTGGCAGCCTATGCTGGATGATAAGCAGGCACGTTGAATTCTGAACATGGTGCTACGGCACCGAAAAATGTGAAAACCGCCGGGGTTATCCACATTTTATTGCTAAGTGACTGTTTCGAGCCCTACGAAATTTTTGAATTGGATGTGTATTTTCATTCCCAATACAATTTTCTAATTTTCAAGACAATTTTTTAATTTTTAATATAACTTTTTATATTGTTAATGCAATTTTTTTCATTCTTAATATATATCATTACATTTTTCTTTTAGATACAGACTTCATCTAAAAATCTTGTGTCATTCGAAACGGGCCTAACTTTGTTTCAATATAAATCTTTTTTTATTAATATTTATATAACTTGATATATTAATATTACAATATGGCATATTCGTAACTCTCGAGTTATGAGGAAATTTTCATATAAACACTCTCGTACCAACAAAACTCCAAACTCCCGTTTCAATAGATTTTTTTTGTGGAAACTTCTTTCCTTCATAGAGTTTACTAAAGAAATTCTTTTAAGTTAGCCATTGATAAGAACTATAAAAAATTCCAAAAGGTCAAGATTTATTTCCTTCAATCCAAGAAAGACTATGAGTGCCCTATGCAATCTTCCCTCAAATATCATTCGTATTAATTCCAATAGATTTAAAAAATATAAAAAAATTTAAAATTAAAGAAATAGCGCAATGTTAAAGAGATAATGATGATAAATAAATACAATAAAGTTAAAAGAAATAGTTAGATGTATAAGTAGGCGCATAGAAATGATTAAAAAGTTAAATAGTTGTATAAAAAAATTGAATAAATAATTAAAAAATAGGATAATTAAAGAACAAAAAATTTTAAATTTATAAAACTTTTTTGTAAGCAAAAACTTCCTTAATTTTTTCACTATTCCATCTGCAATATTTTTCTTTATAATATCATATTTTTCATCGAATTTTACAAACTTTTTTTACTAATAAATTTTTACTTCCATAATCAGAGGCAGACCAAAACTTCTCACCCGAAAGATGCGGCTCCAGAGCACTGAAGATATAAGTCGCCCCCGACAAGGGCACTGCAAAACAAAGCGCCAACCAACCAAGCGGTAACTTTTAACTTATAATTTTGCTTTCTCATAATTATATTTATTTCTGCTGCGCTTGTGCATGAAACTTCAAACTCTTTCGGGGTATAAAATTTAGTAAAATTTACTATTTTTAGGCTTCTGGTTTAAGCGCATTGAATAATGAACGTAGCGAGTCCGGCACTGTGGCGCAGCGGTAACTAATGATGGCATGATTGCCATCGGTCCACGGATCAAATCTCTGAAACGGAAAAAATGAAAATAAGAGCAGTGTCTCCTGGTTGGTGGTGGGAGCAGTAGTCTTCCGTTTAGTGGTTGGAAGCTGTGTCTTCCGGATTATTTGGTGGAGCAAGTGTCTTCAAATTTGTAAAAATGTCTCAGGACTTCAATGTAATATGTATTGAGATGTGTGTAAATATCTCCCAATAAAAAAAAAATAATGAACGTAGCAATTTTCTTCAATTTATCGTTGCGCACCCAGTTATCTCGTCTTTGACCCATAGTAGCGAGGCTTCTGATTAAAAAGCGCTTGCGTATGAAACTTCAACCTCTTTCGGGATATAAAATTCACTGTCTTTTGGGGCTGTTGGGCTGCACGTGGTTTGAGAGGAATGAAAAAATGAGATCAGAATGTAACTATATGTATTAAAAATGGAAAAAGTGGTATTGAAAATGTAAAAAATTATAATATAAATTATTAAATGATAAATTATATTGACAATTTAAAAAGCTATCTCTAAAATAAAAATCTGATCTCATAAACAGCCGTTAGACTTTTTATTTAAGCGCATTGTATGATGAAACCAGCAATTTGCTTGCAATTTGTTGTTGCCGCACCAGAGATCTCTTATGTTTGACCCATAGTTTTAACGATTAATAATTTTTAAAAACATTGCCGGACCAGAGCGGAAATTTATTTAATTTTTTTGAGGCATTCATCAGTAATTTTCACTTCAGTTCCGGCCCAGCTGTAGTTGAATCTGGTGAGGATGATGCACAGATGCAGGTTGACGAATGGTCTGCAAAGCTACAGAATTCAGGGGGCTCCTATCCATCCGATCAAAATGGTTTTAAATGTGATTTCACACAAATGAATGAGTGGAACGCCCTTCAAAATTCCACGTGGATCATCGTCTATTTCAATTTTGAACCACGCTTGATTTGGAAGGCCCCTCTGGATAATAATATGTGGACCGTCTTAGACGACCTAAAACAATCCAGCCGCAGCCCGTAGGAAGACATGTGGGTCCATATTTCAACTTACTGCTTGTTGAAGGTCATCCAGTGAAATGGGATTGGATGGCATCTCATTATTTCTTCATTCTTAATATTATTTCTCATTTCCCAATGGACTTATCCACTGCACCTAACGCACGACACTAATTTTCTCAATGGACCCTCATCCACGCCCAAAACTATGGGTGTATTTGGGAATGGATAAAACTTTTGATGAAAAGTTGTAGAAAGTAAAAATTATCAAATTATGTTATATGATAGGGATAATGATGAGAAATAAATAGGATAAAGTTGAAATTGATAGGTTAATTGCGTTGGTAGTTGTGTAGAAATGATTGAAAAGTAGGGTAATTGTATAGAAAAATGTGAAGAAATTATTAAAAAATAGAGTAATTGTGGAGATTGAAAAGTTTTAACTTGACAACTTTCACTTATTCCCAAACACACCCTATATATATATGCCGCTGCACCTGAAATTTCGGTGCAGCGCCGCTCATATGGGCCCCACATGATGATCAAATCATAATTTACTCCACCCATTGTATTTAGAATAATGTATTCTGTTACCATACCAATTTTCATCCCAATCGGATATGTGTATGGACCCCATCTGAAAATGGTACAAATTCAACATAATAAAATAGTTTAATATAAATAACAACTTTAAAGTGGTTTTTTCAACATTTAAACCATTTGCTATAAAATTTATATATAGATAAATAATTGTATAAAGTTTCATTACATTCTAATATGTGTTGGGCCCACTTTTGGTCAAATGTACCGCTATTCCGGTACAGAACAGCCCTATATATATATATATATACACACACATGGATGCAGATATTTTATATTTTAGCAAAGTGCAGTACGCTAATCACCAAGAATGGTGCAACAAAAATTTATGTAGCAAGACCCCGCAAAGGTGGTAAATAGCTTATGATAATGACAATGTGGATGCAGCTTTTATATTTTATTTAATATTTTTAAATATTTTATTTCGAATTTTCAAAATAAAAAAAGTCATTGCTCATAAAATCACTTATTTTTTATTTTTAAAATTTGCAATAAAATATTAAATAAAATGTAAAAACTACGTATATAGGAACATCATGCTTGGTCCTACCTATGAATTACGTAGTGTTTGTTAATACATAAAAAATTTTAAAGTAAATTTTTTTACTCTCCACAACTATCCTATTTTTTAACTATGGGTGTGTTTGGCAATTTACAAAAATTGTCAAGTTAAAACTTTTCAATTTAAAACTTTTCACTCTCTATAACTACTTTTTTTTAATTATTTTTTTACACATCTTTCTATACAACAATCTTACTTTTCAATCATTTCTACACAACTACCAATACGACTAACCTATTTACTTTAAATTTATTCTCTTTACTTCTCATCATTACCCCTACAATATCACATCATTCGACAACTTTTATTCATCAAAAGTTTTTATCAAAAGTTTTATTCATTACCAAAAACACTCTATTTTTCAATTTTTCCTATATAATTATCCTACTTTTCAATTATTTTTACACAACAACCAATACATTTAATCCTGTCTATTTTAACTTTATTCTCTTAACTCCTTGTTATTACCCTTATTATATCATATTATTTTCTCACCTCCAAAACTTTTATCTTAAAAACTTTTTATCATTTCCCAAACACATCTCAAAAAATTTATCCTCTTCTAAACAAACCTGAAACTGAAACTGAAAACTAAAAAAATAAAAAGAGAGAGAGACTGATGCTGTGCACCGGATGCATTGATAACTAACTTACCTTCTTTCATTTCAAATATTATATTTCCCATTCCTTGTGCCATCTCTTATTTCCATTAGACAATAACCTCTCTCAAGCCAATCTCTTCATCAAAATCCAATTACATTTAGATGCTCGCTGAATGAAAATGAAGACTGGCAGCCTTCTTTCATTACAAATATCACTTTTCCCATTCCTTGTGCATCTCTTATTTCCAATAGACAATAACCTCTCTCAAGCCAATCTCTTCACCAGAATCCAATTACATTAACGCTCGCTGAATACCATTTCCACTGAATATCCATATGCGGAAGTGTGTTGGTAACTCTTTATTTTGTGAATACAATTTTCCACTGTTTTGATTTCGTTTGTGGAAAAAAAAAATTGACAGTTTACAGATTATAGGGAAAAGATTCAGTGTGTCTGTATACTACTATCCTACTATGGCTGGCACCGGCAAGAAGCACCTCAAGCTGTATTCACTCTGCAGAGACTGAAGCTACTGATAATCTGTGTGGAAAGAAGCCTATATACATCATGTTGTAATGCCTTAGCAGTCATGATCTGGCAATGGTACCTTCCAGTAATTCCAAGAATTAAAATCCTCCTGTCCAGGAAAGAATTCAAGGGATGAACAAGGCAAAAGAAAATGAGATGCATGAAGCAATTAATTGATGGAAAGCTTCCAGATTCTGAAATGAAATGACACTCACAGGCTCAGCTGATGAAGTGGGTGGGAACATGTCATGGACTAGCGTGTGCAAGGACGTATATGACTTCACATCAATGCAGTGATTAACAGCCACCTCGCCCTGTAAAATTGTAGAAACATCATTAAACAAAAGTCTGAACCAACTCAGGAAGTGGTCAGGACTAACATGTTAAGAGATGGCATTGATACCTTGGGATTAATAATGAATATCTTTCCCTTTGGGATCCCAATCTTCCTGTAGCTCAGCTCATCAGTATCTCTGTTTCCAAATCCTGCATAAAATGGATTGTAATCTGCGGGGAAAAGTTCTCTAATATCCTGTTGAAAAACAACCATGACAAAGTTCAAATCAAAGCTTACTACAGTTTACATTGCATCGAAATGTATCCCATAAACACATGAGTTCAATTGTCCCATTCGTGAAAAATATAATAATGGTTCAGATTGCAAAAGAGGGCATCCATTTCAGCTACTTGCTCATTCAATTATCCTTTTTTGCTTCCCCTTCATAAAAAGGGGAAATGAAGACCTTTGAGCTTCCTCGTTCTATAATGGTAAATGCATATGACAGAAGCCCCAATCTGTCTGATACATGCTGAGCAGCCTCACAGGCTCACAAGAAAATTTGCTGCTGTCTTTCAAATGAAGATGAAACATGTTAATAATGATGGATGTTGTAAAATAACTGCAACTACGTCAACTGATCAATCCAATAAAATGATGAATGGGTGTATCTTCACTGCCAGCAGTCTACAAAATACAGTATTTGAAGAAGCTCATTAACATACTTAAACAGCCTATGAGCCAGATGGATGGCAATGAAAAGAAACTCATCCCCAGCACTCTACATCAGATTTACCCCTATTAACAGAGATCTGTTCTTCACGACATTTTCCAATGAAAATTCTTCTGCTCCTCTGGACAGAATGCATAAGATAGCTGTGAAATTATGAGATTCCAGAGCCACTCAGTCTTTTATTCAACTAACCAAATAGTTTTAGTAAAAGAAAGAGGGACCAGTAGCACTCAAGCTTCATGAAAATGACTGCAAACAATTGATGAATCAGCCGCTCACTCTCTTCAGCAACATAATGAACATCTAGAAGAAGTAGCAACTATCAGCCACTACAAGGCCTACTGCGTGCAATTGAGTTGCAATGGTTTTATTCCACTCATTTCATGAATGTTACACAGATATCGATTATGATCATCAAATGGTTCGAGAGTTAAAGCCCTCAAAAATCTTTAGAATTTAATTAAGATGAAGGAGTGGGCAAAAATCAATGATGTGATATCTGTCTTTTGGAAAGGAAAATCCCTTTCTTTTCCCTTTTGCTCCCTTTATCCACTTGTCAATCAAATCAGCAAAAAGGAATAACCTGCAGACATGCAATCTTGAACTCATGAGGTGCCCTCCGTATGACTGCCACAAAGGATAAAAATCCAATCAGGAATGATGTAGCACAACAGAATTTGAATATGCAGCAAGACAAAGCAACTGCTTCTACTGAAGTTAAAGATGCTGAGACATCAAAAAAAAAAAAAAAAAGGAAAGAAAGAAAGAAAGAAAAGCTGAAACTATCATCTAAACAAGTGAAAAACAAAAAGAAGCCTGAACTTGGAAGACGTTCTCTTAAAATTTACTGGAAAGGGCACAAAAAAGGCAAATGTGACATATGCACATTCATTGATTCAAAGAAAGAGAACTCAGCCTTAAAAATAATTTTTTTTTAAAAAGTGTGTGATAGACTGCAGATGATCCCAAGTCTGCACATAACATGTTTGTACAATGCATGAAACAAAGTCTGAGGATTACAGTACTGTGAACATTCTTTCCTGGTTTCGTTTATACTTCCACATTGTTGTTCACCATATATCAGTGCCATTATCCATCAAATTCACGTAAGTTTTGGTATCAGTTAACAACACATGATACTGATGCCATTCTCCATGACATTTGTAAATGATTGGCATCACAGGTTAGCAATACAAATACCAACATCCAAATGACAAACAACACCAGCAGCAATTGTCATGTGAGATAACTAATAACCCATTACCCAAACAATGCCAAATATTAAATTTACATACTTGTGAACTCACTCTTATTGTACAATCTCAGTCGATTTTTTATTGCATGTAGAGGGCATGAGGGACAAACATTCATAGAAATATCAAGGCCAAACATCATTAAAAAAAAAAAATTGTATACCAAATATCAAACTATAAAAGAAATACCTTCCCGATATAGTGAGGGAAATAACCCATCAGGTGAAATGACAACAGGACCACTAGGCAATGCTTTTCCATCCTGCAAACGCAACAATTAATCTCTTCCAGTGATCAACTGTACCCCATATCAAGCACAGCATCAATTATTCAATTCCCAGACTATTGTGCCAAAAAATACAATGAAATCAATAATACCATCCTCAATGATATTGTGTACAGGGCTAGTGGCAGTTACATATTCTTCATCATGCAGCTTCCACATTAACAAGATTGTGAGAATGGTGAGGATGTCAAATAAACAATTCAAGTGGGTGGAGGAAGCAGCAACGTTCCTAGAATTTCATAGGATGCTAAAAATCAAAGAAGAAAAATGCTATAAACAAGGTACTTTCCATTTCATGAAGTGAAATGTTGGGTAGTGGAGAAGCATCAATATCAAACAATTTGAGCCACAATGAGGATGTTGAGATGGATGAGTCACAAGACTAGGGAGGATGGAACTAGAAATTTGACCAATTCAAAAGAATGAACAGTGGCAGCACTGCCAGCATAGCACCAAGAATGGAGAAGATAAGATGGTAAACGTTGCAGTGTAGACTGAGAGGCAAGAGTTGAATCATTTTTAAGGCCTTCTTTTGTTTGGCTGGAGCTGATTAGTAGATGGTTGATAAGCAACAAGTAGCCTGTTTGGGCATGCGTTTGAAAATAAGCAAACTCTTTAAGCCCAGAGCTTTTTAAAGGAAGCTGGGACTCTTAGTACTAGCTGTCGGCAAAAGCTAGAAGTCAGGCCTTTTAGGAGGGAAAAAAAATAGCTGAAGTCAGCTTTTATGTTGGATTGCCAAATGCCTTTCATGGAGCACGTACATGTTTTCAAAGCCATAAAGCGCCTCTCCTGCCAAATAAGCAGGGCCAAACAAGCCCGAAAGCTGATAAGCAGCTCAAGCCAAATAAATAGAGGATGTATGATACAGCTGAAGTAAATTGCTTCAACCACTAAGCAAGTTATTGGTGCAGCTAAAGATAAAATGCTGAATTTTTTTTTTTTTTTAAGAACAGAATTGCTCTCATAGTTCTGGGAACAAAAAAAATACAAATATTAGGGAAAACTAAAATAAAAATGTTAATAAATGTTTTTTTAAAAATTGATAAATTTGAAATTCAATAAAAACAGGCTGCGGAAATGGAGTACTCATGACTTTATATAAATGGACGAAATTTGGAACTCAGTGAAAATGGCAAAAATCAACTAAAGTAACTAGAAGCCTCTAAATTACATATCAACACATCATCTATCATAAACAAAGGAGACAGGTTATTTTAATTGTAAATTACTAATAGTACCATTTTAAAGACTGAATATTTCATAAGCTGAAAATCACCGCATAAGGTGCTTACAGCTTACGTGCAAAATGGACCAACAAGATTCTCTGATAACCTCCCTCAAAATAAGCCCCAACATTACAAAGATTAGTGATCTTGCAAAGGATGTCATGAACCAAAGTTTAAGAGCATGGTAGTAATAAACAAAAATGAAGTCATAGCATTTGAATACCTGTTTGAGGTTAAGAAGAAAATTTCTTGTCAAGTATGCCTGAACAATTGCACGGGCACTAAGAAAGAGCAGCTGATAACCATTTTCCTGACATCAAATGCATAGAGGAAAAATCAGTTTCACTCATATGATGCTTTTCACTGTTTGAAAGGAAAAGGAGAAAAGCAGCTCAAATCATTTTCAGTTTCTTAGTCCAATTAGGCAGAAGGTAATAACATGGATGGAAGATTCATTTCAGATTGTTGCACACTAGCCTGAAGTAATTTGGCTACTTGGAACTTATAAGATTAAAAGAGCATAACATTGTGGAAAGATCAAGTGCTAAAGCGAAGTACAAAGCTATGGTTCAGATAGCATGAGAAATGATGCAACTGAGATTCAATAATTCAATTTTTGAAAATGGGGGCTTCACAAATCAAGCTAATGAAAATGTTTTGCATCAATCAAACCAACTATACAGATGCCATTAATCAGGGACTCAGCAAAGAGAAACCAAAATGCTCTTGAATACAATAATATATTAGGTGTGTTAGGATGAATACATGGCAGTGCATTTTGGGTGTATTTTCTAATATACGTTTGTGTGTATTCCATCCAAATGGTGTGTAGCAGTACACAGTCTATATTTCAATTATTTATTTATTATCTCTATATTCCAATCATTATTTCTACCTTTTTAATCATTCTTCCCTTATATTCTCTACTTTTTAATCATATATTCCTGTTTTTTCAATGATTTCAAATCATTATCAAATACAAACCACCAATCATGTTCTTTTTTCTTTTCTACAGTACACACTTTAATACACTACACATTCTAATACACAGCTATCTAAAAACACATCTACACTCCAAAACGAGTTGGGCATGATTGACATCTATGCTCCATCTTAAGAAGGATTATTAGGTTTTGGATTGTGCAAGATTTTGCAAATCAGTCGTGATAAAAAGCAATAAGCCCAATGGCTTCTAGCCCTGAGTTTTCCATTTCTCAACATTCCTGTCCTCTGCTCTTTACCGTTACTCTCAAGAACCTTAAAGGAAACCTACCTTCCCCACGCCCGCCCCTCCATGAAATAAAACAAAATAACAAACATTTACAGCTAGGCAAATGTGTCAAAGAATAGATGGATGTGATTGCAAGAACTTTGGTAGCAAGGACTGCAAGTTCCAGACAAAACCACAAATCTGCAGTCTGCTTAATATGTGTAATTTGTGAAACATTCCAGCTTAATAAACTCAAGAAACAAGTAACTGACACAAGCTTGATAATTTGTTAAATCAGCAAAGAAATTTGGAGGTAGAAAGCAGAATTAGCTTGCTGATATTTTAGGTTTCATGCTACACCATGGAGGACTACAGGGTTTCCGTGCATGCATGATTGTGTTGCACGTGATGGGAAGGGAGTTGTTTTTTGTGCATTTGAATGATAGAAATGAAATTTACATGCAATATTTTTAAGTAGAAGACATAAAAAAAGTATACGCAATTTAAATAATGAAATTGAATGTACCTTAATTGCAGAGAAAAGCTGGGCTACACCAGATTGTGTCCAGTCTTTACCAACTAAAGGCATGAACTGGCCTAAGACATCAGACCTAAAGAATATGGATCAAAGCTATAAATCAGCCATATAAAATGGGAAGCACTTACACCGAACAAAGCATATGCTGTTCATCACCAAATATGCTATTGTTTAAAAACAAAGTTTTGCATTTGATTGTTGAATAATAACAAAAATACCACAATAGCTGCACTATCAGGGAACCTAGAATAGATAACAGCTATTATGAAAACCAACTAGAATGAACTGGTAGCCAAACATTTTAAGCACACTCAAAAAGATATTTACTTATTAAGGTAGGTGTTTGATCATTTATACAGTCATAAACAGCCTCATTTACGACCAGGCCAAAAACATATTTTTTGAGCAAACTATTAATCTAGGTGTATTTACTCTATAAATCAAGTTCTACCATTTTTGGCTGTGTATTATTTTTATTTTTAAACACAGGTATTTTAGCCATTTGGAACAATTTTATAAAAATTCAGAAAAATATATACATATTTCCAAAGATGATAAATTTTGGTTGATCGATTAAGTGCATCTAGATTAACAGTTTTATAAAAAAAAAATTTTAAAAAAAAGAATAAAAATATGTTTTTGGACATGTACAAGTAGTAGTAGTGGTGGTAATAATAATTAGAAAGTAAGAATTGACAACCGAATTATCCCTAGATGTCGCCACATAGACAGCATCTAGGCTCATGCCACATTATTGTATGCAAAGACATTCACCCAAATGCTTTCAAACCTGTGGCAAGCAGACCCAAAATATACGCAGGACAGTACTAGGGTAACAGACTTGAGTACCTGACTTTAATAATAACAGAAAAATTCCTGTGAGAGCTCACAGAAGTTCTTAATCCAGAGGCAAATATCTAACAAGTATTCCAACTAAAAAATGGACTCATGAAAAAACAGAAATGGAACCTTTAATAACTACCTTTTCATTCTTCGAAACAAAATGCATCATCAAAAAGGTCCTATTGATAAACCTTTATCAATCCCTTTAGGGCAAAAAGAATAGGTGATTTTTTTTGCCCATTCTAGGAATTATATTCCCTAGTAGTACCAATAAAATCAACGACAAATTTAATGTGGGATAACAGCAATAAGGTAGCCAACTAATTGGCTATAAGCTTATAACGCATTTTTTTCATAGACTAAATCACTCCTCATCAATTGCCTGTGGGCTAACAGTGCAAAATCCAAAATGTTATTTTTAACTACGCATTCCCACGTGTTCCTATTACCGAGTAGGCAAGAAGACCCCAAGAAAACAAGCAAAAAAGAGAACAAAGTGAGAGAACTTGCATTACATTCTAAAAGAGCTTACAAGTCTCAAGGTGAATTATAATATCTTGTTATACAGAGCTAAGAATGGCCAGGACTCCATACCTTAAAATCAAATCAATGGCTAGGATTGGACTGCGTGTTGACTTAGTGGATGGTTGTCCAATCCATCACTTGGCTTCTTGTATTTAAAGTGACATTTTACAGGAGACAGAGAAAGCATAAGCACAAGTAGTAGGAGAAATGGTTTGCAATGTAAGCGCTTCTGAATTGACTAAATCGGAATATAAAATATAATTTCAGTAATTTCAACACCATAATTGATGATTTTGTTAAGATTACTAGTGAAGAAGTACACTACTACATCTTAGATCGATTCCTTACAGAAGTTGTGAGATCAATAAGAATTGGGCACAAAAAAAAGTAATAATTTATGATGCGCTTCAGGATTTTTATTTGATTGTTAGGGACCAAACAAATCTGCAGGAAAATTTGATTTTAGATCATCAGGAATCTACATAATCATATTTTTTTCTTATACTATTAAAATGAACACATGTCAGCGATGGCCTCAGTGAAGTTAAGCCAGACATGATAGAACCTTGCAACACCCACCAAAGAGAGGCATTATCAATTACTTAGGCAGAAATACAATATATCCATTGAGGTACAAAAGAACTAGTGTGGATGTGACTATTTATTGCATTAGAAGTATATAAATCAATTTAAAAGAAATAGACAAGGTGCAATTTTCTTAACCAAAAAAAAAAAATTCATCAACAAATGCATAGGCAAAGCATCCCTATAATAATAGAGAGAATTTAATGACCTAAATGGACTTACTTGGTAATGGTCCCATCAACATCAGATATGACTATTTTTGCATTCCATTTCCACAAGTAAACATGCGCATCGACCTATTAAAGATGATACACCTCAGAGGTTATACAGAATAAAGAATAAAATGATGAGTGATTATCATTTTTATATAATAAATATTCAACTGATTAGGAGTTGGCACACCTTTTGAGTTCCTAGAACCCTGGTAGAGAAAGTGAACTCCACATTATTCTGGCCATCCTTCAGATTCAAAGATGCAATCTGTTCACTTGTCGGAATATTTGTCCGTATAAACTGCTTGCGAGGAGACAGATTATCAAGCTTTGGAGATTCTGAACTCGGGCTCAGATAAGATTCAGAGTCTACAAATACATCATCACTCGAAGCATTACTAACAGTGTGTTGAAGAGTTCTGGTCCTTCTAAAAGGTATTGGCCAGAGTCTCCAACTCCGACCAGAGGCTGTGGAAGATAGCTGAGGACCACCTTCTCTGATCTTAGAGGTCTCTGTCTGCTCAACAGAGATGGTATCTTTCAACTGACATGGCAAGTCCAAGCCAAAAGCAGCCTTCGCAAGAACAATTGGAGCAGCTTTATCCCATGTCAAATACTGCTCTTTATATCTAACAACAAGGTTTTCATTGTTAATTATAGACACTCCAGCAGTCTTGAATTCCTCTTCAGATAAGCGATGAGCATTAAAGACTTCCTTTGCTGAATCCACACCCGTACCAGCATGGAGCAAATTGCGACAAAGAGAAATCTCAAAAGCTGCAAAGAAGAACGGAAGTCAATAACCATCATCCTACAACAGTGCTGCAGTGGAGCCTGCTACAGTAAATTAACAGATTGCTACCCTTACCAATGCTCAAATCAGACCTCTCAGTAGCAGGGATCATAGACTGGGATTTGGCATCTTCACATCTACAACTTTCTTCTTCAAAGGGTGATGTTCCTTGATTGTTTTGTGACCTCTGTGGCTCTGGAACTGAAGCAACATTTTCATACATCTCATGAATTACAGAAGGGGCAGAAAAACTGTCAGAACCCGCACGATTCATACTCTCTTCAACCATGATATTACTATCAGATTTCTCAATTTGCAAAGGAATTGTGCAGCAAGAATTATTGCACATTGAATGTGTGACAGCAGGAGTTAGCGCCGACTCATTTTCAAGGTTTTGATGATCTCTAGTTTGTATCTTCTTTGATTGAAGAGTTGAATCAGTCATGTTTTCAACCAATCTCACAGTTGAAGAAACTACGGCCTCCAAATTTTCATCGTTAATACTTGGGTCCAAAAGCTCCATGCAACTTTCAAAAATCTCTTTCCTGGCCAAATTGGCTCTAACAACCTCAATACTATTGTGCATGAATGAAGTGCATCCTATATTGTCAGATCTAGGAACCCCTTGTATTTCCTTTGCAAGTTTTGTGGAATCATTACAGTCACTAGATGGAGAGATAGATGTACCATTATCACGACTAATAGACAGCATATCATCAGACATGCCAATAGGTTTGGATGCATCCATGTCATCAAATAAACCAGCTGCCCATGCACCTTCACTAGCTTCGAGAACCCCATTGCTTCCTCTTAAATTTGCTGAATCTTGCAGCTGCTCAATTGTTACCTCGGTTTCCTCAGCTGGTCCTAGATGGAACTGAGGAGTGCTTAACTGAACATCATCAGTGTTCTCCTCAGACGAAAAGAAGGGGGCAGTGAGCACAAGACCATCTCTACTTACCAAGACCACTTCTGAATCTGGACACTGGGAATTCAATAAATCCTCCACATGTTCTACACCACCATAATTGTAAGAACCATACTCTGATGAACTGGCAGGGGCTGCAGGCCTCATTTCAGAAGCTTGGTCCTGACAAAACTCAAGTGACTCCTGTTGATTGTCATACCCACCATTGTCAATGGATGAATTAGAGAACTCGGTGTCCTCAGCCTTCGAGACACGATTCTCACTTTGTTGAACATCATCAGTCTCATCATTACCAACCTCAGCAGATTCCAAAGCATAAGAACTACTTGTACCCTGGTCAAATTTTCTGTCTTCATCTCGTAAAAAGTAAGCTTCTCCAGAATTATCAAGATACATATGGAAAGCAGCCTCGATGCCATTGACTGAAATGCGAACAACTTTCTCGGCGCCTTTAAGAACACCTTGAAATTTACCAAATCGCACATACCATGGTGTGCTTCTGTATGTTCCATCCTGCTGTTCAACAATGATGATATCTACCGCCCCACCAAAAGGATGGAAAGGGGTTGCCACTGAGTAAACTCCCTGCGTAATGAGACTCCCAACTCTACCCATGACATTCATGTTGCCTTCCTTCCCTCTGTTGTTTATCAAAACAAAGAAGAAAATTCTTAATCTTTTTGCTTTATAATCCCCAAGCAAATCACGCAGGTACAGAAGAGATTTTATTGCCTAGCAAAGACCCAATTCAGCTGAATGTCTGCAACAATACAAAAAATATGGAAAAACCAAAAAACAATATTGAAATGAGCAGCAGCATTTGCAAGCAAATAGCAAAAAAGTTATGTTTCAAAAATGAAATGTGCAGCGGCATTTTCCAAGTAAAGAAAAGCAGATCTGATTACACCTTCCAACGAAAAAAAATTTCTTTTTTTTTTTTCATGGTTATCCACTATTTCACGGCATCATTTTCGCTTCTCCTAGCACCATTGCCGACCTAGGTAGAGTACCTATCGAAGTAGGCTCTTAAGCAACTCAGCCATTCAAAACTTCAGAACAACGGAAGAACTCTAATCCGGTTGGCAGGAAACAATAAATTCACTACGAAGCAAAATCAAGAACTCTATAAACATTCATATCCAGTCTCGACACTAAGGGTGGGATTTGGGATCACTTCTAATTTTTTCGTCTAATAAAGTTATCAGAGAAAAGAAAGCAAATGGAACTGATCGAACAAAGAGGCGTTACATGGACCACCATCATCAAATACAAATGCCCGGGGGGTCTAACATTTGAAAATTGAGATTACTCGTTTTGGAGAATTCTAGTTACCAACGCCGAATTACTGTTCCTGAACGTGGACGAATCTCCACTCAACATCATTCCTACAAAGAACCTTCTTAGGTTGTTGGGCCGCCTAACCGTCGCCCCTGAACTTCCTCTATTTCTTTCAAACGGGTGAAAATTCAAGAACCGCCCAGGTGAAACAGTGAAAGCGGTGAAAGCCCTAATTTCTGGTTTCCCGGCCAGCAGGAAGACTGAGAAGAGAAGCACGAAAACGCGGAAATGAAGAGAATTTGGAGAGAAGACTAACCTGGCAGAAAGGGAGAGAGAATAGAGCAGATGACTGGAAATCAGAGGCCTGGTGGGTAGACTTCTGTTTCAGGGTGTATCCGTCAACAGATAGAATTGTTGACGAAAAATTACACAGTAAAAGTTATGAAATGATATAATATGATAAAAATAATGATGAAAAATAAATAAAATTAAATTAAAATAAATAATATAATAAAAATAATTATGAAAAATAAATAAGATAAAATTGAAATAAATAATAATAATAAATAAATAAGATAAAGTTGAAATAAATAGATTAATTGTGTTAGTAGTTATGTATAAATAATTGAAAAGTAAGGTAATTATATAAAAAATGTTAATAATCGAATAAAAAATAAGATAGTTATGGAAAGTAAAAAATTTTAGATTAAAAAATTTTAACTTAACTATTTTTACTTATTACCAAACACATTCTTAATTTATTCATTTACTTTTAGAATTTTATTTCCTTTTTTCTGATTTATTATATCGTGGCTTCGGGTTCTCCGTCCATCATGGAAAAACACACGAGACACGACCAGATAACGATTGATTATGGATATGTATGTTTCTGTTTCTCGAAACAGGCAATGTCCTGCATTAATGTCGTAGGTTTTCACGGGAAATGCCATTGCATGCTCGCAGCTGACTGCTGGTCAAATGCCAATCACCAATTCCACGTTAGATGCGTATCCTAGTTTGCAGGATTTTTTGCATGTACGTTCTTTTAAGTTATGCAATTTTGCACTCCGTACTCACCAATTAGAATTTGACATATTCGTACCATCATGAGCTCAAAGTAGGGTGCAACTTGAGCTCATGAAACTCGGGTTTACCTTAACCCAGCCTAATTTTATTTGTAAAATTTCAATTCTAATATTAACCTTAATCCTATTTGTAAATCTCAACCCTAATCCTATTTTTGAAATTCGGCTCGGGTTGAGTTTCGGGTTGACATTCTCCTATTAATATGTCTTTGTTATTCATCCTATATATAGGGTGTGTTTGGGAATTGATAAAACTTTTGATGAAAAGTTGTAAATAGTAGAAGTTGTCACATGATGTGATATGATAGGGGTAATAATAATGAATAAATAGGATAAAGTTAAAATATATAGATTAATTGTATTGGTAGTTGTGTAGAAATGATTGAAAAGTAAAGTAGTTGTATAGAAAAATGTAAAAAAAATGATTAAAAAATAGGATAGTTGTGGAGAGTGAAAAGTTTTAGATTGAAAATTTTTAACTTGACAACTTTTACTTATTAACAAACACACCCATAGTTTTTATCACAAACCTATTGTATAAAAAAGTTAAAAAAATAATTTATTATACAAAAGCAAGAAAAATTCAAATATCGCATAAGCGTAGAAAGAAAGAAACCTGTTTTGAGTTTTCTCTTTGCATCAAGTAGAAGAATAGCTGTATTTTCGAAAAGGTAGAAGTACAACTGTTTTCCATTCTGCATGTTGAGTAAAAATATGCATTGCATGCTTTATTAATTAAATTATTATATATATACAACTCTATTTTATATGACAATCCATGGTAAGTCTAGATTAATGTACTCTACTTGGGGAACAGAGTAGATTATAAAAAATATATTTACAAATTGGTAGAAAAATTAAAAATTGAATGAATTGCATTAATTAATTTAGTATAGTTATATCTTAACTAATTCTAATTATTTTGACATGAAACTTGAGATAAACAACTAATTTAATATGTTTTAAAATATAAACGGGTTAGATTATAAAGAATGCCTTTAGAAAAAAATTTAGGTACGTGTTAATATATATATGTACACACACACACTCAAATTAACTAATAAATAAATACACAACCTTATAGTTGTCGTGAAAAGGCTTGTTATAGAAAATTTTAGCTATGTGTAACTGGCTTAAGATAACAGTATCTATCTATTAATCTAGAAGGTCGACAAATCTTGGGTTATGGAAAGTAAGATCTGGCAGTAGGGGACTCACATATACAAAGTAGAGTTAAGAATAACATTACCATAGTAACCACCACAAGCCAAGGAGAAGAGGTATACATAAGAGATGGTATAAATAGTAGGCAACAACATAAAAGGAGAGAAAAAAATAGCAAAGGAGAGGGAGAGCACCTGAACGTTGGCAGGGATGCAGGCAGGGACACCGGACGGGCAGTTAAGGGCGGATGGGCAGGGACGAGTATTGTGGTACAAATAGAAATGGGAAAAAAATTAAGACTAAAAGAGGAGGGGGGAAGGGAAGCACACGATGCCAATGATAGAAGCGTGGTTTTATCATTTATGATTTAAAGAAATAAAGAAGTAAAGAGCGAAATCAATGAAAGCAAAAGCAAAATAAAAAAAAAAAGAAAAAAAAGAAAGTTATGCATTCCCTAATTCTCTTTCCTCTTCTAGATTAGATCTAATGACAACTGACAAACCGACCGAGCGTTGCTCTACGTCGGAGTCTTTCATTCCATCCCTTCAATTCCATCTCTGTATCGCCTCGCCTCCCAGTCAATCTCATCCTTGTCTCCTTATTTGCAAAGCTGGAATGAAAAGACAAAATCAGCATCCGCGCGCTGGATATGCAAGCGGCCGTCGAGCAGGGACAGTCGGTAGGGAGAAAGCGGTCGGGACAACGGCGTCGAGACAAAGGCCGCGTGAGAAGAAAAGCTCGCTGCTGCTCGGCGTTTGCTAGGGTTTGGGAACAGGAAGAAAGGGAAAGACAGTGAAAAAACATCCGGGACAGAGGCCACGCAAGAAGAGAAGCTTGCAACTGCTCGACACTCGCTAGGGTTTAGGAACGGGAAGAAAGGGAATGACGGATTGGCTGAAATGGAAAGGCGCCGAAATTCGAAAAAGGCTGAGGGCGTCGGCTGATATATCGTATATTATAATAAAATATTGATATTATATAAATAGAATCTCGGGTTCGGGTTTACAGGGCGTAGGTTTACTTGAACCCGAGAATGGTTAGAATTCGATCCGGGTTTGGGTTGAACAATGCTGAGTTTCAGCACTGTTTATCATCAGGTTCGAAGGGTTGGGTTCGGGCCGAATCTGGCCCAAGTTGCACCCCTAGCTAAGGGCACGCATATTTTGATATCTGTGTGAGGTGGAATGAGTTGATGTGGGAGCATAGTTTCTAAAATTAATTATTGATTTATTTAATAACTTTATATTAATTATTTTTCTACTATCTACCTTCAATAACTTTATTTATTTCAACTTTATCCTCATTTTTTTTATATCAAACACTCGTTTCTTAAAATATTCACTTTTTCACTCATCACCTATCTCATAGTCACACAAAATTTCAACCAACTAAACATCCTCAAAGATACGACTTGGTACATGGGATAAAGAGGAAAGTGGAATGTAATGGTAGAAATATTGTGGAAAGGTGCGGGAGTCATGTAAATTGTTATATCATAGAGATTTTTTTTTTTTTTAAAAGTACTAATCTAAAAAAAAAAGATCAGACTATACAGAGAAAGATAAAAAAAGGTAAGATAATTATATGATTAAAATGTTAAATATCAATTAACAAGTGCGTGGGAGAGAATAGGAAGTGTTTCCTCCTCCATTTACCAGACAAGTTGCGTAAATATGTAACAAAATTAAATGAGAAGAATGACTTTCTCATGTAACTGCATCATATTTGAAGGTGGATTTAGAGGAATAATGTTTCAATGTATCCTAATACATTGGAATTCAGGATGCAAAATCTTGTTTTAAAATTTTTAATTTTTTTTTTTTTATAAAATTGTTAACCTAGGTATATTTAATTTTTATGTTAAATTTTACCATCTTTTGAGATGTGTAAAACAAAGGTATTTTAGTCATTTACAAATAACTGAAATCTTTACTATTTAAAAAATCAAAAAAATATATACACATATCTAAAAGTAATAAATTTAATTTATAGATTAAATATACCTAGATTAGCAAAACGCCACCACCTTTGGAGAAATAGCAAAAGGTGGAGTGACACATGTCCACATTAGGTTTGATGCAATGAAACTGCTACTAGCCCTCTTGAACTACGTGAGCTTTTTCTTAATGTTCTCTTCTAATGATTTTTCCACACCCATTGTTGTGGTCCCGCAATACCTTCTTAGCTTCATGACTTGTAATGTTTAGGGCAAATTCTTTGTATATTTATGAATTTTATTTTTAATTTTACTTATATCTACGGACTTTCAAAAATATCTTTTATATTTTGAATTTTTATCTTAATTTCCCATATACATATACTGTTAGAGATCATTAACTCTTTATGAAATGACTAATATGCTATCTCTAATTATAATTTTGTAGCAAAAATTCATATTATAATGAATATTTAGTAATTCTATTAACTATAAAATAATATATTACTTGACGATGAATTTCTAATTTTGAGCAAAATAACTTCAAATTATATTAAGGTTTGGATATATTTGTTATTTCACATGAGGGTTAATAACTCATTTAGCGGATTTCTAATAACATGAGCATATATGAAATTGAGACGAAATTTCGAGTATAAGAGTCACTTTTGAAAATTCGTGAATATAAATGAAATTAAGAGCAGAATTTATCGGTATATATGGAATTTGCTCTAATATTTATTTATAAAGGATCTATGATAGTGTGGATAATGATGATAGTATCAGTCATATTTTTGAAAAACATGAGAATAATGTGATATAATATAAATAAAGTGAAAATAAATAAAATAGACATATGGCAAAATGATTGAAGTATAAGAATATATTGAAAAAGTAGAGTAATTAAATTATTAAGATATTAAATAATTTTTTTAAAATATACAATAAAAACAAGAATGTTTGCATCTCCAAACTTCATTTACTAAACAAAGTCTAAAAGACCATATTTTCTAGAAAAATCAAATGTCCCATTTAGTAGAAAGGTGTTCAATACTTTCCCCGCTTATTTTATAGAAAACTAGTTAAAATTTTGATTGCACAAATATCCAACTTTTTATTTTTACTTTTATATTTTAATATTTTTCAAATAACTGCTCCATTTCTTATACCAAAGTCGATCACATAACATCACTTTCACATTTTTAAAAATATTTTATTTCTCACTTTTCTAGTATTCTCCTTGCCGAGCACAACTAGCAAACAAAGTATATTATTTCCTTTTATGTTTATTAATTTTCTTTATTTATTTTATTTTCATTATTAAATTTTTTCTAGAAATATTCTTTATATTGCTATATGTTTTAAAAATTTATAGTTTGACTATATATTATTATTATTATTTATTTATACGATTTGCTATTATTATATATTTATATGAAATTCTAAACTTACTAACCTTAAAGAAAATATAAATGTATAAATCTAAATTCAAATCCAAAATTTAATCTGAGCTCAATTTTCAAAAATGAGGAATGATTCTGTTAATCAAACTAAGCAAATGTTTCGCGAAACCCATCTCAAAAAATCTATTTAGAACAATTTTTTTGTTGTTTTTCTCGTACATTTGTTTATTTAAGTATATTTAATATATGAACCAAGTTTTACTATTTTTGGATATGTGTATATATTTTTTAAAGATAAGGGCGTTTTAAATACCCCTGTATTTAAAAATCTAAAATAAATATATATACATATCCAAAAATGGTAAAACTTGGTTTATAGATTAAATATAATTAGATTAACATGTTTATAAAAATATTTTTCAAAAAAAAATAAAAAAAAATAGTTTTTGACTTGTAAAGGTCTAAAGGATCACTGCTTGTTTTAAATACATATATATGCATAGATATTTTAAAATCTTAAAAAAATATTTACATATATTAAAAAATAATAAAATTTGATTTACATGTTAAATATATTTAGATAAATAAATATACGAAGAAAAAAATAAAAAAATTATAAATCAAAAATTTTAAGATATACTAAACGGAACATTTGCTTAGCCACTTAACAGGCCACCCTCTCGGTAGATATGATTAAGGTTGGGTTGAACTTTGAAGTGATCCCGAACACCCGACTGCTGCCGCCCAATGCATTAACGCTGCAATCTTCTTCAAATCTCCTTGTCTTACCTCTTCCACCTTTCTCTCCCTGATGATTTCATTGGGATCTTCGACAAATCGCGAGCATGGGGCAGGCCTTCCGCAAGCTATTTAGCGTCTTCTTCGAAAGCTTGGAGACGGGGGTATCTTTCCATTACCTGTTCTCCTCTCCTTTCTGTGAACAATTATTTTGCTTGAGTGTTTTCAGATCGTTTTTTCTTCAAATGGGTTTCTCTTTTTTCTAGGTAATTTTGGTTCTCGATGCCTGTTTTCAGCACGTCCCACGTGCTTGATTCTGCTGGGAATGTCCTAGTTTTTGGGCTGGCATGTGAATGACCGGAGAAACCTAATCGTACCTATTTTGAGATTCTCATGTAAATGAGTGTGTTTTGCCATTTATGTAGCACTGTCGATTGATTTGCCATCATGAATCTAATAAAGTAGACAGCCAATACGTAGTTCCAACCGGATTATCCTTGGGGTAGAGTGTATTTTTTGTCGCTTTTCTCTATCATCAATTGATATTCTCCTGTCAAAACTTGCACAGCCAAGTAATTTAACATTAGTTTATGAGTGAGTGAGGTCTCGGTTTCGAGCCTCGGGCTGTTGATATAAGGGGTTAATTAAATTATCTATCAGAGAAGTGTGTTGGCTGGGAATTCTCCGTCAAGATGTTTCCATGAAGCAAAAATTGGGAAGCTATTTTTGGATAGTTGTCTCATTAGTCTTTCTTAATTTTTTTTTTAAATGACCAGTTTGTCCTGCTTTTCTAAATGGTTTGGCTTGCTATGATGACACCTTAATTTTTGCTAATGTGCATTTGAGGATTATTCATGTATATGATAATATGATATCAGAATTGTAAACGATATATTTCATTCATATTTGAGTGTGCAAATGTATTTCATTATGCTTATGCTCGTGCATTTGGCTGAACATCTAAATGCTTGCATGGTTGTTTCCTTTTTCCTTGTCAGACAATCTAAGTTGTGACGACGCTTGGATTTTGCTGCTGAATTTGCTGATGAAATGTAGTTGGCTGCAAAGTGGTGAGTATTAATAACTAGGATCATTGACAAGCAGGTATATGCCAGGAAAAAAAGCTATATATTAGACGGAACAAGTGATCCACTTTGAGTAGTTCATGATTTCTGCATAACCAATTCTTGGCTGACTTGATTTCGCTACAGGTATAAAATCATGTTGATTGGAGGCTCAAATGGGCATTGCAATGAAGATTTTCAATTTAATACTAAAAAATGTCTTTTGAGTGTGACCCACCTGATTTTCCAATCAAGATATTTTTATACCCATGGTAAAGTATATGAAATTGAATAATATGATTGACTTTGATAAAATCAAAACATTGGTTTGGCTGCACATCACATAGAAATTTTGGTTAAACCAATTTCACTGAAATATTTTTGTATATATTTCTCTTCTACTTTAACATGTTTTCTGAGAATCCAATCCCAGGATGTAATCATTCATTTTAAATTAGAAGATAATTGTTTTCTCCCATATGTTCTTGTGATTTGATGTGCATATGCTTATATATTGGGACAAGCTCTCATTATTAGGAGTCATTTCCTACTGATGGAGTAGTTTAGTTGAACACTTCATGTCAGTTTCATATGGTTTTTCTCTCCTCTCTTGAAGCAATATAATGATTTATGCAACTTAGTTAGGGACCTACAATTGAAGAATAAAGCTTGAGTCTTCGCTCAAGCATGGATGAAATCACATGCCCGTCTCGTCAAACTCAGTCTCAACACCGATGCTGTAGAAGCTGCTCGACTTCTGAAAGCTTATGTTTCAGGCTCCTCTTCAGACACGCTTGCCAACGCCCAACGGCTGTTCGAAGAGGTTCTATCCAAGGACAATGTGCTATGGACCTCCCTCATTTCTGCCTATGCAAAACTCAATCAACCTATCCAAGCCCTACGCCTATTCTCCCAAATGCATCTCCAAGCCCAAGTCAAACCCAACCATTTCACCTTCGCCACTGCTGCTTGTGCCTGTGGCTCCCTACATATTCACCACCTCGGCCAAGCTATACATGCTTGCGCAATAAGGAATGGGTTTATCCCCAATGTTGTTGTTGAGACCTCGATACTGGATATGTATTCAAAATGTTCTGCTATTGAGTGTTCTATCAAGGTATTTGATGAAATGCCTCAGAGGAATGTGATATCTTGGAATGCGATGATGTCGGGTTATGCAAACAATGGGATGTGGGTTTCTGCATTGGAGCTCTTTTATCTAATGAGGTATGATCAACTCGAAATGCTAGATGAATTTGCTGTTGCAACTGCTTTTAGTGCTTGTGCTGAGAGTAAGGATCTGGCACTGGGTAGGCAAATTCATGCTTTCTCCATGAGAAGTGGGCTGTTGCTAGACTCTGCAATAGTGAATGCTATTGCAAATTTTTATTTTAAATGTGGGGAAGTAGAGTGTGCCGAGGCCTCATTGAAAGGAATGGAGGATGATGTTGTGTCGAAAATCATAAAGATTAGAGGGTATGTCTCTAGTGGAATATACCAAAAAGCAATCAAGAGTATTGGCTACAATTTTGCTGAAATTATCTCAATGGACCAGAGTGCTGTTATACCTGTTCTAACTGTCTGTGCGGACTTCTCCTTACTTAGAATTGGCAGGCAAATCCATGGCCTTGTCATTACAGGCATGAATTACCAAGATTGCCACTCAGATTGTGAAGCTGCTGTCATCATTGGAACAACTTTGATTAACATGTACTCCAAATGCAATAGCATCGAAGAAGCTCAGTGTGTTTTTCATAAGTTGCCAATCCAACATGTAAGTCAGTGGAACGCAATGCTTGCAGGATACATTAACAATGGCTTGATCGATTGTGCAGTTGGTTGTTTCCATGAGATGCATGTGAGAGATGTAATCTCATGGACAACAATGATTTCTGGATGTGTGAGGTATGGATTGCCTTACGAAGGACTAAAATTGCTTGCAAATATGTACCATGGCAATGAAAGAACTGAAGGCAACTGCTTTACTTTCTCAGTGGCTCTGAATGCATGCAGTCTCTTAGCCATATTAAATTCAGGAAAGCAGATCCATGCAAAAGTGATTCGAACCATCATGGATGCAGACAATAACAGCGTGGAGTTGGGAACAGCCCTTGTCGACATGTACGCAAAATCTGGTGATTTGAATTATGCACAGAGAGTCTTTGACCGAATGGGAGAGAAGAATGTGGTTTCCTGGACATCGATGGTCATGGGGCAAGCCATCCATGGACATGGTTCTCAAGCTCTTGAGATTTTTCAGCACATGTTAAATGCCGGTGTGGAACCAAATGAGGTTACATTCATTGCAGTTCTGAGTGCTTGTAGGCATTGTGGCCTAGTTGAGGAAGGGATGCATTACTTCAGAATGATGAAGAAATATCAAATTGTTCGGCATTCTGATCACTATGCATGCATGGTTGATCTCTTGGGACGAGCAGGTAAGCTCACTGAGGCATTGAATTTGATCAAAGAAACTGAATATAGCAGCAGCAATAATGCTGATGGTGGGGTGCTTGGGGCATTGCTTGGAGGATGCCAGTTGCATGGGGATGTGGAGATGGGGAGCCAGGTGGCTGCAAAGATGTTGGCTCAAAAGCAACAAGTGTCTGAAACTTATGTGGCACTTTCAAATGTTTATGCATCCGCAGGCATGTGGGATAAGGTGCTCGAAGTGAGAGATGGATGGAAGAGTCAAGGCATGGCTAAGGTGCCAGGTTGTAGTGAGATTCATTAAAAGATCTTGAATGGTTGACAGTTGGTGAGTTCACAATCTTCCAGTGGATGATCTCAGATCTCTATCTCATTTTCTGCACAATATCAATTGTGATTCTTCTATATATACTTAATCACTTATGCTCCCTTATCTGCTTGTATCATGTTGTAATGTATTCTCATTTCTCAGAATGACAACAGAACAGTGCATCACTCCTTTTTTCGGCTGGTATTCCTGAATTCCAAGCTTTCTGGCAGGTTGGCTTCTGCATACTATGACAGAATTTGTTTCGTTTTCAAAGAGAACAAAGATTGCTTTTGTAAATTATGGCAACCAGAGCTTGAATGGGAGGCATGGAGGCCTGGAAGATGGAGAGGGGAAATAAATGAAGAACTACCATTTCTCTTGCTGTTCATATGGCCAAATGTTTTGATTTTTCACCTTCTATAACGTATTTTATGCAGCAACCTAACAAACCCCGTCAGTCAAAGTCATTAATAAGTATTAATCATGAAGATTTTGCTTACTTTTCTAGAAGTTTCTAAGTTGACCGCTGGGTAATAATTTTTTTCAAAATAATCAACCACGTTATAGCAATATACTAAGTAATTTTCGGTATTATTTGAAATGTAGCATAATTATAAGGCTGTTTTTGATTTAAAAGTCGTCAAAAGAATTTAGATTTTGTTCAATTCATGATTAATTTGAAATGTGAAGAAAAAAGATGAATTAGAAAAAAATAACATGCTGTAAGTTAATTGATGCTGTTCTTTTAAAAGTACGTAAGAAGACCACTGCGAATGTTTTTAATGTTTCCTTTCACCTTTTCGAAAAGCCGAAGCAGACAGGACGGGTGTCAACGAAGAAACCAAAAAATGCAAGAGCAGGTGGGTAGAAATGGAATACAAGTTGAAAGAATCTACGACGGCCATCTGGGGACTATTGATTCACTTAGATAAACCAGGAAATCATGATTGCATTTCAGATCTGGCCTAAAATGGTGGCCGGAATTTAAGCCATATGTTGGATTATTAGTTGTTACTGAAATATCGCATTTGGGCCCATGCAACTTTCTCTTAACCAACCCTGCACTGCAATCTACGCGTAAATATAAAAATATAATAATACAATTTTATAAAAAATCGAAAATCTCCTGGCTCTCTCTCTCTCTCTCTCTCTCTCGCTCGCTCTCGCTCTCTTCATCCCATTTCTGGATCTATACGCGCTGCGGCGTCGGGAGGATTTCTCCACTGCCTCTCAAAAGCTCTTACACAGATCTCTCTTGTGTATCACCTCTTGGCAGCGCAGAAATGGGGAGAAACTGCCACCTTCCCCTCATCGCCTCCTTCTTCCTCCTCTTCTTTCCCTCCGCCCTGGCCGAGATCAAAACCCTAACCATCACCGCCGACTCCCGCCCCATGATCCTGATCGAGAAGTTCGGATTCACCCACACCGGCCGCGTTGCAATCTCCATCTCCAATGTCGTGTACGACAGCTCCAACCCTACGCTGCTGACACCGCTGCCGTCGCTCTTCGGCTTCTTCCTCCTCTCCCAGGAATCCCTCCTCCGGATTCTTCAGGAATCCCAGCAAAACTCCCACTTCTGCGTCCTCTCCTCCCACTACATCATCAGTCTCTTCACCTTCCAAGATCTCTCCACCAATTCCAAGTCCTTCAACCACTCCTACCCCGTCACCGATCCCAACGAATATTCCCTCTTCTTCGCCAACTGCGCGCCGGAATCCCAGGTCACCATGTCGCTCCGCACAGAGATGTACAACCTCGACCCCTCCGCCGGCTCCTCGAGTGTCAAGGACTACCTCCCGGCAGGTCAGACACAGCTTCCGCTCCTCTACTTCTCTTTCTTCCTTGCCTATGTTGTGTTCGTTGTTGTTTGGATCCTCGTCTGCTTGCGCAACAAGCGGTCCGTCCACCGTATCCACCTCCTCATGGGGTTGCTGGTCTTGATCAAGGCCCTCAATTTGGTCTGCGCCGCCGAGGACTTTCACTACACTAAGGTCACCGGGACGCCCCACGGCTGGGACGTCCTCTTCTACATATTCCAATTCATCAGGGTCACGCTGCTTTTCACGGTCATCGTTCTTATTGGCACGGGTTGGTCCTTCCTCAAGCCCTTCTTGCAAGAGAGGGAGAAGAAGGTGCTGATGATCGTCATCCCGCTGCAAGTCGTGGCCAACGTCGCCTCCGCAGTGATTGGCGAGACAGGGCCTTTCATTAAAGACTGGGTGACCTGGAACCAGGTGTTCCTGCTGGTCGATATCGCGTGCTGCTGCGCGATTATCTTCCCGATTGTGTGGTCGATTCGGTCGTTGAGGGAGACTTCGAAGACCGACGGGAAGGCTGCGAGGAACCTAGCCAAGCTGACTCTGTTCAGGCAGTTCTACATTGTGGTCGTGGGGTACTTGTACTTTACAAGGATTGTGGTCTATGCTCTCAGGACAATTGCTGCTTACAAGTATCAATGGGTCAGTGCAGCTGCTGAGGAGGGTGCAAGCCTTGCTTTCTACTTGTTTATATTTTATATGTTCCAGCCAGTGGAGAAGAATGAATACTTTGCTATTGATGATGATGAAGAAGAAGCTGCACAACAGGCTCTCCGAGATGATGATTTTGAGCTTTGAAATGAGAAATTAGAGGCGGGGAATGGAAGTGGTTAACAATGTCAAGTCTGATGGGAATCACAGGTCCTAAATGTAACATCTAGAAAGATGGGCTGCAGTAACTTTTGATTAAAAAGTTTTCTTTTCATATCCGGTTCATGTTTTCTATGTATTTCTTTGCAGTAACAATTCATTATGTTCATGGATATCCAAGAGTTGGAATTGTGTTGGATCTTATTTGTTACTTCGAAATGTGGAAATGTGGAGTACTTGTTATCCCATTTTAGTTACCTTTTTTCATTCTTTCAGTCTGCACTAGTATATGCCCAAAAAAAAAAAAAAAATCATTTGCAAAGCAGTATCATATGTTTTCATCATTTTCTTTTAAAAGTCTAGTTGTCGTGGTCTTACCATGGAGAACAACAGTAAGGGGGACTGCCGAAGATAGATATGCAGCTAGCGTTTTCATCAATCAAGTTTGTGATGGCATTTGACTTGCCAAGCTAAATTGAAACAACCAAATGAATAACATCAAAATAAGCCCTAATGGGATGGCTAATAGCCTATGGCCAACATTTTGCAATTATTGCTGATTAGGATGTCACTTGCCTTAGCCTAGGGCGTGGTTAAAATTTTATCAACTTTTTGAAGCTTTCATATCGGATTATGTAATAGGTGCTCGGATATAGCTTAGATTTCCAAAATTTTAAGGTTCAGTGTCTTAGCCGTGTGTAAGATGACCCTTACAATTTGTGGTTTCATCGGTCTCTCACATCAATGTTCTTTATTATTATTATTATTTTAAAATTTATCTTTGTGTCTCGCCTTCTGTTTCAATTGGGCTAGTTTGGAAAATTCCTGAAGTTGCGCTGCAAGAGTTTTTTTCTATGAGAAAATGGTTGATAAATATGCCATCCAAAAATGCTCTACTTAGCTGGGTGGTTGTACTGGTGGTGCATTTTTTGACCTTGGCTCTGAATGTGTATCTTGCAATCTGTCTAACAAAGCTGCAGGAGATCTAAACTACCCTCCAACATGCAAAAGAATCTATCAAATATCTAAATTTTGGGTATTAAACAAGGAAATTAGCTAGAAAATATGACCATATTGTTTTGCTACCAACTGATATCATTTGAATTGCATTATTGTCTCGAATAAACACAAAAAGTAGATGGGACCAGGTGGATTTAAGAAATGAAAGGGGGTAAAAGAGTACCGCGGGCATACTGCAAGAATAACGAATCGAGAAATTAGTTTCTAAGTTGTTAGAAACTCGAATGTTCAGGGAAAATGGGATCGTCATGTTGCTGGTAGTTTCTGTCATTCTGCATGGAAGGTTACTTGGGGGGGGGGGCAAGAAAATTTCTTTCCTAGTTGATGAAATTGCTTCAAGTTTCTAAGGTTGTTGAATGCATCTTTCACATCTGTAGAAAATGATCTGAGGACTAAGGAACGTTTTTTCTGTTGATAATTTTATACCACAAATATACGGTGTTCATCCGTATCTCTTACTACCAAGCCTCAGTGGGGTATACAGGCCTTCGATGTGGACAATCTACTATGATTGTGAGCAGGCCCAATGTGAGTCTTCACAATCAATGGTGTGGAAGGAAGTAACCAACAAACGGCCGTTTGGAAGCATCTAACGGAACAAGACTTAGATGAGGAGAATGGATGAGAATTGTTGCATATAGAGAAACAAGAGATAGCAATAGAAATAGAGAAAAGTAATATTGAGAATAAGAAAAATAGGATTTATATATTGAAAAATGAAATAATGTATAGAGAAGGAAAAGCCATCCAATCTTCATCTTATATGAAATGCTTCGAGAGCAGGCGAGCCAGGGGCCGCATACTGCATGGCAATGAGGGAAAGAGTGCAATGGGGGTTGAAGCTCTTGTAACGGATCTGCAACACTGCAACCAACTAGTTGAGCAGGAGCTCTCTCTTCTTTTTTTTTTATACTTTATAAGCCGGCAGCGTAAACATCACCGAGAATTCTTGTAATAGTCTAGCAATTTTCTTGTAATAGTTTGAATAATTCCATGTTCTGAATCTGTTTTGTAAGAAAAGTAAGAGGCCTCTGTTTAATCTTCTTCTTCTTCTTTTTTTTTTTGGGATGTAAAGCCTCTGTTTAATCATCGATGATCACGAAATGCGCAAAGAAATTTAACACGAGAAAATTCCCAGGTTGCAATTTTATAGAAACCGAGGCTCCATCTTTCTGTTCTGTATTTGGGCCTCCGTTTCTTCCGCAAATATGTCCTGCAAGAGAGAGACCTGCAAATCAATATGTTTTTCTTCAGGCCTTTGATCAAAATTCCCGTGGCAGTATTGAAATATGCATGAGGAAAAAAGACACTGTCATAAAGGAGGAATAAATAACTGCAAATCAATGAAGGAATAAAGAGAAATATGACAGTATTAGCAGCTTATAAAGAGAAAGGGTAGGGTCCATATATCTTCCCAAATGACATATTACACTGTCCAACGATTACAAGATCTAGATATGGATATGAGCTCATGAAGTGCATTTCGTGATTATATAATGCGAGCGACTATGCCAATATACTGTTCAATATCAAATTATCAATGGAACAAATATCATAATTACTTAATCCTACCGAAAAACAACAAAAGGTGCAGAAAATGACGACAACCCGTCATAGCTCATTTTCGTATCTTATTCGCTGCATTGAAAAAAGAGAAAAAAAAAAAAAAAAAGCTCATTCTACTGCTGCCCAATACCCACTGATCCATAATTGAAAATGCTTAAAAATACCTTGCCTAATCTAGTTGTTCTCAACGGAAGTCAAGGAACTCACGAAACCTAAATTATGCATTTCTCATTGGTCTATCAAAAAATTCTCCCCTTTGCAATCTTAAAAAATGCAAGGCATCAAATTCATTGTATTATTCACAATTAAAGAAAGAAATCACAGACATCGTCCATTAGACTTTAGATGTTGAAAAAATCACTTTAAACTTGATATTTACATTAAACTATTTTATTACGTTGATTTTGCACCATTTTAAGATGGAGACTATACACATGTTGGATTTGGATGAAAATTGGTATAGTAATAAAGTGAACAATTCTAAATACAATGGGTGAGGTGGATTTATGGGAAATGATCAGGTGGGGCCCACAGTGCATGGACTGCACGGTGCAGTCGCATGCACTGGATCATTTCCTATATATATATACAGAGAGAGAGACCTAAATCGAATGAACTCCTAATTCGTAGTCCAGCAGCCAAACCTTGTGAATGCAACTCATTATCCCTAGGGGTGCAACTTGGGCTCATGAAACTCGGGTTCACCTCAACCCTAACCCTAACCCTATTTGTAAAACTTCAACCTTAACCCTAACCCTAACCCTATTTGTAAACCTCAACCCTAACCCTATTTTTGAAATTCGGGCTCGGGTTGAGTTTCGGGTTGACATTTTCTATTAATATGTCTTTGTTACTCATCTTATATTTAATTTTTTATCACAAATCTATTATATAAAAAAGTTAAAAAAATAATTTATTGTATAAAATTAAGAAAAATTCAAATACCGTTTAAGAGTAGAAAGAAAGAAACCTGTTTTGAGCATTCTCTTTGTATCAAGTAAAATATGGATTATGTATAAACGTTGTCAATAAAATTGTATTATTAATCATTAATTGTATTTTTTTACTCCTCTATTGTTTTAAGCTTATTTTACAACTATAATTTTAAAGTTCTCATAAATTTTCCCGTTGGAAAAAAAGATCTCAAAAAAATTTAATATTTAGTATCATAGGATTTCGTTGGTCAAAAGGTTTTAGTAGAAAAGGCGTGAAGAGTAATTTTAAAAAAAAAAAACTGTTGGACCTGTATCGTAATGTAAATTGGGAATAGGTATTTTGTTGAAATCACTTAAAACGTTATATTGTCTCGGCGATGAGCTGTCCATGCCTGCCATGCCGTACTCCTGTTGTCCATCATCCATCCATGAGTAATATGTTATTATTATAATATAAATTATATATTTTATATAAATGCAAATTCAGGTTCGGACTTACAGGGTTCGGGCTTGCCTAAACCCGAAACCGAGACCTATTTGAATTCGGGCTCGGGCCGAAAATATCAAAGTTTCAACAATGCAGTTTTTCAGGTTCGGCGGGCCGGGTTCGGGCCGAACCCGGCCCAAGTTGCACCCCTAATCATCCCTGTAAGGCACGTCAAAATATGAGTTGCATGGATGTCACTAACTTCCATATTGAAATTGGCAAAGGTGAAGCATTGTTCCCATGATAATTTCTGGCATGGCTAGGATACGGAAACGTCTCAGGACAAACAGCAGTTTAAGTTGGTGCATTACACAAGTGGGTGAAGGTCATTTAATATGCATAAATTCATTTCGTTTCTAGTTTCAGAACCGTGGCCTGTATTCCCAAGTAGGTCTCCACCCCACCCATTAGTGCAAGACTGCAAGTCCTGCCAGGCCAATCTGAATTTTCCGCAAGCTAGAACAACAGAAATGTATAACCACAGTTATGGCCAAGAATGAGTAAGACACAACTACAGTTCACTTACAACCAGTGACAAAATAGTCATATTTCCCTGTAATCATTTATTTATTCTTTGGCCACTCATTTATTGCCCAAGTGGATCCATGCATGTAATCGTATTTCTCTGCGACAGTCAGCTAATTGTTAGAATCAGCAATAATGGATAAAATAGTGCTTATGAAAAACAAAGCTCCAAATCCATGATCAGGTTAGTAGGTTGCTTTTCTCCAACTAATTTTTGAAAAGAAAGGCCGTAGATATGATCCAATTAAGGACGTGAACCATAAAATATCATCATTGAAAAAACAAGTAGTTCCCGTGAGAGTTAGAATATATAGCAATTCACTGAGCATCGAAGGTGCTAACAAGCTGAACTAAAATTGGATGAAATTGCAGTTGGAGTTTGCCTGTATTACTAGGAGAACTGATTCCCCACAGTCATTTCTATTATTTCCTCTCTTACGCCACATTAAGGCTACTCAGTTGAAAATCAACCAAAATATTTCTAACAACCCCCACAACCTCCAGATCAATAAAAAAATCACCACCATGAAGGCCAACCGCTTGGCCATGATAGTCTGCTGATCAGACTGCATCACATATGCTTACATGAATCAGAATCATTCAAATAATGGTGCCCACCATAATAAATTAATGCAAGTTTCCAAATCCACTGATGAAACAATATAATTCACGGAAAAAAATAAAAATACCCAGATGGATTTTCAACGTTTTATTCGAAGGCAACATGAGCTCCTACGAACCGCATCTTCTCAAGTCAATTGTAAGAAAACATGCAAACCATCAATCAAAAATAATTAGAAATGAGAAAGATGAAGGAAGAAGAGAGCACTTAGAGGAGGAGAAGAGAAATCTACATACCTCTCTGCCTCTTCTTTTCTTTGCACCATCTAAAGCGGCGGAGAGCTGCTGATGGAGATGTCAGCGTCTTGATCCGGGAAGAAAAAGAAGGAAAAAAAAAAAATGGAAAACGGAAACCTCACTCAAGAAATTCTGTTGCTCGAGAGAGGAAAAGGACGTCTGTTGATTCTTTGATTTGAGTAGCGCTATTGGATCAGGACAAAAGCATGTTGAATGGACTCGCCAGCAAAAGGTGTGGCAGTCAGCCTCGATTTAGAATCTGTTTTTCCTTGTTCTGTACAGAAGCCCTGGTCAGGTGAACAAGAATACAAATCTAAAATTATACGTCACATTGCCAAACGCAGGTATTTCGTGCGCTGGAGTCAGCTTGACAGAATGAAAAATTCCTTGTTCATACGCGTCCATGGTCAGGAAAGCAAACATAGAAATGATAAGAGCATCTTTCCTAGGATCTGCGAGCTTCTATAACCAATTGCAACGCATTGTAACAACCTAAAACAGAGGATATGAAGAAAATGTGCAGTTGGGACAACAACATGAAGAAGCAAAAATGACGCCCAAAATTGAAGTAGTTGGGTTAGTTCCCACATGCTGTTATCAATTGCTAGTGCAGCAGAGTGGTTTAAAAAGCTCCTTCTGGTTGCTCTTGAAATCCTCCTCCAGCCTCTTTTCCATGGACAGAACAATTAAAAAGGTTCTCTTGCCTGCATTCCTGTCAATTCCTACAACTATCAAATAAAAGATCCTGTCAAGCTCCACACTCCAAATCGGCTAGGTACGAGGTAGAAGGTGCAAATCCAACAAGCAATAAATCATTTTAAGCTGGTGAAAGGAAACTTTTTTTGTGCACAACTGAATGTGGTTTGACACACGCCATCTTTAACAAGCATAGAAGGAAGTGGATCTCTTAGAAAGACAACCAACCAATTTGTATTCCTAGCAACGAAACGGAATAATGGATGAATATTTATCACATACCAATGAAAGCTCGGTAAACAGACATACCAGTTACACATGTTTTTTCACTTGCCAACACAAAGTATCACAGGCAGTTTAGGCCTTCAATGGAAGAGACGGAACTATCGCTTGGCTGATTCCTCGAATACTTCATCATAATCCAATTCCCACCAATGCCTGCCATAGTCCTCGCCCACCACACTGTCGTTGTCAAAATCAGAGCTTCCGAAAGCATCATCATCTCTGCTGCACATCATTACGATTTACACAATCATCTGAATTGCTGTCGATCCTTTCCGCCTCTAGCCAGTATGTCCATTCAAGCCCCTTATTTTCTTCCCGTTCTATTTTAATATCAGCCTTCCATTGCTATGAACCGCTTCGATCTTGTGCGGTTCCGTAGCCCAAAGATACGTACATTTTATAATTATTTTCCACAAATATGCCGGACTCATCGAAATCGTTCATCATACTATTTATTGGTAAAGTGGGTAAAGTGGGTAAGGAGAGGTGAAGTAATATTTTTTTAAAGTATGAAAATGATGTGATATGATAAAATTAGCGTGCAATAAATAGGATAAGTGTGCAATAAAATAATTAAAATATAAAGATAAAAATAAAATAATTAAGTAATTAAAATTCACATTTTTTTTGAGAAATATGGATAGAGAATTGAGAATGTTGCTTCCCACCCACCTAACTTTTATACGTTTTATTTTTATATATTTTAAAAATAAAAATTAACATGACACATGTGCCTTGTATCCTTTTTTGATCTTCTACAAAATAAAAAAGGAAAAATTTGTTAGTAAGATGAATGTACCTGTACAAAAAGAAAAAACGTTTTTGGGCATCAAGTCCACATATCGTCAACGGCAAAGAAGTATTTCTATGAACAGGCGTGCTTTTGTTAGTTTGAGCCAGCGTACGCAAGTAAACTCTTTAACTAGTTTTTTGTTTTTTTTATCAACTTATTAATTTCGATATATTTAATTTATAAATCAAATTTGAACTTCTTGAAAGCGCGCATATATTTTTTTGGATTTTTAAATATTGTGGTATTTTAGCTATTTTTAATAGTTGAAAATTGCAAAAATAATCTTAAATTTAAAATTTTAAAAAATATATACACATTTCAAGAATAATAACATTAAATACATCTAGTGTAACAAGTGATGCACTGACAAGATGATGTATCTTCTATGAATAGGATTTAGAATCTCGGACAACGCTCGATTGTTTGAATCTATTATTCATTTATTTTTTCCCTCAAGAGTCAGTGACTCTGAGATGGCTAGGTAGGTTCGACAGACAGCCACGCGAGGACTCACGTGACTGTCGCACCTACCGGCCGACTCGCGTGCCCTTAGGCCCCCTCACCTACTTCCTTCGGCTTTGGAAAGAAAAAGATGATTAACATGAAATCTTTATATTTCATTGAAAAGTTTAATATCTCGTTATTTTAAAACCCCCCTTTAGAAAGAATTTTAAGATATTTAATGAAATATAAGCCCTTGGCAAAACGATGTTATCTTATAACAATGGGTTTTTGCTTCCGTACTACCTTAATTTGCAGGTATATCTCTTAATTTCAGAAAAAAATAACCTGTAAAATTTTTGTAAAATTGTAAATGTGTCCCTTTTATTAAGATTCTACCGTTGTTAATTAAATATGAATAAAATAATGAAAATGTCTATGTTAATAATATTACAACAAACTTTATAATTTATAATCATTATTTTCCTTGTAATTATTGTAAAAACTACTGAAAATAATATAAATATTAAAGGTGAAAATTGAGGTGGGTTAGGGTGTGACTAACCTAGACATTATTTTTTATACCAAGTTGAGACAACGTTAATTTCGTATTCACCTTTCCGCAGTAAGTTTTCGTATAGACTTTGAATTGATTTTGGACATTGGTTGAAAAGGCAAGTAAATATGTGCTAGTTTTAAAATTTTATACATACACCGATATAAAGCTAGCTCTATAATAAATACAATATAACGAACCATTCGTAAAATCTTTCTTTTTGATAATTTCATTGATAACTTAACCTTAATGAATATTTGTATTTATCTTAAAATAAAATATAGATATAAAATTTTGAATTACAATTAAAACTACAAAAATGCAAAAATGATAATATTCATTATCAATAAGTGCAAACAACATTAAAAATATTTTTTATTTGTTAAGAGAAGATGTGAAAGACATAACTTGAATAATATCAATACAATCAAGAAATAAAAATATGTTTACATAAATAAGTTATAAAGTTAATACAAATTTACAGAGAAGATATTTACATCAACAAGTTATAAAATTAAACATATATATCTAACAAACTCATAAAAAAGTCACATGATTTGTTTAAAATATTTTGTGCTTATGCATAGATAACTTGAGCCAAGACATGGCCAAACTTGTCCTACTCCAAAATAAAAAAATAGGTCTCAAATCTTAATCGATCTTGCATACGTCGGGCAAAAATTCTAGCCTTGCGCTATATAAAATAAGGGTAAGACATGTTTCACCTCCCTTATTTTCACCTCTACGAAATATAATGCAAATAATTATTTTAATAATGAAAGATTAATAATTAGTCAATTGTTAATAAGAGTTTTTGGTCATTTGATCAAAAATGCAATTGAAGTTAGCAAAACTTAAAAGGAAGGAACTCGATGCAGTGCACTCAGTGCTTTAACTATTTTTTATTTTTTTGAATTTTTTTTATACAACTGTTAATCTAAATGTATTTAATATGTGCATTAATTTTTACCAAATTCGAAGATTTTTTTAAATGTTTTTTATTTCTAAAATCAATGGTATTTTAGTAATTTTAAATTACTAAAAATGCTAATGATTTTAAAAATTTGAAAAAATCTAAAAATCTCCAAAATCGGTAAAAATTGATAGACATATTAAATATACTTATATTAATAATTTTATGAAAAAGGTTTTTAAAAAATTAAAAAATAAGTTAAATACCACAAAGTGTACCGAAGCTAAGTATACATAAGTGTATATAATAACATTGCCAAATGGAAGGACATGTTTGTACGAATGTTGCAAGGTGTTTTACAATTTTATGAAATTTAAAAGATATGTTTGCAGGCTTTATGGAGATTAGGTAGAAAACTCAAAAAAAAAAAAAAAAAAGAGGAAAAACAATCAGCATTTCAGTCGTGCATTAAAATATGAAATGGACCGCCCGCACGGCACTTTCATCACGAATGAAAATGGGCCATCAAACTCCACGTGATTTCATTGGTTGGCTCAGGCTTTACGGCATCTGATGAGGAAGCAGGCGTCGTTGATTCATCTATTAAATACATGGTAAATTGGTAATGGTGTAGGAATCCGTATGTACTATGTACCCAACCCAAGCCGCCGAAAAACGACTCTTTCGAGTCGTGTCCTCTTTTGGTAATTCTATCCAAAAGCTATGGCAATCAACATAGTAGGTGAGTGGTAGACGCGTAAATTTGTTCTAAAACTAGGGGATTTTCGTAATGATCCGTCTATATCAACCGCCAGCAGCGCTCGATATTTCTCATCCGACGTTGTTTCACACCCACCGCTAGTCGTTTGTAATCATTAGCGATAGCGAATACAAATTACTGAAATTAGCGATTCGAGATATCGCAGACTTGCTGCGTCCGTGCGTTTGACAGACAAAGATGGGTCCGCTGCCGGCCGTGTCTCCCGTGCAGGTGGAGAGCGTCGTCTTTCCTCCGTCCGTGAAACCCCCAGGTTCTTCCAACACCCTCTTCCTCGGAGGTGCAGGTACGTCTTCGACCCTCCGCAACCGCCGCTTATTGTAGCGCCCTTCCGTGCTTGCTCCTTAAAATGCGCCTCACCTTGCAGGGTGCAGGGGTTTGGAGATCCAGGGCAAGTTCGTCAAGTTCACCACCATCGGCGTCTACCTCGCCGCTGACGCCGTTCCTTTACTCGCCGTCAAGTGGAAGGGGAAAACAGCCCAAGAGCTGACGGATTCCGTCGAGTTCTTCAGGGAGGTTGTCACGGGTGAGTCTGCTTGCTTTTCTGAGTCCTCACCTGTGGTGGCACACGTGTTTCATCATTATCATTTTTTATCACTTGTGGTTGTGGGATCCAGTCCATTAGTTATTTATTTATTCTAGATGCGTGGGCCATCGTCTGCTATGGTCTAACGCAATCCATGTGTCTATTCACCCTTTTCTTTTCTAATTTCTAGTAGTAATTTTTAAGATATAAATCATTTATAATATTTATTCATATTTATTTGTTTATGCCTCTAAAAATCACATAAATTTAAAAAGTGTTTTATATTATATATCTACTTTCTAATTTTAATAGTTGTATATTCACTGTCATATTAAAAATTTTAAACGTACAAGTTTTCGATCAAAGCATTTTTGACATTATAAATAAATATCTTATTAATAAAATAATAGATGATATATATTTAAAAAAGTTTTTCCAATTAAAGTATTTTTCGATATAGTTAATAAATATCTAATAATAATAATAGTAACAGATGATTTTGATTAAAAACTTTTTTTCGATAAAAAAGCAAAGGCGTCCTGGACTCGGGGTAATTCGCCAATTGCCACCGGGGTTATATTAGATCATTGCATGCAATTAAATAACAAGGAAATGATGTTTTAATCAAGATGATTTTGATCATAAAATAAATTAATATTTTATTTAAAATCTCGTGATATTTACATTCCACGTATAGACGTTCATTCATTCAACAAGGTCGGTAGTTTTATCTGGGCATCGGAGACGATGCATTTGGCGACGGCTGTTTGGATGTGTGTGGAAGTGGCCGTTTGTGTTTTTCTTTTTTTCCATGTCAAGTCAATATAAATATGCACATGTACTGTATAGTTCTATTTTATCGAAAATTCTTTGATTTTATCAATATCAATGGTTTTATTTATTTATCCCGTTTTCACCTTTAAACTGAAATTTATTTCCTCCCATTAAGTAGGCCGTCACTTGTCTCTCTTAGCTTATTTTTTAATCTCTTGATCAGTTTGCAGCATTTATCAAATGGGAGTGATTTTATAAAACTTCTCTTCCATAAAACTTCTTTTATTTTTAACATCCAGATGGTCGATGGAAAATCCACTCTATTAATCGTATTTAACATCATTTATATTATTATGAAAACTTTTTCATCTGTCTACTATCAATATATATAGGTCTTATCTACAAATGTATAAAATCAATGTAATAAAATAATTTAATATTAAATATCAAAACTTTAAGTAATATTTTCAACATGTAAACCATTTAAAATATCATAAATATGTGGATAAATGATTTGATAAATATTACTACATTTTATCAAATGCATTTTGAAAAACCTTTTCAAGATTATTTTTGCAGTGGAAATGGAAGAGAATGAATTTTGAAAAGGAAAAGAGTCATGCAACATAATAAGAGTAAAGTGGAAAATAAAGTAAAATTTAGAAGTAGATAATGTAGTTATGGGAAAAGATATAAGAAAATGATTAAACTATAAGAATAAAAATGAAAAAGCATTTAATGCATCCAGCTGCAAATCCTATATTTATTTTTTTGAAAATTTTAAAATAAAACTCTTAACTTGGTGTATTTAACTTGTGTATTAAGTTTTATCATTTTTGAAAATGTATATATATTTTTTATTTTTGAAAATAATGGTATTTTAGTCATTTAAAAAATTAAAACTCCTTTATTTTAAGAATAAATACATATACACATTTTCAAAATAGTAAAACTTAATTTATAGATTAAATATACAGATTAAGAGTTTTATAAAAAAAAATTCAGAAAATTAAATAAATATGTGTTTTACAGCTGGATGCATCCGAATGCACTGAAGTATCCTCCTCCGTAGATAAGTGGTTAAGATGTCAAATTCTATTCCCATAGTTCCCTTAAAATTTTGGTTTTATTAATTTCTTGTAATTACGAAATTCTCACGTGTTTTCGGGGGGAAGGGCAGTTGGTAGTCTGAAAGCAACCTGCAAGGCTACTACCCAGACCCACTTACCTAATTGCATCAAAGATGTGTCAGATGTCCACGTGATCGACCGAAACCTAACATCCCATCAGTCAACCGAGTGATGCGAAATGGGTCAACCCAGCAGCTGCCTTTTTAGAATTATATCACAGCCAAAAACAGATCGAAACTTCTGTGGGCCAGCCCTGTTGAAATATTAGTGTGAATTTTCAGCTGAGGACTTTAAATTGGAGCAATGTCAATCATGGTGTCTACAAAAGGAAAATTATTCAGTATAAATGGATGCATGGAGTGACGGTTTGATTTTTTTGGTCAAATTTGCAAAAATCCTAAAAATTTATCTTCCAAAAACAGAATTATTTGAGGACAAATATGTTACCATTACATATTGACAGTGGCTATATGACTTACAGAAGGTATAAATATGTATATGATTTTTTTGAATCATGAATAAGTATATAGTGGTTAACATTATATTTAGTTTTTTTTTTATGGGAACATTATATTTAGTTTAGACTTAACTAATAGTCTTAAAACTATAATTTTGAAAAAAAAAGAAAAGAAAAAAGAAGAGGTTGTATTAAGTTTTTGGTCTCATTTGATCGTTTTCAAAATAAGCCCACTCATTGTTTAACCAAACTTCCAAAATGGAACCGCTGACTTTTAGGCCGAACATCTCACTAATGGCCATCTGATTTTGTAGGGCCTTTCGAGAAATTCGCAAGAGTGACCATGATCTTGCCATTGACCGGGCAACAGTACTCAGAAAAAGTGACAGAAAATTGTGTGGCCATCTGGAAATCCTTTGGATTATTCACAGATGCTGAAGCAGCAGCTACTGAAAAGTTCAAAGAGGTGTTCAAGGACCAGAATTTCCCACCAGCTTCTTCGATTCTCTTCACACTCTCTCCCCCTGAATCCTTGAAGGTATGTTTGTAGCTCATCAACCACCTTTGCTAGTGATTGTAATCTAGCTACCGATTATTCATGTTATTGAAAGAACCACTATTGCCCACCGTGGTTGGATTTTCCAAACTTCCATTCTTCAAATCTAAATACCTGAGTTTAGAATGGGACATGGATAATTTGCGAGAAGGACTAAGACATCAGTTTCTGTCCACTATCCTTTCTTCCTTACTAATGATACACCTTTCGTTTCTGTAGATTGGATTTTCCAAGGATAGTTCTGTACCTCAACAGCCCATTGCAATTATAGAGAACAAACAGATGATGGAATCAGTTTTAGAATCGATGATAGGAAAGCATGGTGTTTCACCTGAAGCCAGAAAATCTATCGCAACACGAATGACCCAACTTTTCAGGGAATGGAATGCTGAGGATACCCAAGAGGCAGGACAGAAGCTCGAAGTTGAGGTTAAGGCATGAATTATGGGACAAGTAATATGGGAGTGAATTTTGTTTTCGTGAATAAGAATTTATGGGTGTTAACCATATTTCATGTTTTGTTGTGGAGACTTGCCCGATCATTATGATCGATGAGCAGTGTATTGTATTAGTTTGTAATCTTGCTTGAATTTTATGATGATTTTAGCATCGAAAGTGAACTTTGGATGACGAGTTCAGATGATTCAAGGGCAATTTTATAAGTGGATCCATCCCCTAATGGTAGATATATTCATTTTCACACAATTTCTCTGCCCTGGGTTTTAAGTATACAATAATTAAGATGCTTGCCATAAACAAACAATGAGTCACTGCAATGAAAACAAAGGACTAGAAATCATTATTAAGCAATTGTATGAGTGTCTGAGATTCATTGTATGTGTCATAGTGGGCATCATCGTACTAAAAATTTACAAGTTGCTATTAACGAAAAAACAGAAGAACATAAGCTTTATGGAGTAGCAATGGAAAGGTTTAGTAACCCAAAAGTCTTGTAAATTTGTATTCTTTGGACTCCAAATTTACACTGAAGAATGTGTGCTGTGCTATACGGGGCCTATCTCCTCTTTTAGATAATAGAAGACGAATAACTTCATCACATTGTCGAGGGTTTGATGCAGAATACATGACATTTACACGAGTTTTTGCATGTCATGAGTTTTTGCCCACATGTTGTCTTAAGACATCGGTTTCCAAACCTATGCCTCAGATTCTTCTCAACTATGAAAGCAAGAAAGAGCTTTAACTATTGGAATAGCTTAGTATATTTCTCTAGTCTATATTTTGAATCGAGCTCATAACATCCTAACTGGTGAAAATGGCAATCCTCCAATGTAGATCATTTTGAGTAACGTAAAAGCTGATTTATTAGGGGTTTGATTTGTTGCACCTGGGAACAGGCAGCGCTACCTGCTCCCGGGTGCATATACTTATTTTTTTTATAAAACTGTTAATGTATGTGTATTTAACATGTGTATAAATTTTTACCATTTTTGGAGTATTTTAGATATTTATTTTCAAAAAATAAAAAATAAATATCTAAAATACCCCAAAAATGATAAAAATTTATACACATGTTAAATACACGTAGATTAAGAATGTTATAAAAAAAATAAGTATATGCACCGGGGAGTAGGGAGCGCTGCCTGCTCCCGGGTGCAACAAATCAGACCCCGATTTATTATGTATCATAAAGACGATGAACCTAAACCAAGTTTTGAAAAAAACTCCGAACTCATTTGTTGCTTGCTTCGGATAAGATCAGATTGATTATGCAAGTAGTTTATTAAACCTCTTGGACAAAACGATTTGCCTAGCTTGCTACTAGGACAAACAATCTTACACGAACTCAGTCTACTTTTCCTTTATTCTTCCCCTCATGTTTTCATGTTGGTTGTGTGTCTTCGCGTGCATGCATATTTTTTCCTAGCAATCTTCGGGAACGTAGGGATAACTTACCACTGTTTCAAGTTGGGAAGCATTCCAACTTCCAAGGAAGTCTAGAATTGCTCCACTTAAGCTGTTGTTGCTCATATCTTTGCTAAGTGACCACCATTATATGGGATATTAAAAAAATTAGGGAGAGAGTATTAACAGGGTTGGCAACAATGCATGCCATGCTTGGGCTAGCATAGATCTCTACTTACATAATCTCCACGGCATTCGTAGTGCTAAAATCAGGAAGAGATCCCTCGAGTTGGAACCTGTTAAGATATTTGAGACAAGAAAATTTAAATAGTTTTTAAGCATGAAGATTAATGGTTACCAGTTTGATGACCCAAGGTAAAAGACACAAATGGTCTGAAAGTCTCAAAAAAAAAAAAAAAAAAAAAAAACAGAACAACTCACAATGTTGTAACTCTTGATATAGGAATTTTAGCGCTTAGATTCAGAAAAGCGAGATTGGGCCATGGTTTAATTACAATTCGAATCATTAGTCAATTAATCCTTTATTACGTCCATAACATAGACAAAACAAGATACAAGTTCGCATATTAGATATTTACATGCTTTTTCAATTAAATAGATAAATAAATCAAATTTATCCATTCATAGGCTAGCTTTAACATCCAATATTCAGTAAATTGTCTTCCTTGATCTATCTGTAATAAGTAAGTGTTTACTTATTAGTCACCACATGACTAATAAACAATAAAATTCTTCTAGAATGGATAATGAACTATTTTAACTTAATTAAATGACATAAATAAGTATTTAGTTCAAAATTTTTAAAAATAGGCCTCAAATGCAAAATTCAATCCATCCAATGGACTCAGAAATATCATAAACATATAAATTGAAAATTTTATCATGAAAATTCGACTTAAAATGATCAAATTTCAATAAAACAAAACGATGGCCCAAGTTGTTCCACGTCATCCGCGTCAGACATCGTCGCTGGCTCAGCATTGCTGGATAGGCTCTGCTCCTGGGCCCTAACCTAGGCTTATTTCTGGGTTTTGTTACATGGGCATCACACCCTAGGCCTGGAGCGCTAGGCGACTTTGATGCTAGCCTTCCAAGCCCTTCCGGCGACAACACACGCACTCACCAGTGATGGGCCTTCCTCAGCTTAAATTTATCTAACATATTTTTAATTTAGGAAGTCCGTCTACAAGCAGTAAGAGTGCAACCTAGTGGGTTCGATTATTCTAGTTGGAAGTTAATTCCAATCCTTATCAATTATAATTTTCAAACTTAATCCTTTACAACTTATTTATAAAAACCCCTAACACCAATCCTAATTTATTTAACATAAATGGACCGGTGGTGAGTTACGTCGCTAACCGGTTGTTGATGATCTGAAAACATATTGAATAAAAATTATTTAAAATGTAAACATAAACAACCAACAATTGCTTAAATCTAAAAGATCGATCTAACATTTATTGTTAATGGAAATATTGATTTCTTTATCAATAGTTATACATCACTTATAAGATAATCAAGCATTAAGAAAATATCAATTCATTTATACCCAATTAAGTAGCCATCAAAATCAAGCACAGAATAATTTAAAGACAACGATGTTGCATGACCTCATTGTATTTAGATAAGATACAAAATGTGGTTAAAGGTTAACCGATCTAAGAGTTTAATTACTTTTTAAACATTAGTTTGTGCTAGAACCAATCATTGTCATCTTAGCAAATTTATTGTTGTCAATAAAATTACTCTAATTTTTTTTATGGGTATATATTTACATGTATCTTAACAAGTATTACTCTAAATCCCAGAGACATCTTACAAATTTAGAGACACGACGACACCAAAGAATTAAGGAGGCACAACACCCATGTTACTAAAGGGAGACCAAACTGCTCCTATAACATTTTTACTTAAAATCACCATAACATTTTTATTCGAAATCCCATGTCAAACCAAAAAATTTGGAAACACAGCTCGCATCTCGCGAAGGGAGACCACCTCCTCCTCATAACATTTTTACTCGATATCCACATTAAGTGAGACTTGAACTCACACCCCGTTAGTAGCAGCGCCTTAATCACCATTGGGATGACTAACCGAGACTGGTTGGTAATAAAATTACTGTAATTTTAGCTTAATTACATATGGGTTAATATACAATGGGGTGTCATTAACTACTCGGTAATAAATTTTATTGCCAAAAACAAAATATATTATGGTCAATAATATCTAATATGATCATAAAGTTACTTTAATTTGCAAACAGTTTTCATAATGGGATACATATGTTTGCAAAATCTATAATAATGAAAAGTTCTAAAAAATAGCCAAAAAAAGGGAAGGTACATGCAAATAACACCTAATAAACGATGAGTTGAACTTTCTAATATGTAATACTTGTTTTTCATAGCATACAAATTTCTTTCCAAGAAAATATTAGAGATAGAGTTCCTTATAATTATTTAACATTATAAATTAACCCGACAAGGTTTTCCAACTACAAATACTACTCATATTTGCAGTCCGCTTATTAATTGTTGGGTGGGACATTGACTTTAAGGTGGCGAAAGTCAAAACTCGAAGCCTCTCAAGTCTCAACCTCCCGCACAAACATATTGTTTATATGCTCGAAACATTTATATTACACGAAACATCGACCTCACCTTTGTGATTGCTTTGACTACTAGGACATTTTAATAAGATTTAATTTATTTACCGTGTTTATTTATATGCATATTTTTATAATACTAAAAAATAATTTCAATTCGATACTTAGGTAAATTGCAACTATTATCTATAGCAAAACTATAACAAGAGTTTATACATAAACTTTGTGCAGTTAATTATCATACTGTTACGAATAAAAATGCAGCTATTATTCGCAAGAAAATCTAAATAGCTATGTTAAATAGTAATTTTGGCTGCATATAAAGAAAAATAGGTTGGATTTGAGTAACTAATACTACCCTTAGGCAGCCATTTAGATGCAACCAAATATATTAGTGTAAGAAATGAACTTTTAGCAAACATTGTATGTATTAATTTTAATGATGCAGCTAAGTCACTATGAATCAATCGTAAAAAGCTTTAGCTATAATTTTTTGAAATTTTCCTTAAAAGTCTTTCTTTTTTATTGGTATATTTACATATATTTTAATATTTCTTATAATGAATCTTGAGACATTCTTATAAATTGAAGAAGATATAACTTTACATAGAAATCTGAAGACACGTAAATCCACCTAAAGATTTTTCGGGAGATAAAAGCTCCCCAAAACTCTCCATTGCAATGGGGAGAGTTCGAACCCGCATCCTCCCTTGTACAGGGCGATGAGGTGTACCAACGGGGCTAAGACTCCGCTGGCAAAAGTCATTCTTATAATGACAAATTTTGTTGCTAATTTTTTTTGCAATATCTCTTATACTGTTATCACTAAAAACTATTATTTAACAATAATAATTATGAGAAGTGATCCTGTTAGCTAGGATTAAACAAATACAGCGCTTAGCCCACGTAAAAAAAATCATTTATAATATTTTTTTTACTTGTTTCTTCATACACTTGTTTATCTAAGTGTATTTAACATATAAATTAACTTTTGACATTTTTGGATACGTGTATACTTTTTTAAAAATTTTAAACACTATTTTTAAAAAATCTCAAAAATATATATACACGTATCCAAAAATAGTAAAACTTAGTTTATATATTAAATCCACTTAGATAAATAAGTGGACAAAAAAAGCAAAAAAAAGTATTGTAAATAGGTTTTTGGGGTGGGCTAAGTGAAACATCCACTTAATTCGGGTTAACAGGATCATTATTCAATAATTATTACAGAGCCAAATAGTATCTTTCACATCCAAAGAGTTAATTGCCGCTAAAAATATGTTATAAAATATTGATTTTCTCGTGGTGTATTTGATATGTACGCAGCCAAATAAACATTATATGCAACAAAAACTAGTTTCTTTAATAAAGTTTGTTGTGCATGCTGTAGAGAGACGTATAATTTGGACATCTATACCATCCATACGGGTTAATTAATCCCCAAGAAAGGATTCGAAATGGGTTTTTGGTTTGAGCGGTTGACTTTGACTTAAATCAACTAGTTAAACTTCAAGCCCATTTACAATTACCATCGAACTTGCAGTTTGAAGCCCTTGATTAAACTGAGTTTATCTCGAGACTACAATTTTCCTTTCCCGTGAAAATTATTTAGTTAGCACTACAAAAAAAAAAAAATCTAAGATTTCAGCAAACCAACGCCCAAAATTGGGAGTGCAGCAATTTTTATTTTGTTTATTTCTTGATGAACGAGAGTAGTGCCTCGCAAGAAATTAAGATGTTTTGAGCTAATTCAGAAGGCCTGCCCGGTCATCTTGGCTAAATGCGAGCATCGAAGTGGACCATCGGATTGTTGGGGTTCATATTCCAATTTGTGAAGGACAAGCCGAATATACAACCCCTGCGGCAGTCCATACCAAAATAATCATATTACCATCGGAATCTTTCACGTTATGTACATAATTCGCAAGGTATTGCTAAGTCATCTATATATTAATCCCAGATCCACATTTTATGGTACGTGCTAGCTCATGAAGAAAATATGGCCCACTCCGCATTCGTGGTATGTTCTCCTGGAACTTAATTAACTGCAAACATTCGTAGACCTTAATTTTTATGATAATCTCCAACAAGACATGGCACAAATAATAAATGAAAGCAACAAGATTACTTTTCATTTCATGTTTTTTTTTTTTTTTTTTTATAAAAAAAACATGAATGAGTCTTGCAATTCATGTTTCTGACATGCATGGGATTCAATGGATGGGTAGATGGAAGGAAATGAGTCATTGGCGATTGTTATCCTGATGATCAGTAGCTTGTTCTTGCTGCTGGAAAAGGTTATGCAGTTCCGAAGCCATCTGGTTCGAGATATCAATGACGCTATCATTGGCTGCTGCAGCCTGCTGCAGATGTTGATGAGCTCCAATGGGGGATTGCCCAATATTCGCGTTGTGCACTTGTGCAGTCGAACCCGGCATTGCCATTGCCGTTGCAGCTGTATGGCCGGGTTTGTTCGGTGTATTCATTTGCCCTGCGCGCAGAAGAGAATTCGATTCATCATGAGTAATCAGAACACCCAATCAAAATCTCAACAAAATTATGTATATCAACAAAAGTTAAAAACCTGACCTGCAGGTTTTCTTTGGCGACATTTGAACACCACAAATCCAACAATAGCTGAAAACACGGAGAAACATGGAATCAATATGCCAAGCAGCAGTGGTAATGTGTTCTTCTTCCTGTTGCCTGAAGATGGTAAGGTGGAAGCTCCATCAGAAGTTCCAGTTCCAGGATCAGCTGCAGACAATGTGCATGTTTTGCCCGAAGTGCACAAGTTGGGATTGCCGGAAACACTACACAATCGTATTTACATTGATTAAAAGTCAAGGTTTGGAAAACATCATATTTTAGTTTTGATGACATAATCTGAATACAATATTCAAGAAATAAAGCAAGGGTTAAATTTGATCCACTTACTCTAATTTTATTTTGTTATCTTGGGATATTGATGACGGTACTCGTCCACTGAAGTCATTGTTTGCCAAGTTTCTAATCAAAACAAAGAAATAAGGAAGATATTAGTTTGTGCGAGTAGCTATGAAAGAGATTTGAGAAAATGCCTGATTACTAAGCGCAGAATTTCTATATTGTAGAAGTGTTAAGAGGGAAGATTACTCACAGCTGTTTCAAGTTGGGAAGACTCCCAAGAAAATCTGGAATTTCCCCATTTATGTTGTTGTTGCGCATGTCTCTGCCAAACCAACGAAAGAAAAAAGAATTCACACGGAGAAGCGATTGACAAGTACTCGTACAGACAGGCCCAAAGGGTGAATCCTTCAAACCTAACTAATAATTGAAGCACATCAAAAAAAACAAAAACAAAAAAAAAAAACTATTAATTGAACATTTCCTTTTCTGCTGGAGTTCACTCACATTGTTTGAAGGGCATCCATGGCACTAAAATCAGGTAAAGGCCCCTTAAGCTGAAGCCCACTAAGCAACCTGAGGTTATCAAGATCAAATTTATGTAAAAAAAAAAAAAAGTGGTTAGTTTATCAGCCTTAACAAGTTACAAATTACAGATAAGAAGAGGATCAAAGAGATGGCTTGAGGACAATCCCACTATTTTGATCTCACAGACCATTTATATGTTCATGGTTGAAAAATTGAGAAAAACTCACAGTGCTGTGATTCTAGGTGTTGGATCAGAGCTGCAGGCTACCCACTCCCAGTTGAGCGTGGCCGGCAGGCATGGATCACCACTCCACTCTTGCAATTTCTTAAACTGCTGTTGTAAAGCACCCAATGCCGCAACTGGAAGTTAAAAAGAAAAAAAAAAAAAAATCATTAATTTCTCCAAAAATGCAATCATAAGTAGGCCCAGATTGTAATTATATATTTGGACATTCTAAAGGTCCTTCGCTTAATTAGGACCTTGCATTCACAAATTCAAATTCAAGTAATTAATACAATATTTTCATTAAAAAAGTAATTAATACAAAATGAACTTTTAGTCACGTTAAAACAAATCACTATATGTATCGTTTATACTATGATATTATTATAATTAAATTGCTGGAAGTCAAACACAAAAGTCTTTAATAATACTTTTTTTAAAGATGTCGCTAAAAGTTCTATTTTTCGTTATAATTTTTATTGTTAAAATATTACCTGTTACAATATTTATTATGCTATTGTTATTAAAAGTTAATTTTAGTGGCAATAATTATTTCTAGTACTAAATAGTATTTTTGTGATAAAAAATGCTGAGTATCACTAAAAATATGCTGTAGAATATTTATTTTATTTTAGGATTTTTTAATGATATTATTAGAGGTGATACAATCCTAATTCAAATTGTAAAATTTCAATCCAAATCTAACACTAACCCATTTTCTAAATTCTTTTTTTTCTTCTCGCGGTCCACATTTTCTAAATTCTTACCCTAAACTTAAATTAAATCTGATTCAACTTATAAATGTGTGTGTGCGTGTATGTATGTGTATGAATCACCTTAATTGAGTCTGTCTTGAGTTTGTTAACTTGCAGGTTTTAGGTGACGGGGTAATAAATCTAATTAAGGAAACATGAGGTGACACCCGATGCTATAATTATCACTGTCTATTATTCATTTCTAATTTCGACATATGTATGTTACGAACTTACCATTTGTAACCAGTGATCGATCTCATTGAATGGCACCCAAGAAATTTCCAGGATGCTCAAATCTCTTCAGGGTCGAGATACACATACGTGTTCCCTACTTTCACTTATAATTATCTTATGACCATTGACCACATGAAGGAGCAGGTGAATGAGGATCGAATAATAATTAAGAATGGCTCGCTCACCATCGTCGCTATTAGTTCCATCCGAGAGCACATCGCTGACGGTGAAGAGCTCCAGTGCATTAATGATGGGAAGAAGCGTGGAGTCTGATGCGGGAACGAGAGTGAGATTGGAGCTGGCATCTGCAGTGATGTTGTAGAGTGTGATCTCCACGACGCCCCCGTAAACAGGGACGACGGGTTGGAGGTTCATGGGGATCTTGTTATTGAGGAATACGTTGATGGAGCGTTTCTGAGTGAAATCCAGCTCTGCCACCTCCGAAAAGTACAAGTTGGCGTAGACAGGGACGGCCGTGGTGGGAAGCGTGCTCCTCGGCGACAGAAGTATGGAATCCCCGAAGTATGCGGGGTTGATTGTGATCGCAGTCTGCAGAACGGCCTTTGGAGGATTATCTGCGATGCTTGTGTCGATAGATGGAGCTGTAGACGTGACTGCAGTTAATTGTAAGCCTGCTGCAGCTGGTCTCCAAATACGATCATATGCATCATCCGAATACCTACGTGCACAGACATCAAAAGCCGCGTGAACACATGTATTATACATCTACCAGCTAATTAGCTATACTACGAAAGTTTTAAATTTTAGCAACTAGAGTTTCCTTGCAAAAGGTTATAATTTGATTTCTAAGCAAAAACTTTATTGTCAATAAATTATAACGTATTTTATATAGTAACCACTAAAAGAAAATTAAGCGGTCAACGAGTTATAGTTTTTGTGTGTAAGAAATTAAATCTTAACTTGATTGTAAAAAACATTGTTATAAGCAAAGGTAATATTGATTTGGTTGTAAAGTTTCACCATAGGAATTTTTTTTTTTTTTTTTTTTTTTTGGCCTATGTAACCATCGTTGTGTGTATTTTCCTTACTCATAGACATTTTTTGGTTGCTAATAGAAGTTGAGGGGGCAAAAAAAAAAAAAAAAAAAAACGTACTTTCTACGGTGCTAGCTAGCCAGCTGTATTGCTGCCCGAATTACCTCACTATGTCTGTCGCTCCATAAGCATATCTCCCGACCAGAAACAGTGCGTGGTTTGCATCAATATCGTTGTACATGCCGTCGTCCAGAGCTCTAGCTTCCACGGAGGATATGAAGGGCAGCTGGTTGGGCTTGGTCTGCGCGACGCACAAGCTGGTGCTGCCACCCTTGGGCACGTAGATGGCTTCGTGAGTAACAGGCTGGTCCAGCAGCGTGGTGACGGTGGCCCAGTTATTCCCGTCCAGGTGGAGATCGAAGGTGGGCGGGGAGGATTTCTTGTCGTAGTTGCCGTAGTGGAACGCCGCTCGGACGAGAACTTTCTTCACGCCTTCCTGGACGCTGATAGAGTAGCAGTTCTTCTTGCGGCTGCCGGAGAAGACCCTTAGCGTCCTCAGCTCTTGGGACACGGACGTGGGGTTTTGAACTGTTTGGCTCTGGCCAGTTACCGCCTCGTCGGCTTCCCACACGAGGAGGTTGCTGTCGGTAAACGAAACTGTAGCACCGCAGTCGATGTTCACAAATCCTGCATGCATGCGAATTAATTAATATTTTTTTGATGCAACGAATTAGTTAAGATTGAGTTTGCGAGGATTATCAGAAATTAATCAAGACGAAAATGAAAGAAATAGAATTTAACTTATATGGACACATGGTGCCCATGCATGCTTCCATGAATATAACAATCACAATATTGTAACAGCTAGCTAGTAGCAAGTAACGTATATAGATATGGTGGCACCAAATTAAGCAGAAATTAATCACTATCTTACCGTCTGGTGCTGATACCGACATAGTGATGAAAGCGACAAGGGACATAAAGAGAAAAAGAAGATTAGCCATAGTGGGATTGTAGATTGTGGAACGAGACCGTGGTGGCCGGATTGGAGCTTGATTTATGGGGAAAGGAGTTTGACTTCCGTTGCCAGAGCATATGAACAAGATTTGCATGCAACTTGGTTAATTTTTCGTGTTCATTAATTAATTGGACTTTGACTTGGCTGAGAGTTGACATCGAGAACTGACGAGAGAAGAACGGGTAGCTGCTGGTCATAGTAAAGCCAGCTGCTCTACTTCTTGCATATGGATGTCATTCAATAAGAAACTGCGAAGGTTGACATTCCCTGTACTTGTCTGGCATTAAATTTAGACCCTCAAATGAGAGTAAAACAAGAAAAGATGGCTAGACTCTACGATCAGGAAAAATGTATTTGGGTTTGCTATTGATCAGGTCAGGTGTTCATGTCGTATGAAGTTCTCATAATGGTAATTAATGTCCAATGAATGAATGTTGCGAGAATATCTTGATATGTAGAGTTCATTGGGGATTAGTTGCATAACAATATCTTGATGGAAAGCCGAACAAGATTGTACGAACTAATGTGGTTCATTGGAAATTAGTTAACCACATAACGATATCTTGACTGCAAGCGGAACAAGATTGTATGAACTAATATGGCTCATACCAACTCAACCACTGGTTCAAATGTTGAATCCTTATATAGCTACGTACAATCATTTTTGAGTTACATGAAAAAGCTTCCATGCACTTAGTTACATAGAATGGGACTTTATATAAAATCACTCCCCACATGCATGAAATCTACATAAATAAAGAGTTGCCGATTTTTAAATAGCTAGGGGCACATATACGCACCTCGTGAACATGCAAAAGAAAAACCTCGATTGTAGAATCTGAAAACCAGGATGCTAGGGGCAAAAAGAAAATTCCAACAACGCCAACTTGTACCATACAGAATATAATTCACTGCAGTAGGAGACGACTTTCGAGAGGTTTGACCCAATGTTCTGTTTTAGTTGTGCCCTATCATGATTGACAAACCAAGAATATACGATGTCTACAGCCTAAAAAATAATATCTAAGAGGAAATGCATCAAAATAATATCATCATCATCATATAGCGGCATTAGCCCTCAAAATGTTTAAACCTTTACACGAGTATTCATTGGTATTTGGTGTACCATACACACAGCCTAAATGATTTAAAACAACCACACCCTGGACAGTTGTAAAAACCAATGCAAGCAAATATTGGTATTCGGTGTTTGGAAGACCCACCTAAAATTTTTGTTTCAAACACAGACAATTAATATAATTTGGACATATATATTTTAGCCACAGATCGATCTGGATTTCACAATTCTCGAGGTTTTCAGTTTTGCTTCTAATTAACCAGCAGTAAGTTTCTTGGAGTGAAGTTATATCTGAATTTTCCTTGCTGCGTGCTTCCACTTAAAAAAAAAAAAAAAAAAATCGAATTCATCTACACTTCAATTATAGTATAAATTTAATCTAAAAAATTATAGTGCAAATTTATCCAAATAGCAACCTGCATTTTGTGGGTGATTATTATAAATTTACTTTTCATAGTGGAAGAGGTTCAATTTTAAAATGTCAAACTAAAGAAGTTAAAGAGTGAATGGAGAGGCCCGATCTGTAAGACATGAGAAATGTGCGATTATGTGCCAATGACACAAAATAGCCTTTTGCAATGGGCTTCCAAATGACACGGAATAGCTTTTCCAATGAGCTCGAGGCCTGGGCTTTTGCTCCTAGTGATCTTATTCATACCCAAAAGATAATGTAGTTTTGAACAGGAACATCAGATGTTGACAAGCACACATGCATGCAAGATGTGGAGTCGGAGCAGCTGAGCTTGATTATTGATTTGCAACTAGCACACCTGTGTCTCCTCTTCTGCCTGCCAAAGTTGTCAAATACTCAACCTTCACACTTCCTAGTCGAATGATTATTATTCTTATTTCGTGATAATATTGCAAACAGGCCCAAGGAATAAGTTACAGTGTTCCGAACAGAAAAGGTACGACCATTTAATTCAAACAAACCTCACCTAGCTGCTGTTCCCTCATCTTCCCACGGGTCATGTGGCAAAACAGTGTTGATGTGGTAGAAATGACAGACGGAAAATAGCAATCATGTGACAAGCCAAGCCACCGCCGATACATGTGGCCTTTGGGCTGGCTCACCCCAACCAAGGATGATTCGATGAACACTGTGCATTGGTGATTGGGCTGTTGCTGTCTCTAATTCTGTATATATATTATTTGTGTAATGGTTAGGTAAGAGTATTAGTTAAAATTTTGGTGAAGCATTAAAAGGTATCTTGATGGGGTTTGAGAGATGGATTATCAAAACGTTTTTATTAGAGATATGTCATATGTGTGAAGTATTTAGAGAAAATGAATGACTCAATGCTTACCTTATATTTTTTAATTTTAAAATATTTTTCGAAGAATCTAAAAGATTTATCATGTTTATTCATGTGTGCTTATTTATGTTTTCAATACCTACCTGCATTGATAACTTTTATATACTATATTGATACTATACATTTTTCAAAATTTTTAGTGCTTATATGTTCACTCTTAATAAATACTATTTTTTACAAGATATAAGTTCCAATAAAATTTATTTTTGGTAGCATGATAAAACAAAATATATTAAACATCATCAATGATTTAGATTTAGAAAAATTATATTTCAAAATTTAAAAACAAAGAGTTAGGATGGAGGCTTCCATACTTATGTAAGTATTGAATCACCCCTCTTTGGATAATAGGTGAGTTATTTTAGTTTCCATCTCCGTAATTTATTTATCGGAATATATTTATATCTCTTTCTTGAAATTTTCCTCCTTTTAAGTTGAAGGAAGTTCCACATAAATCTTTGTGTTTGTTTGTTTGGTTTATAGTTATTTATTTGATCCTAATTTGTTATGCATACTTCCGCAACAATTTGAATCAATTCGAACCACATTTTTAATAGTAAAATTGTCCTAAATTTAAATTTGTTGAGCCTTGAGAATAAACCACAAATCTTATCTCTCTCAAAATATTTTATTGAAGATACTTAGATCAATTTATAGATGTATTAAAATATAATAATAATTTACGAAAGATTTATCCACCTATAGATGATGTTTTGATTAATTTAGATGTTAAATTACAATTTAAAATTCATTTAGCATTTTATTACAGTGACAGTGTGTTTATTTATATAGAAAACTTTTCAATCTAAAATTCTTTAATCTCCATAACTATTATATTTTTAATTATTCTTCATATATTCTTATACAACTAACCTATTTATTTTAACTTTATTATATTTACTTTTTATTATTACTCTTATTATATCACATCATTTTTTCTTATTTTAAAAACTCTACGCTAAAACTTTTCATCCAAAAGTTTTATCGTTTCCAAACATATTCGTGTTTTATACATTTTTAAACAAAATAATGCACATTTTATTCTAAAAAATTTTGATTTTCTAGTTAAATGATTTTAAATAAATTAAGTGGGTTGAATTTTGATTCATCATTAAAGTAGGCCAAAAAGCGGAAAGTTACACATTAAAATCTTTAGTTGCACTCGCAGCTTTGAAGTGTGACCATTCCAAGAAAATGTTAGATTGTGTTTAGGAAACAGGAAAAAATAAGAAGAAAATTGTGGTGGAAAAATTTAAAATAGCTAACTTAATGATGTGGCATAATGAGTAGAGAAAATAAAGTTGAAACAGATAGATTTGTTAGTTTTATAAAAACATTTGAATGAATAATTGAAAAATAAAATAGGCATATACAAAGATGTGTAGAAAAATAGGAGGAAATTTTTTTTCTTTTCCCGCTTGCCAAACAAGTACTGGGCCCCATTAAGTTAATTTTGTAAAATTCAAACCATTAATCCTGTTTAAAAATAATATTTTGGTTTTTTTGGACAAAAATACTTTCAAATATATATGTGAGTCAAACTTGGTTTAAAAGTTGTAACATGTCTACATATACTACAAAATTATTTTGATTTTTGTAACTCATTATAATTATTTTACGGTAAAATTTTCATTTTCTAACTGAACATGATCCATGAAACGTATTAGATGGTTCAGATTTCAGAAAACACCTGGGTAAAATATATAAATAATCTCTGGAGGTATATATTAATCGATTACAATAAGGCTATGCTTGCTAAGAGGTAAATTTATTTTATTTCTCCGTACACACCTTTTAATATGATTTTCATATTAACTACTTAATCACTCTATTTTTTTTATTATTAATCCTACATTTCAAATTTTCACATATTTTCAAGTAACTATCATATCTATTTATTTTCATTATCTAGACTTCTAATTATTACCCATGTCGCAACACATCACTTTCTCATTTTTTTTAAAAAAAAATTCCTATTTTTTACTTCATACCAAACGGACCCTAAGTGTATTTTTAAAAATTTGATTTGGAGCTACACAATTAAATGATGTAATAAGAATAATCGGAATTAATTATAGTCAAATCTTTTGAAAAAATGGTTAAACCATTTTAAAGTAATCATGGAAGAACTGAAGAAGTATTGGAATAATAAAAAAAATGCACAGGGGATGAAATGGTTTTTCTAAATTATTTTTCAAAAGTCAAGCCAGATTAATTAGTCAGTTTTTTTTAATAATAAATTAACCAAAAAACTGAACCGGCCGGATTAACTTTTCCCGCCCAACCCAGGCCAAATGAAGTCCCAACCTAAACAACATTTGGGTCAAGACAGTTGACAGCTCCGGCTTGGCCCAACCCAAGTTTGGCCCGGTTCGTATTTCGATTTTTTGAAACAACAAGTCATGCGTGGTTAGGAGTGTTAACGAATTTGGTTGGACGGGTTAGAGCCTAATCATAATCCTAATTCTAATCTTAACCCATTTAAAATATCTCAACCCTAATCCGTTTATTAACCTATTTAAAAAATTTCAATCCTAACTCATTTACAACCTATTTAATAAACAGGTTAGCGGGTTGTTGATGGATTGTCTAACAGATGACCTGAAAGTTTAGACTCTAGTAAATGATGACCCCGCAAGGAGAGACGAGAATGTTTTCGGCGCAGGAAAAATGAAAATAGAGCAGTAATAGAAAATAAAATTGGGGCTATAGCGGAAAAATGAAAATTAGGTGACAGAAGGAAGACGTAGAAAGGAAAAATAACTAAGGAGCTTACATTTATATATAAAACTTTAATGAATTAAATGAGTTAAATGAATCGAATAGGTTGAACAAGTTATATAGGTTAATCGGGTTGACGGGTTATACAATCTTAACCCTAATTCATTTATTTAATTAAATGGTTAAACGGGTTGGCGGATTATAACTCATTTATTCAAAAATCTAAATTCAAACTCATTTATAAACGGGTCAGATAAGCGGGTTGATAGGTTGGCCATGACCATTAACACCCCTGTGCGCGGTGCACCCGAACAGAAAAGCCAGCGACTGCCATTTAATTGATACCAAACCCCTGCTGTTCTCAGATCTAGTCATGGTTCACATCTGACTGGACCTGATCATGCAGTTGCTGCGGTGCCAAAGGTATGCGGACAGAAAATAGCAATGATTTGACCCGTCGTGAAGACATCTTGTAATGGATGAACTGGTGGCAGATCATGTCAAGAAATAATATTAATGGCCAAAACTCATTATATTTATTTTTTTGTTAATATTTATAGGAAAAATTCTGATACAGCCACAAAATATTACCATTACCCATCTTATACGCATAATATTTCGCAAATTCCCCAAACACCCGCCCATAATTCTTCCCGTGCCCAGGTAGCCACGTTCCGTCAAGTGCATTTGCCCCCTTTTTCTCTAAATTCCAAAAACGCCCTCTTTCAATTCCTTTACTGCTTGCTTGCATCAGTCAGATGCCAAAATCGTCGTCTGTCGCCAAGGATAATAAGTTGGGCGAAAATGGCGGAGGAACTGCAAGGAAGGAGGCAAAACCGTCGTTTGATGAGGATGGACGAATAGATCATTGATTTTAAAGACGTCATGACTCACTGTGGCATTCAAGGATGGACGAATGAGAAACATGGCAACAAAGATACGATTGACATTGAAAAACACCAATGGAGAAGATTTTGAACGGCAATTTCGCCTCCTTCCCTGCAACTCTTCGTCATTTTTGCCTAACTTATTATTCCCGGGAGGAATTAGGTGTGAAATGTCACCTGCGTAGGAGGAATTTTCGAAATATTACGGGTACAAAGAGAATAATGATGAAACGTAATAGGCATGCGGAGAATTTCCCCATATTTATATATTGTGACAATTTAATATTACAATTGAGGACATTCATAACCCTTATACGGAATTTTTGTAAACACACTTAGTCAGGGAAAAGTTGAAAAGCCCCCACAACCCAAAGAAATAAATTACCCGCAGGATACTAGACTCAATCCAAAGCAGGTGTTTTATATGTCTTCCACCTTCAAACCAGGGTGATAGTTATTAATATTTTAAAGAAACTAATTCTCCCTAAAATATTAATTGCTATGAAAAGATTGGAGTAACAGCTAACAACATGCCTAGGGTTAAGATATTAAAAACCATTGACATAATCCAAGTTGAGGTTGCTGGCTAATTGACAAATTAGTGCCAGCTGATTCAAATCTCTTCTCAAACGTAGCTTATGAAAAAAGCGTTTTACCTAATCCCCCACTTGTGAAACTACTTTTTGGGTTCTTCAACACCCACCATCAACTGGACCCTACTTTCTAATTAGATGGTCAGGTTAATTAGGTTGAACTGTACATTTTATTATTAAAGTATTAGTACCATTTATAACGACGTAATTCCGAACAGTTGGCTCTCCGGTGATTTTGGCAGTCTCTTTATCTATTTACTTGAGAGTGCAAAACCGTTTGGACATTCGTTGGTAGATGTTGTTCGAGGGCCACAACCACTAGTTGTTGAACCATGCAATATTATATTGTATATAATTTGGACAACCTAACATGTGGGTCAAAAATATAATCAGTACAGGCTAGCGGGAAATCTTTTTAGAGGTGAGAAAGCTAGGAAAACATACAAAATGCAAATACTCAAATGCAGTTCAATCATTGCAATTTCCTGCCAACTGGATTTCGTAAATATTGGGGGGCCACCTATTGGACGGACCAAATCTAATTGCAGCTGCGTAGAGCGGAAGGAAAACGCGTATCACGCGCCATCCGTCATCCCATCGATGCCATACTTACGCCATTCCACCCGGCGAATTTCGCGGTGTCTTATTGCTTGCTGCGATATTCCAAGTATACATGTCTGCACTCTGCGCCGCACGTCGTTTTCTCCTTACGATTTTTTATACTACGCTTCTTTCCACAACGGTCGAATGACGACCTGAAGCAAAGCTGTCAAAATGCAACGAGCGTTGGGCATTTTCTTACTCGTCCTTGAGCTCGAGCATGGGGGCACGTCATTGTGCAGGTAGGCCATGACTTTTAATTTATTGTTCCCCAGTTAAGGAACCTGCATTTGGGATAAAGAATTTGTACTCGGGTATATTTGTTTTAAAATAAAATTTTGAATCTAAAATTTTCATTATCTACAATTAAATAATTTTAAATTATTTCTCTAAGTTTTTTTTTACAAACCAATCATTTTTGTATGATTATCCAAATAATAAACTTATTTATTTTAAATTTATTTTTTATTTCTCAACATTACTTCTATCATTTCATATTATTTTCTTTCATTTTAACAATTTTCACGAACAAAAAAAATTTTATTCGAAAATTTTATTACTTCCCAAATACACCCTTAAATTAAAAAATTATATTAAAAATTGCAAAATATGTAGCGAGAAACTTGCGTCCTATGAGACAGGCTTAATTGACTGGATCTTTACTTTTGGTGAGATTAAGCCTGTCCAAGCAAGTTTAGACGCTGTGTTGGATGAGACTTGAGAGATTGTATTTGTTAAAAAGATGGTTATGGAAGCAACCCACAGCGGGGTTTAGCTAGCGAACAGCCAACGGACAGCTTGCAGCCATAAGATTGGTGCAACCCGAACGCCAAGCTTTGCTGGGCTAACGACTACGTATATCCAACTTTTCTGATTTCTCACGCCCTTCCTGCGTCTTCTTCATCTTAACAGGCACGAAATGACACACACGCAAAAAAAAATCTTTATCGTCTTTATTTAGATTTTCTTTTACCTATAGAAGAAGGGTGGCTAAACTTTTAAAATGGCACCTGTGCCAACATACTTCTATATATATATAAAAAAAAAACTTATTTCGATAAGTATCGCCTGTAGCCAATCAAATTTCAGACGCACCAAAACAAGTCCATTAAAGTATTATTAATTATTCGACACCATAAAATCCAGTAAGTTATCTTTTTTGGAGAACGTATTAATTTTCAAAAAAAAATTATGAAACTTAAGTAATATATAAAAATAATTATAAAAACTTACGTAATATAAATCTATAATCGACTTGGATCATGACTTCCCAGAATGCCCGTGTACTTGCACGAATATTTGATTTTTTGAATAAAATGTGCAAGTGCGAATACGTTGATTATTCAAAAAAAAAAAAAAAAGTATTACGTGTCCGCAGAGATGAGAAATGCTACTTACTTTTGTCTGTAGTAGAAGAAGTAACGAGTTTAGAAAAAAAAAAAAAATAATAATAAGGAGATACGGTTGGGATTTTACGACAGCACAACGGGTGGTCCCAGTTTATGCAACGGGCGGGCACATCCTTCCTCCCCGCCGTATTTGCTAGCGCAGGGTTGGGTGGGGGGTTGCGGAAACGACAAAGGGAAGTGGAGGGGCGGATGACGTGAACGTCGCGATGGGCCGGACGTGCGAGTGGCGAGACCACCACGGCCACTACATGGCACATCCCATATTTACATGAGATTGGAAGACTTCTCGCCTCTGCCCCACCCATTTGATGTTGAAACTTGAAAGAGTGAGGACTTCAATCCCGGTGATTATGAGCGTTCGTTCTAACCCTTTCTTCTCCAATTACGAGTAAAAGCCTGCTGATCTTCTACGCGGCTGCATTTTTAAAATTATTTCAAACTGTTATAAATATGCAAGGTACACCTTAATTCTACTTCCTGATTTTATTTTAATTTTTAAAAATTAGTTGGCTTTGCTCACAACTTTAATGAAATAAAGGTCATGAGAAGAGAATATCATGAAAATTTTCATCCTCAATAATATTTTTTATTCCAAAAAAATTAATAGTCTAATTTTCTTATTTGTCTTACAACTTTTTTTCAATTCATTATACAACCTTTTCCTTTGTAATCCAATAGGATCATCCCATCGTTTGTTTGAGAAAAATAAATAACTTTGCTAACCCAAAAAAACGAATCCATTGAATGTAGTTTATCCTCAGTTAATGCATATTATATAGAGAGAGGCACACATGGACAGCCGGTGAAAAGCCATCTCGCAATTCACAAGAAAAAGCAAAGATTAATCAATTAACACGTTACCCCCGTCTGTATTTGAAAATATTAAAAAGTAGATAGTCGACGTCAATGACGAGACTTAGAACAACAGAAGTGGCGTGAAGATGGATGGATGGATCGATCGTGGACTGAATGGCCAAAAAGAGGAAGGATGCAGCTTTTATTATCATCATTATTATTTATTAACATCCATAGGGTCGGCTAATCCCGACACATGCACATGGTGAGCTCCCCTTCCACCCCACCCACCTTCGAAGGCACATAAAAGGTGAGTAAACTTTTAAATAAAAATTTTTAGGGTAATTTTTTTTAAAAAGATAGATAACGGTATAAGATAATAGTGGTAATGATAAAAAAATAAAGAGAATAAAATTAAAATAAATATGTTATTTATATGAATAATTATGTAGAAATGATTAAAAATAAGATAGTTACATAGAAAAATATAAAGAAATAATTTAAAAATATGATAATTATAAAAAGTTAAAAGTTTTAGATTAAAAAGTTTTATAGTTAAACAACTGTACACAAATTATATAAATCATCAAAATTTTGCATATTAAGACATAGAATTTGAGATGATTTTAGAGAAGATTGAGCAAATGAACAAGATCAATTTTGGCCATGATTCGTGGAGATAAGAAATCAACTAAAGGTTGCATTGGTGATTTCCTCTCCTCCATATGTTAGGATAAATATTCTATGTTTATATCATCTAGTTTGACGTAACAAGATGGGATTTGAACAGCGAATTGTTGTATATTGAAAATTGAAACATCATACTAAAAATAGAAAATAACATTGAAAATGAAAAAAATAATATTATTATGCATCATGAAATAAAATATTATTTTGAAAATGAAAATTTTCATCCAATTATTATTCCATCTTATTCAATCGTAGTGGACCTCCTACTTGGCTTGCTTATGAATGTGATGAGATGATTTATTTTTTTATTTCTAAAGATAACAATTTACCTTTTTAATTTTCTATTAAAATTTTTTATTTTTATATAATTTTTTTCATCATCAACATACAATAATACTTTTTGGGTGATTTTCAAATACACACACTTAGTTTAACCATAATTGCAAACACACCTACATAGTTTTAGAAATTGTAAATTACCTTCATATAGTTTAACCATAATTGCAAATATACCCGTGTCGTTACGATGTCATTACTGCATGATTATATTTGTAAAGGTTTGCAAACTATGTAGATATATTTGCAATTTTAAAAATTAAGTGGATATATTTAATTTTTGCAAATATACTCATGTAGTTTGTCAATTTTCACAAATATATACATGTCATGACGGTGCAGTAACAACATTATAATGATGAGTATATTCACAATTATGGTAAAACTATGTAAGAGTAATTTGAAATTTCTGAAATTAAGTAGGTATATTTACAAATTATCTATACTTTTTTCGGCTCATCTAACATCTCAATCTATTCATGAACAATAATGAAATTGGATATGGAAGTCAAGTAGAAAAATCATATTTCTTGTCTTGCGAAAGAAGTTGGTTAAGTTGGATGCTCGTAGCCCACTCAAAAGGCTATTAAGAGTTTTTTTTATTGATATATTATATATATAACAACTAATATTATAATCAAGCACCTTTACTATCTTCACACCATGGACGAAATTTTCTATAAATATCTCCGTTAAGGGGAAATTATAAAATCCCTACCGCTAGGGAGAATCTGCACAAGACAAAACTCAAACAATCAACCTTTTAGTTTTGTGCAATGGGTGTCACCACCAAGCCAAAACCTAGTGGCACCACCGAGAGTTATTTACATGCAATTCTCATGCACCATGAGGGTAATGAATTGATGAACTTTAAACTGCATTTAAGATCTTTCATGCACATGTACGTTATACTATTCTTACCCAGTTGCACTATCGTAGTTAGATACAAGTTTCAGATACAAACCAGTTGGAGCTTCAAAGGATATTGACGCAACTTAAAATTTTAAAATAATAATAATATGCTAATTGTAACACATGACAAATTCAAAAAGATGTAAATTCGAGTAAAAACGCATGGTTAGTGAAACTGGGTTTCGAATGGTCAATTATATAATTATTGTATTTTCAGCTATCTATATTTAGTCAATAAAAAGGCGCCCCCGGACGGCAGAAGAAATTATTATTATTATTATTATTATATCTTTTATTCCTAACCAATAAAGTGACCAATATTCTTCCATTAACACCGCCGACATGTTTCCACCGCTATTTTTTGAAAACATACTCGTCCTAAATGATATTATAAACTTTGGAATAAATAAACACATATGGATAAATTAAATTTAAAAATAAAATGATAGTTTAAAAAGGTTGGTCATTAATCAAAAAATGGAACATACCCTTGAACTAATTCGGAAAAACAAGGATTGAAAAAACAGAAAGATTTATGATGGGACGCGTGCTCTACATGGCCCACTCTGGTAAAAATATATTTTCTTCCCTTTCATTCTCGGCATTAAGAAATTCCAGAAATTCCTTTCAAATAAAAGAAATTCAGAAATTACACTAAAAAAAAAAAAGAAATCCCATGAAATTGTGGATGTGGACGGGATCATTTACCCATTTACACGTGGGCCCCACTGGCTTACTACTGGATGTTCTGTATCGTCTTTGAAGTATGTCCTCGTACGTGTCCAAGGCAGTCCAAAGACGCCGACTACTCTACTCCCAACATCCCAAGCATAAAATAATTTTGATGCTCGAAAGGAAAAGGGAAACTGATAATAACTGCACTTTTTTACCCGCCTCCCTCTCTCTGCCATTTGCAGCCACAAACAACTCTCCCCCACTCTCTCTCTCTCTCTCCCCCACTCTCTCTCTGAAAAGGTTACCTCTCCGATTAGCTGTATTGTCCCCATAAAAATATGTCAACTTTTTCTTAGATTCCAATATCTGTGACATTGATTGCTTTTCTTTTATATCATTTCTCTTTTCCCCTATCTCTTTCACACATGAAACCATCTCATGTGTTAGATTTAGGAATAGTAGAAGGCGTCGATCATCCCCTTTCAATGCTTTCCGCATCCAAAGATAGCGTCTTTTTCCTCTTCTGATTTCAATCTTGGAAGAGTCCATGCAAAGAAGAAAAGGGTCTCGCCCTTTTCACTGAAATCAGGTCAAAGGTGCCATCTTTTCCCTCTTTTCTCCGTTTTTTTTTTCTCTGTGTTAGGTCTTTAATACCTTCGTCTCGTTCCCTGGTGTAATATCCTCCTCCACTTCTTAGATTGGAGGGCTCATACCTTGTCTTTTCTGATGATGGGTGGTGCTAGAGAGCTTCGATTGCTGATTTGTTTTTCGTTTTCCATTCATCTAGCATGCATTTCCTCGGCATATGATCCTGTTGATAGATACTTGGTGGACTGTGGATCATCCACAGACACAGAGGTTGATAGAACCCGTACTTTCGTTGCTGATAACTCGAGTTCCTTCAAAATCTCAGCTCCCCAGACCATTTTTGCCACCACATCCTCCAATTCAATCCCTGCCGGGGACGCCTCGGTTCTGTACCAGACCGCCCGTGTCCTCACCGGACCTTCTTCCTACACCTTCTCGATCCGGCAGCGCGGGCGGCACTGGATTCGCCTCTATTTCTTTCCTTTTGTCCACCAAAATTACGACATGAAAACTGCCAAGTTCAGTGTCTCCACCCAAGAATTCACCCTCCTCGAGGATTACCGATCGGGCAACAATTCTGAGCCTATGAAGGAGTTCTCTTTAGTGATAAGCTCAGACACTCTCGTCCTCAGTTTCACGCCCGCCACCAGCTCATTTGCGTTCATCAGTGCCATTGAAGTTGTTTCAGCCCCTGATAATCTATTCAACGACGAGGCCCGGGGCATAAACCCGGTCGGAACTGTTCAAGGGCTGACAAAAATGGCACTGGAGACTGTCTATAGATTAAACATGGGCGTGCCGCTTGTGGTCCCATCAAACGATACTCTGGGGAGGACATGGGTTCCGGATAGGAAGTTCTTGGTGAATACAAACGTTGCCCAATTCACCAATTTCTCAGGACCGATCAAGTATGGCCCTGGAGTTACCGACGAAATTGCGCCTCAGGCGATCTATGCCACAGCCACAGAAATGAATCCAGATTTAGCAAATGTCTCCAACAGCAACTTCAATGTGACATGGCAGTTCGATGTGGATGGCGGTTCCAGGTACTTGATAAGGATGCATTTCTGTGACATTGTCAGTACTGCCCTTTTTGAGCTTTATTTCAATGTATTCATCAATGATCGGATGGCTGAACGGGCACTTGACCTCTCAACATTAACAAATAACTTGGCTGCGGCGTACTATGAGGATATTGTTACAGGTGTTACTGATGGATCTGGTAAGATTCGAGTGAGCATTGGGCCTTCACCAGCTGCCCAGTCTGCTAATGGACTTATGAACGGGCTGGAGATCATGAGGATTAATGATAACAGTTCACCAAGCAATCAGCAAACAAGCTCAAAGAAGAATGTTGGTACTATAGCAGGAGGAGTTGTTGGGGCATTTGCTGGCATCGTGGTTGTTCTATCCTTCTTCTTGTTCTGTCGAAGAAGGAAGCTGCCCCGGGGATACTCAAAATCATGGGTGCCCTTCTCTGTGATTGGAGGAAATACCCAGAGCTATGGTAGCAAGTTCTCACGTGGAACGACTAGCACCACACTATCTTCTGATCTCAGTTTCCGTTTCCCATTCGTTGCATTGCAGGAGGCTACAAATGGCTTTGATGAGGGCTGTGTCATTGGAGTTGGAGGCTTTGGGAAGGTCTATAAGGGCGTCTTAAAAGATGGTGTGAAGGTTGCAGTGAAACGGGGCAACCCACAGTCTCAACAAGGAATCAATGAATTCCAAACTGAAATTGAGATGCTGTCCAAGTTCCGCCACCGCCATCTGGTTTCACTGATTGGTTATTGTGATGAGCACAATGAGATGATTCTGGTATATGAGTATATGGAAAATGGGCCTCTTAAGAGTCATTTGTATGGATCAGATCTACCTAGCCTAAGCTGGAAGCAAAGGCTTGAAATATGCATTGGATCTGCAAGGGGACTTCACTACCTCCATACTGGCTCAGCAAAGGCTGTCATACATCGTGATGTCAAATCTGCTAACATTCTGCTTGATGAGAATCTTATGGCAAAGGTGGCTGATTTTGGACTCTCAAAGGCAGGCCCCGAGCTTGATCAGACTCACGTTAGTACTGCAGTGAAAGGAAGTTTTGGGTATCTTGATCCTGAGTATTTCCGTAGGCAGCAGCTGACAGAAAAATCAGATGTGTACTCTTTTGGGGTGGTTTTGCTGGAAGTCCTTTGTGCTCGCCCTGTGATTGATCCAACCCTGCCGAGGGAGATGGTAAACATTGCAGAGTGGGCTATGAAATGGCAGAAAAAGGGGCAATTGTCTCAGATCGTTGACCCTCTTATTGCAGATCAAGTCAAATCTGACTCTCTAAGGAAGTTTGGTGACACGATCGAGAAGTGCTTGGCTGATTATGGTGTTGATCGGCCTTCAATGGGAGATGTTTTGTGGAATTTGGAGTACGCGCTACAACTTCAAGAGACAGTGGTGCCATGTGATCTCGATGGAGATAGTGTTAATCAGATTGCAAATCTTTCTCCAAAAGTTAACAATCTGAACCAAATGGATACTGTTACTGTCCAAATGCATGAAATGTCGAGTGTTGAAGATCTTTCAGGTGTATCAATGAGCAGAGTTTTCTCACAGTTGGTAAAAGCTGAGGGCAGGTAGATTGGATTTGAACTGGGACAGTAAGTGATTTGCAATCTACAGGGCATGCATAGGACACAGCTCTCTTACGAGTTTGTTCTGCTCTTTCCTACAGGGATCAAAGTTCAATTGTCTGTCCTGAACCGCCCAAATGTGCCAAGCAGGCCAATGATCATTGCAGGTGGATTTCACTGTTGTTCAATATGATCAAACAAAGCATTTTATCTTGTTATTTTATGTTTATGAGTAATCAGTTACCTTGGTTTCAACATAGCTAAGATCTCACGTTTCTATATAATTGGTTTGTGTTTGAGGCATCTGGCCTCTGAACATCAGTGAACTGCTGTGTACTCATTTACTGCAGAGAGTTCAACTGCTAGCACTTATTTAAATTGCAATTTCTGTCAAGAGAGTGGTAACCAAATTTACATATCCATTCAACTTAAGCATCTTGGAATGAAATAGTTGTTCATTTGCATTTAGAAAGGAATGCAGGAAGGCAATCAACGTTACTGCCATGAGAGGACTGCTCATGGATCTCAGAAAAAATAGTGGTTGCCATTTGTTAACACAGTTACAGATAACTATAGACCACTCTATGACAACTGAAGTCACCATGGATGACAAAGATGAGCGTCAGTCCTGTATTTAAATGATTTTAGTTATTCTTTTGTTCATTTTTTTTGGGTTAAATTCACCAGTTTGTTTGTGTTTAATAAATGTGGTTACTATGGGCTCAATATTTGAGTTTGGCCTAAATTTACGGAGTTCATCTTTGACCCCAGTTTGGTTCTAACACTAATTGCCATGTGGCTACTTGACAGTTTGTAATGACTTTCACACTCATGGCTATTATCCGGCTAGCTTTCCAAGGTAAAATCTGGTACTTGTAGCTGTTTATATGTTGACAGTGCCAACTCCTGAAATACTTTCAAGGTGCCCAATAGTTCTGGTTCTTGTGGTAGTTGATAAATAAACTGATGACTGTTATTTCCGTCTCTGTTAGAGGTAGATTTGAAAATTCTCCTCCTAGAGGCACATTGGTGATCGTTGTCATGACAATCAAGTTGACGTCTTTGACATGAAACCTATCAATTGCTATACAGGTCAATAGAAGTTCCTTTCTAATGTAGAAAAAAAAAAAAAAAGAATAGAATGAAATGACTGTTACAAAGCATATACCATTCTCTGGAAGGTGATCCATGTTCTGTTTAACATTCCCGTTGGTTTTTGAAATTATGATGTAAGTAGTTGACTCTCTCATATTAGTCGACCACTTCTGATTAGGAGTGTTAACGGATCGGGTTAAACGGGTTGGAGCTTAATTCTAATCCTTACCCATTTAAAATATCTCAATCCTAATCCGTTTATTAATCCATTTAAAAAATCTTAACCCTAATCTATTTATAACCCATTTAATAAATGGGATGACAGGTTATTAACGACTTGAATAACAGATAACTTGAAAGCTTAAAACTCTAGTAGACGATGACTTCGCAGGGAGAGACAAGATGATGTTTTTCAACACGGGAGAAATAAAAATAAGGCAGTAATAGGAAAATAGAATTGGGGCAGCAATAGAAAAATAAAAATTAGGTGACAGAAGGAAGACTCAGAGAGGGAAAATAACCAAGAAGTTTATATATATATATATATATATAAATTTAATGAGTTAAACAGGTTAAATCGGTTAACTGAATTATGGGTTAAACAGGTCGACGGGTTATAAAATCTCAATCATAATCCATTTATTTAATTAAATGGTTAAAAGAGTTGATAGATGATAACTTAGTTATTTAAAAATTCCAATCCAAATTCATTTATAAACGGGTTGGACGAGTGGGTTGATGGGTTGACCATGACGATTAACACTCCTACTTCTGATTCACTTGAGTTGGTCGTTTGGGAATAAAAAAAAAACGAAGGATTTATTTCTGGGGTGGAATCTGTTTCTTTGTTACATAACAGTTGTTCTTCCTCAATTAATGGGTGGATGGTCCAAATTAAAATTCTTCCTCATGAATCAGTTCTCTTAAAGTATCTACATCTCTTGTTATTTTGTGAAATACTTGGTAAGATTTGGATCAGTAGTTGCGGATTTTTTCATTTAACGAATCAAGAGTAATACTCTAGTATTTCAGATTCTTGGCTTTGAGGTGGCAATAGTCGGGAGGAATGCATTCAAGCGAGGGAATTCAACTTGTGGTTTGGCATTTGATGTTTACCAGTTCTTCAGGAATCTTATCTGTACCAGCTGGCAGGGACTCCAACCTGGCATCGCCATTTGTCAATCCCATCAGTTCCTGGGTTTGGCAAATGGATTCATAAGATTGCCTGGGCATGTTGATCCACCAGCCCTGCTGTGTTGTGTTACAGCTATATCTGTTCTTGCACAGAAGCATGCAAAATGAAGAAAAAGACGCACTGATAATGTTGGAAGCGTTTTCAACTGGTTAACTAGTGCAGATTACCCAATTACTCATCTCTGATGTTCTCTAATGCTACCTAAGATCAAGAATGAAAATTATAATACAGCCCCTTAGAATATGAGTTTTTATTGGCTATTTTGCATCCACGTTAGATCTAAGCCAACAATCATCACTAATGCTGTGAAATTAATTTAAGGACCCCAAACTATTTTAGTGTTTTTTGGCAGGCCCCCCCCCCAAGATTTTGCAATTTCACTATTTACATCCAATGACTTCCAATTATGCAACAACCTTCCACGCGAACATTTTTTCGAATTCCCCACTAGATATTGTCTACTCAGGGTACCTTTACCCTGCCATGATAAACTCCATTTTTCTTCCCAGTTTTAATCGGACATTATTTCCCCCCTAATTGCTCACACTCATCCAGTAAATAAAGGAGCAATGAGAAAGGACAAGATACTGTTAGTTTGAAAGATGTTATTGTAAGAGCAATCTGAAAAACAAATTTATGGATGAGGTTATTTCTAAAATTGATTATCAAAAATCGCAAAAAGCCTATCGTTGATATGAACATACCACATTAATACTTCATTTAACTGCATGCCTTAATTTTCAATCATGATTTGTCATATCCAAAATAATAATAATCCAATACTTGTACTATGTTTAATCTTCTTCCATAATGAAAACGTTATTCCCGTATATGTAAGTGGGACACGCTCAAGATTTTCACCCAAGTTTGACCTACTTTGACCATGATACTAATTTCACTCCCGCATTGCATTATCGTAATTTGGATAGTTAAGAAACGAAGTTTCCACGAAATCTAACGATATGTCCATGGGATCTTTTTTTCATACGTATAAAATGAACAGTAAAAAATTGTTTGATTTATATATTAATTTTAATATTAAATTTTCGATGTCTGAATTTTTAAAGACATTTTCATGATAAGTGATGCTATGAACTATGATTACATGATATCATATTTGTAAATGAATCTAATAATTTTTTCTAATTTACACATGCACATGTACATTTCTAAGCAATTATGGTCCACGTACATCTCTAATGAAGATGAGTTTCAGCCTTCTGACAAAACCAATGATGTTCAACAGAGTGAACGGTTGATTTTTTTATTTCATCATCAAAACAGATCCGATCCCATTCAAGGGAGTACGTGAAAAACTTGGATTTCTACCAAAATTTGAGAATAATGGAGCCCAATTTTTATTTGGGCGACTGAAGGCCGCAGAGACGTATTTTTAATAGGGATGTGAACAAATGTAGAAGTCTGGATATGTGGACCGTCTAATCATATCAAGGCATTGGAAGGCTAAATGATGGGCCCCACGCGTAGGCACACCTGCATGATGTTAACAGAGCGTCGAGAACATAGGGCGGCACGCCCACCTTTTTGTCCCCGAACACACTCCTAAAGATCGGCAGTTTTCATGCATCGAATCTTTGACGCGGCTTAGGCATTGGAATAGGACCGTCCACGCGGATCTACTCACCAATTGTCCAGCAGTTCAAGGCTGGCATGCCTTCTTATGTGCCCGTGAATTTACAATATTGTCCGGGCCCCACATCCGGGAAAAATGGTATGGAATATCGACCAACCATATTGATTTCTATGTTAGGTGGCACCCACATTAAATAGCTATGATAGGACGCATTACTTTATGGATTCGGAATAGAAAATTTAATACAATAGGCGTTAGGGGTGAAAATACGGCCAAGTTGTGCTGGGCAACTATGTCATGTCCCGACCCGTAATGTATAAATTATATAACTTACTTATGTAAATATTATTTTGTTGGATAATTATGTTTTACTCTATGACTTATGAAAGTGAATATTATTGATATTGATGTATGTTTAACTTTATAACTTATTTATATTGATAAATTTTTATTTTTTTAATTACATATATGTGGTTAAAGTTATCTCATTCACACATTTATAAATAAAATAAAATAATTATCTATGTTGTTTATATCTTACGAGAATGAATATTATTATTTTACAATGTAATAGTTTTATCGTAGTTCAAAATTTACATCAATGTATTTTTAAGGTTAATACACATATTTATCAAGGTTAAGTTGTAAACAAAATTATTTAAATTTTTTTACTAATGCTTTATTACGAAAATTGTGTTTTACTTACTAAGTAGTAAAATGTTAAATAAGTTAATATTTAAATTTATCATAAATATGAATTTATATTGATATATATATATATAAATTTTTAACTTTGATTTGCTTTTTTTACCTAACCTATTGTCCCGATACAGACCTAGAATCAATCAAAAGTTTTTCTTGAGACCTCTTATGGAAAGGTGAGAGTCGAATCGATCTTGTCTCGACTAAGTATAAAAAAATGTTCACACAAGATTTTAAATATAAGGTCAGGGTTGGGCACACCCTTAACCGCCTCGACCCACCCCGATTTTCACCCCTAGTAGGAATGTTAATAAGGCTTTATGGATAAATAATGCTTTACGAATGAGTATGTTTGTTTAAACACATAACTGTTTAATCTAAATTTTTTTATTCTTCATCAATTATTATATTTTTAAATTATTTTTATATCTTTCTATGTAACTGTCTTATTTTTCAATTATTTCTACGTAATTATCAATATAACAAATCTATTTATTTTAATTATATTCTCTTTACTACTCATCGCTACCCTTATTCACCTTATTTTCTCTTATTTCAAAACATTTACATAAAAAAATTTTAATCAAAAGTTCTATAACTTTCCAAACACACCCTTAAATAAAGATATGTGTATTTTAGGCTTTTAGTCCACAAGTCCATAAAAAAACTCTAACATGAAAATATGACTTAGAGTTTTTCCCTATAGCGCTCTGGGTTTTTTGAAGTCAAGCTAGGTCGTACATTTTAGGGGAGAAAACTCTCACTAGCTACTTTATTTATAAAACTTGCAATCAAGATCTTGCTTAAGCATAATTTAACTCTTTATCACTTGGACCAACAAGCGCTACTAATGTTCAATTTAGAAAAGAAAGGAAAAAAGAGAAAAACCAAAAGAATAGATAGACTTTTTAAAATAATGATGAATAATAATATGAAAATTAAAATATTACATCTGTTTGTTTAAAGGAGAATAAAAAATAAAGAAAAATAATTTAAAAGTCAAACACTTGATTATCTTACTTTTTCCATTTTTACTCCCTGTTCAAGTCATTCCTCATATCCTTCTAAGCAACCAACTCATTTATTTCTTTACTATTACTTTACTCTTATCATATTCATTCATTTTACACTCGCCTCTGAACAAATACAAGAATCATTTTAATTTGAAAAATGGATAAAAAATTTCGATTGGTATTTTACATTGTATATTGAGACATTTATATTGCATATCAAGCTCTTTCACTACGTAGACAACATGCTCCATCTAACTCAAGAAAGACTATACTCATCTGTAAATATAAAGATAAAGCTCCACCAACAATTAGCAGAGGACAATTACCCCTAACCACTAACCAAACTTGAACACGGACGGGTTGTATGACAGCCATTGTCCACCACCACGACGCTACGCACATCATGGCAAAATATAGATGAAAATTTTTAATCATTCATATTAATTGATTCAATCTCGAAACAATTTAATTTTAAAGTCGCAGTGAGTATTTATAGTTGGTTTATCAGCCGTTAATCTTGATGCATTGAGCAAAATAATCTGAAATGGATGAAATTTAAGGATGAATAGAAGGATTTAGAAAATAATAAGATCAGAAAATAAGGCTTTTGTATGAGTTTGAGAATTGTTCATTCCTTTCACCATCAATTGTAAAAATTTGCCATAGAGTATATTGTAAAGAGTAGTGATCCTCTTGGTCTAGGTTAAGTAAATGTCCCTGTTAAGCCACCTTAAAAAATTGATTTACAATAATTTTTTACTTTTTTTATACACTTGTTTATCTAAGTACATTTAATATATAAACTAAGTTTTACCATTTTTGAATATGAATGTATATATATACACATATCTATAAATGGAAAAACTTGATATATATGTTAGATACATTTAGATAAACAAGTATATGAAGAAAAAAGTAAAAAAAAAATTATTATAAATGAGTTTTTTGATGTGGGCTTAGCGGCACATTTGCTTAGTCTAGGCCAATAGGATCACTCTTTTATTGTAAATGGATTTTGGGATATACCATCTACACATGATTAAAAATGTTAGTTCAATGGGTTGAATTGATTTTCTTATGAAAAAAAGGGTTGAATTGATCGAAAAAAATGAAAGCGATAAATGCACTCGAATGGCTCAACAGAGCAGGCCGTCACGGTGTATGGCACCGGGGGAGTCAACGATACATTTTTATGACTCATACCAAGCACCCAAATTCAGCAATTGCGGCAATATATATCCAATCCTTCCGTTAAATTTGAAGAAACTCAAGTCGTCTTTTCTTTTTTAAAAAAATTAAGTCATAGATTGGCAGTATTCACATTTTTTATATGCGCCAAATTTTTTTCCAATTCCCTGTCTAGAACTTGTCACAGAGAAGGACCTTGATTGTTACCAGATAAGGACAGAATTATGGGGTAAAAATGAGAAAAAGTAGTATACTTAAGTAGTTAAGATGTCGAATGGTAGCAAAATAGGGCAGTTAAGTAGGGCAGCAAGTGAATATAAAAACTGAAAACTATGCATTTGGTTCCATTTGCATTCAAATAGCTCCTAATATGGAATGCTATGAAAAAAATCTCTAATTCATGAGGCCTTTCGTATATAGTCCCAAATGCTTAGGCAACACAATCTAAACAAAATTCTCGTTACAAAAAGTTTTAAGGCCCATTTGGGCATGCAACATGGGACGGCTTTTGCTTGACGGAAGCCATATTTTCGAGTTTCTATCTTCAATACTTCTTTCCATTAAAAGTACCCGTCAAAAGAAGCAGTTGAACTGAAAACTCTCTCAATGTTGCCAAATGCCATTCAAAAATTCGCATCGCGTATGTTAGAAGCGTATAAGCTCTATACAGAAGTGGTGCTCAACAGAACCTGCAAAGGATAACATCCCTTTATTCTCTTTTCAAATTGAGATATCATTATAATTTGATATTTGAGAATAAGATGAGCCCGTTCTAAAGAATACGATGTTCTTTTCCAAGATAGTAGAAATCATATATATATCCCCTCTGGATGTATTAAAAATCAGTATTTTAAAAAGTCATAAAGTTGATGACTTGTTAGCAAATCCCTAATAAGAGGGAATTGTTTTCTCGTAAATTCAAAAGAGATATATATATATTTGCAAATGACCTTTGGTTAATAACATAAAAGGGTTGAAGGTGGATATCACAAGTAAAGCGCTGAAATTCCTACCCATAGTTATCAAAATCAGGCCTGGAGTTGCATGTGAATTGGCATATTTTGATTTAAGTGTGAGACGGCGCGTATTAAAAAGCCATTAAAATTATATGACATGAATAAACTATCTGGGAAAAATCCCATCAACAACAAAATAACATGACATTCCTGTTATCACTTCAACCTTAGCAACCAAAATGGCTCAAATTCCAATTACCATGGGTATTCGATAACCGCGTTAAATGACCCCTCCAATTTGACAAACTAATTCCATAAAGATGAAAAACCCAAGAACCAATTAAAAGAAATTCAGATAACAAATGGATTGAGAATGTCAATGAATTGTGTTTTTTTTGTTTGTATTGATTTGGTTAACAAAATTTCACTTTGATTTTTACAAAAATGAAAACAATCTCCTCCTCCCCGTTCTTCTACAAAATGTAATCTCCCCAATGAGACTAATGAGAGTCGGGTCTATGGTCAGAATGGCATGATGTGCGTGGTTTTGGTGTCATAGCCCGAGAGGCAGCTCTTGGAATTGACCTTGAAGATCTTGACCAGATCGCGAGCCATCTGTCGAACAGCCGGCGAGCAATCGCTCTGCATCAACAGCAGAATCTTCGTCAGCCCATTCGTCCCGGTTACTGCGTCTTGCGCCTTCTGATCCCGAAACAGATGGCACAAACTCCACAGGATCACTACTGCCCGCTCCGTCCCGGCGCTCGAAACCTTGAGAATTCTCTGCACAATTGCCGCTATGCATTCGTTATCGTCGCAGATCGCCCTCCGCCCGTCTGGGCAGGTCGACGCCGTTTCCAGCATCTTCAGCGCCTTCTCCAAGACGGCGCCTTCCGCCGCTCGGCTCAGCAGCAATCTCCCGAGGACCGGAACGATCCCCAGTCGCACGACGGGTGATCTCATCTTCCGCCTCCCGGCGACGACGATGAGGCAAGACAACCCGGCCTCGATCGCTCTGGAATTCCCCTCCGCGCACATCAACCCGAACAATCTCGAAAGCCCGTCCTCCCTCTCGGCGATAGGTCTGAAGCACACAGCCGGGAAGCCCAATTCGGAGTCGTCTTCCATGGCGACGAAGATCTCCAACAACTTCGCCGCGTCGGCTTTCGAATCCAAACCGCCTTTCTCCAGAGCCAACGCTACCGCGCCAGCCAAGCGATTCAACTCCTCGACCGAGGCTGCCGCCTTCTTCACGGCGTCCCTCTTCTCCGCGAGCACCAAGCAGAGAACCCTGACGACGCTCTCTGCAACCTGCAGGTCCTCCGCGCAGCCGTCGGCAACGAATCCGAGGACCGCCCCCACGCAGCCAGCGTCGATCAAGAAGCCGCGGTCTTCCTTATCGGAATTAAGGAGGAAATCGGCGATCTTTGCGAGAGAATCGAGGAGGGAAGCGAGGGAGGATGAACGCTTGAGAGCGGAGAGGAGGGAGAGGGCCCTGTGGTGAGGGTGGGATTCCCAGGAGAGGATGAGGCGGTGGAGGGTGCTGTTGGGGATGAGGTCTTTGGATTGGAGGGGTTGCATGGTGGCGGGGCAGGTGTTGTTGCCGTTGTCGAGCCAGGTCTGGATGCTGGAGCGGTCGTAGGTGACGCCGGTGCAGAGGCTGACCGGCGATTTCATCACGTCCAAGGAGATTGGGCATCTGAAGAAGCTTGGAACTGTCACCACCAAATCGTTCTTCACCATCTTCTCTTCCTTGTTCCCTGATTATTTTTACCTTCTCCAATTTCTACTGGAAGAGATGGGTGCGAATGAATATGGATTTCTGATTAGTTCAGAGAGAGAGAGAGAGGGAGAGAGAGATGAGAATTGGGACTGGGATTGGAGGCTTTTGTAGCTGGTAAGAGTCAAAGAAGTGCTGAGGATGATGTCAGCATTTTTTTTGCCCTTTATTTCTTTTTCCATTCTGTGGTGTTTGGTCACTGGTCAAAGGAGTGGAATGGGAGCAATGAGTATAATAATGAGGTAATCGCAATGAGTGAAGCGGGGGGTTTCTCTTGCAGACCGTTGAATGCGCTCACCTTTGTGGTGGGTCGCCAGATCTGGTTATTCCTTAGCAAATCCAAGCCGTTTATGTTGAAGATCGTGTAGTTTCATAAAAAAAACATAGTTTTATGCCAATTCTGAAAATTTTCAAGGTTGTCAGATGTTGGAATTCTGAGATGAACGGTTCAAATGAGTCTCGTTAAGGGGCTGAGCGCACGAGGTTTTCCGTCATATTTGAAACCTCCGCGTTGAACCGGTAAACTCGCTCCTAGCCTGGACGTCGTTGGACTCACATGCTACTCCGCTAGCTCATGGTTTTTCATACGCCGATACTGGTAAACGCGATTTGGAGTTCCGTTGGCTCAGCTTTTGAAGTGAGTTTATCTGTCTTTTGCTTCCTCACCACGATATTTTGCATTTATTAGTTTGGCTTCGCAGTGTTGTTTACAAAAATTCTTCGATTTCTTGAGCATCTTTGGTTACGCCAAAAAATTTTTAGGTTATATTTAAATGAAAAAATTTTAGGATAAAAATTTTAAAATGAAAAAAAATGTGATATGATAGGAATTATGACTAAAAGTAAAGATAAAAAGTTTAATATAGATAGATTAATTGTATAGATAGTTGTATAAAAAAAATGAAGAAAAAATTAAAAAAATAAGATTGTTGTGAAGAGTAAAAAGTTTTAATTTAAAATTTTTTTAGTATGACAAACACATCCTTAATCTAAAAATGTTTACTATCTGCAACTTTCATATTTTTTATTATTTATTCACATATTGTTATATAACTGCCCGACATTTCAATTATCTTTATACAATTAGTCATACAATTAATTTATTTATTTTACTTTATTTTCTTTATTCTCATCATTACTCCCATATTATTATATCAAATTCTAAACACACTGTTAAATCTTAGGTAAAGCTCTAAAATATGGCTTCCCAAGTCACTTAACCAAAAAGTTCTACGCAAAATAGCTTTGGTGAAATTGCTTACCTAAATTATCCTCCACAGAAGCTGCATAATGAAGGCAACCCTAAACGAAGATGTATTCTTTTAATCCCACCGTTTCTCTAACTCGTAACGTATTGAAACCCTATTGCCGGGTAAAAATGTTGGGAATTATTATTTGCAACAAAAGTAAAATACATGTGGCCCCTCCCACTTTGTAAATTTGTAAACTAGAATAGTCATCTGTTGCAATTAAACAAACAAGCACGAGAGGCATCCAATCCATCGAGAGAATCAGTGGGGGGCCGGGGGCACGCAAGTAATGAGTATGGAAAAGTGAAAAGTGAATGGGTAGAATCATGATGGATTCCACGATGGATAAAATCTAATAAAGACAACACGTGTGTGACACTCCATCATGCCAACGGTCATCCAAATGCTGTTTGGTACGTCGTGTAAAAGGGTGTGGAAACTGTTTTTTTTTTTCATTTATAGCGAATTTTGTTATATTTTTTTTTCTAACAAAGCTTTTGAATACATTCACACATGAAGTGGTGACAGTGGTTCTACTTGTGATCCTCGTGCTACGCGTTAAGGTTTATGTTTTGTATTATACTTGTATCTTCTGTATAATATTTACATGTGAAGATTTAGGGTAATTTGTAAATATATATACTTGACCAAAATTGCAGATATACTTATATAATTTCACAAAACCTAGATAACCCCTGTATAGTTTCCTGCAAATTGAATATAATACTCATGAGCTCACTTTTACGTTAGCTATAGTTAATATAAAGTCTAAAAATTTTTAAAATGACAAAAATAACCCTATTTGAACCTATATTAGAACCCACGAGCTCTTAGAAATCGATTGCATGTTATATTGAAGTCTAAATAGGCTTTAAATTAACTTGAACTTATTTGTAACCCATTAGAATGATTTTAGTAAAATTATAATAAATTTTAATGTTGTAGATCAATTAAAAGGAGGAAAACGTTCTTGCATGTGCACTAGCTATAGAGCACTACTAGAGCACTAGATTCTAATGCTCCACCATCTTCCCCAATTCGATTTGTCATGACTATTGGGATCTGACCACCAGCCTACAACTAACTGACAGAAATCCATATTAAAAATCAGATTTGAGTGATGTGCTTAGCATGCTCATCCTCGCCAATCCAAATTTTGAAGTGCACATAAACATGCATACATATATGTATAATGTGGAAAACGGACAGAAGGATTTCTTGCTTGTCAGCTAGACTCAGCTCCCCAAGCTCTTCTTTGTCTTCTTCCTTACCTACTTTGCTTTCTTAGTCGCCTAGATCTACACCTACATTTAGGGGTGTTAATGGTCATGGTCAACTCGTCAACCCGCTCGTCCAACCTGTTTATAAATGAGTTTGAGTTGAGATTTTTGAATAAATTGGTTATAATCTGCCAATTCATTTAACCATTTAATTAAATAAATAGATTAGGGTTGAGATTTTATAACTCGTCAACCCGTTTAGTAACCCATATAACCTGTTCGACCCGTTTAATTCGTTTAACCCATTTAACTCTGTTAACTCATTAAAATTTTATATATATATATGTAAACCCCTTGATTATTTTTTCTCTCTTAGTCTTCCTCAAGTCACCTAATTTTTATTTTTCCACTGCTGCCATAATTCTATTTTTCCATTATTGCCCTATTTCCATTTCTCCTACGCTGAAAATGCACTCTCGTCTCTCCCTGTGAGATCATCATCTACTAGAGTTTAGACTTTCAGGTTATTTGCTATACAACCCGTTAACAACCCACTAACCCGTTTATTAAATGAGTTGTAAATGGGTTAGGGTTGAAAATTTTTAAATGGGTTAATAAACGGATTAGGGTTGAGATATTTTAAATGAGTTAGGATTAGGATTAGGCTCCAACTTGTCCAACCCGATCTGTTAACACCCCTACCTACATTAGGGAGCAAGTGATGGTGGACAAATTCATATCATGATGGAGAGAGAAGGCCTAGGGCATCCCTTTCTTATACCCCCCCTTTGTGAGTGCTACCCTCTCTATGACTGACAATAGTGAGCTTCGGGCACCAACAGATAAGCTCTAATGCAAGCAGGCTGCTTTTTTCTCTGGGGCGAAGAGGCACAACCTAGAAATAATCAACAAAATTTTGAAGGATTGAGCGCATGTAGTCGCAGCGTGGGCCATGGTCCCAAAGCAGGCGATTCATGATGGGTACAAGCATCTTATTCTTAGGCATCAGCATAAGAAGCTTCATGAGGCTATCAGAGAAGTCGTGGCAGTAGGAGCATAGGCAGAATTGAGATCTTAGTCTATCGACATCATCTGCTGCTGCACTATTTTCTTCCCCATCACCTAGTCCAAATAATCAATTTAGCAAATTTCCAACCACCAACTCGGATCCCATCTCATCCAATTATAACAGGCAGCTAGTGAAATCCATCAAAATAAGACCAGCACTGCAACTCATGTCGACAGTAGAAAATTCAGCAGTTACAATTCATGCCCTCAAATCGAAGGGTAATTCCAGAATGACAATTTTCACTTACAGATATATACCTAGCCGTCAATATGGGGATTATATGCAATTTTCCTAAAACTATATAAGGGTTATCTGTGATTCGTGAAACTATGTGAGTATATTTACAAATTCGGTGAAACTATGGGTACGAGCATCTTATTCTTAGGCATCAGCATGAGAAGCTTCATCAGGCTGTCGGCGAAGTCGGGGTGGGAGGAGCGTAGGCAGAATTGAGATCTTGGTCCATCAACATCATCTGCTGTTGCACCATCTTCTTCCCCATCACCTAGTCTAAATCGTCAATTTGGCAAATTTTCAACCACCAACACGGATCCCATCTCATCCAAATACAATCAGCAGCTAGTGAAATTCGTCCCAATAAGACTAGCACTGCAACTCATGTCAACAGTAGAAAATCCAGTTGTTCCAATTCATGCCCCCAAATCGAAGGGTAATTCTGGAATGACAATTTTCACTCAATGATATATACCTAGCTGTCAACATGGGGGTTATATACAATTTTCATGAAACTATGTAAGGGTTATTTGTGATTTGTGAAATTATGTGAATATATTTACAATTTCGTTTAAACTATGTGGATATATTTGCGAATTACCCAAAAATTTATAGTGAAAGTCAGGAAAAGTGATTTGATTTTGCGTGAGCATTCATTCATGAGAATCCCATATAATAAGGAATCATGAAAAAGAAAAAAAGAAATTGAAGGGCTATTGTATAGTTTCTACTTTCTATAATGTCCAGTTGGGTGCCCAAGGAGAGATTATCAAAATATATTAATTAAGTATTTATAGAGGCGTCTAGACAATTAGGATAAGTTATTCTATTTTTTCATTAGTATTGTACAACAACAGGCTCCCATTAGTCTCAGAAGAAATGACATGCTCCTATCTATTCTAAAGGAGACAAATCTCTCTCATTTATACATAAGCCCCGAAATCCAACACGCCACCCTTGAAAGCTTATATCAGGCGCTATGACTCAGTTGTTGATAAGTAATTCAATTTGGATATTTGTAATATATTTATCGAATTATTGTAGTAGATTTGTATTTCTTTCATATAATCTTTTTTCTTCTTAGTAATGGGTTTGTCGTATAAATATTTGTATTCTATGTGTTTCATTTTATCATATTTTAACTTATTATGGATGCCCTCACTGACAGCATAGCCGATCACATTTTCTAACAAGATTATAATTTATAATAGTCAATATAGATAAGTAAAATTCCGAGCTAAGTAAAAGTTCTACGGAGTTTGATAATAAATTTATTGATGATTTGAATGCAAATCATCAATGATAAAAAAAAAAAAGTTTATAAAGATTTATTTGAACACAAACTAGTCTGCCGTCTGCTATAAATCGAACTGCCAGAGCATTTAGCGGCATGCAGTGCCGAGTAACTCGTGCCATCGGTGGCGTCTCAGGAGATTGGACCCCAGGAAAGGTAACGGCAGTGGTCGGTCGACGCAAAATGCGCAAAATGCCTGCCGCATATTGCTTCCCTTTCATCCCATCTCATCCGCCGCTGCAATGAATAAGATTTGAATGTCTGCCGTGGATCCCACCATCATCGTCGAAACTACTCAATGTATGTAAGTATGTGGTTGAGATTATTCCACCAATCTAATTACCCTTCGAACCGGCAAGATTAATTGATTTCGCAACAGTTAACGGTAACCATGATTTCAATTGCACGTGCATTCTCCAGAATCTTTGGTCTTTTTCTTCTGCCCATTTTCCATGTATACACGGGGACATTAATACATTAGTGCCAAATTCTCTCACGTTAGTCGTCAATACCCAGTTGATTATTTCTGATGATGACACATGCACCCCCGGCCCTTTGTGCGCGAAAAAAGGTTAATTTATTAAATATATAGAATAGCATGCCATAGAGTTTATTTCCTAAAATAAAAAAAATGATTGTTAAGACTAAAAAGATAAATTTTATAAAAATAACTAAATAAATCAAAAGGCAATTTAACTTATTTCGATATGCGTGTACAGTAACATAAAGCTTATGTCACTCCATCAACACATTTTTGCGTTAGGATAGCTTATTTTAATTTTTAAGACGCTTTCATGTAAATTTCCAACTAATTAGTTATTTTAAGATATAATTATGTATAGCTACTATCTTGCTGTTCTGGGCTAAGCAATAGTATTTATTTATTCATTTATTTCTTTTTCGTAAACTTGTTAGTATAAGTATATTTAATATATAAATTAAATTTTATTATTTATATATATGATAACCTTTGAATACAATGGAGTCCGTTGTATTATGGACTCCACATATGTTAAAATATAACTATACTTGATATAATCATTTATCCATGTAGAAATTATGTTCAAATAAGTTAGATGTTGGAAACAACTCTAAAATGAATCTTTAGTGAAATCTTTTATAGATTAATTTTATACCATTTTCTGATAAGGACCGTGCGCATATCCATTATGGATAAAAATTAGTATTTTACTTAAATAAATAATGTTAAACATAATTAATGGGTTAGATATTAATTTTGATGATGGATTGGACTCCTTTTTGACATACTATATCTTAATTACTATGCAGTGTAGTTGTAATTGAATATTTTTTTAAAATTACATATATGTATTTATCAAAAATATTACATGTGTACCTACATAAAAATAAAAAAGTTAAAAATAAAAAAGTTCAAAACACATATGTAGTGAAACTTAGTGCATATATGTATATTGAATCATTACCCTCATTAAAAACATTTGGCATCACTTAAATATCAAGTGCATGCTAGCGACCATATTCAAATCTTTAGTTAAGTTTTTGTTTTTTGGCAGAACAGTTAGATCGTTTTTAATTCTTAACTAAACGGACGCAAAAATAATTCATGCATTGATTTGAAATTATATATCGATCATTGCGACCAACAACACAACAAAAATTTTTAAATGCCACAAAAAATTGGCCGTATTTTATACCAAATATAGCTAACTCCTAGGCTAATCAGAGTCAGAGTCAAAGTTTTACTATTATTTGAGCCTATGATAAAAAAAAATGAGTTATGCACTAGGATGCATGGGGTATATGATAAAAAAAAAAGAGTTATGCACTAGGATGCATGGGGTATTGGATTAGGCTCCAATATTTAATACAATTAAATATATATTGTATAAAGTAAAAAATTAGCTACATAAAATGAAATTTGTTGGGGTGCAAATGAAAAAATTTCTTGGCTGAGCGTGAAATTATAAGGTATGTTTGAAAAATAATAAAACTTTTGGATGCAAATTTTTTTGTAAAAGTTTCTGAAATAGAAGAAAAATAATAGACGTATTAATGAAGAGTAAATAGGATAATGTTAAAATAAATAGGTTAATTATATGGATAATTGTATAAAAATGATTGAAAAGTAAAATAACTGTAGAGGAAGGTGCGAAGAAATGATTAAAAAAGTAGTAATTGTCGAGATTGAAAAGTTTTAATGGTAAACAAATACCCTTAGTGTAAAAGCATGAACCCCGCTGTTGGTAATCTGATATTAGCACCAGATCAGGCTGCTTTTCTGTAAAGTGTGGTCCAAAAGGCCAATTTCATTGCACGTGTGCTGTGAACAACTGAAGAAGACGGACGAACAAATGTTTGTCTGTGTGGAATTTTTTTTCGAAAAAAAAATTGTTTGTTGGAAAATGATGGTGAAGTGTGAACTAAGATTGCACGGTTCATGCACGAAGCTGCAAAATGATTTACACGAGTGCCAATGACACGTTGGTTGGTGTTTCTGAATTATTGGCCAAATCCAGTTTATAAGTAATCAAGGCGATCCACACGGGACAAGTATATCACTCATAGAAATAACAATAACAATATTAATGCCAACATCTATTTTTGAAAATTTATTATAATAATAATACTATCATGGTCAAATGAATAATAAGCTGATTGGCGTATAGGCCAGCCATTCGGATATTTTGGTAATCAAGGTAGCTGATGTTTCTTTGGTGGTGTTCTCGATGATTGTAAGATCTTGAAAAAAAAATTTTAAAAAATTTTGTCATGACTTTTTACATTTCTAATATAATATAACTTTTATGTTTCCAATAAATATGATTACATTCTCATCTTATTTCTCTACATTCTTATCCTATTTCTTGATTTGATTACATTCTTATCTAATTCTTCTGTGCCATTCAAGCCTATTTGCATTCTTCGAAACAGGTTTCTTTTTAAAATTTTGTTGACTCTAATGGATGAATTAAATTGTATATAATTTTATTTGAAATGTATGTTGGTATTAGCAAAATAAAAGTGATGTATGTCAAAGAAAAATATTAACTTATGAAAAAAAAATATTTAGCGGTGATTAAAATTATATGTAACAAAAAATTATTTCAAAAAAGATGATTACAGACACTTTCAAACATAATCTCCTCCTCTGAAACTTTCTGCTCCCAATTTTAGAAATTTTAAATTCTTACTAATTAGTATGTGTTAAGTTCAAATACAACCACAATTTATACTCATATTTATGATTATAACTGCGCATATAGAAAATGTCATATATACATGTTTTACTCATAATTCCAAATACAATAACTCTGTTAAATTCTGTCGGATGATAGGGCACATTTTTTTTCGAGGCAACTAAATTACTCTTGTGATTTCCTTTAAAAGGAGTGTGTGTATGAGAGAGATTAAGGTTACTCTAGCTGCGAGGTTAGATTTGCTATGATTTTTTGTTTTTCATTTTCATACCATTTATTTGATTTTTATATTATTTAATTATTACCACCAAAGATTATATGGTTTTTACTTTTATTAAAAGTAATTTTATAAACTACATTTTAAATGATAAAATTAAGGGTCGTTATATCTAGAATTAGGAGTAGGATATGCGATCATTTATGCTTTTTTTAAAAAAAATGTGCAGGTAAATATAGGAATAAGTTATGGTCGTATTTGAAGTTAACCCTAATTAATACTAAAAAAAAAAAAAAAAAAAACTTTCTAACACTAACAGTGCTTTCTGTGGGCCTACCTAAACTTCCCAACAGTGGGGGAGACGATGGGAGACGGCCCACTAAATATTCGATTCAGATCTAGATGCGATGACCATCCATAAATCCGGCCATTGATTTACGGATGACAATGGAATGAAAATCCAATTTAATATCCAGGTCAGGAAAGAGAAGGCCGCGTCCGTTCGTGTGTGCGTGCACGGCATGCATGTGAGGCACATGCAAACACGGAAGGAGACTTGTGAAGAACAGGTAAGCAATTGATGACAGGTCAACGTTGGAAAAATACAGGCTTCCATGCGTCTGTCTCTCTCTGACCGTTGAAAAACTGACTCTCCCTCTCTCTCAACCGCCCCTTTTCACGCCAATATCAATTTCCGGGGCTGGTCTGGACGCTGCCCCCTGAGGCGTCCTGCGTCGGGGTTCGAATTTCACAAAGTAGGTTTTTATCCTGTGTATATATGAGAGCAGTTAAGTCTCTCATGAATTTAGACCGGAGTTTACTGTCTCCTCAAAGGTTAAGTGAAACTTATAATCTCTGGTTTGAATAAATTTATTTTATAATATCAAATATCATGTTGTGCGGTACTAATTAAAGGTGTATTTAGAAAGCAACAAAACTTTTGTATAAAAAGTTTTTTTGTGTATAAGTTTTTAAAATAAGAAAAAATGATGTGATAACATATGAGTAATAATGATGAATAAAGATAATAAAGTTAAAATAGATAGACCAGTTGAATGGGTAGTTGTATAGAAATGATTGAGTAGTATGGTAGTTTGTACAGAAAAATGTGAATAAATAATTAAAAAATAAGATAGTCGCGGAGAGTGAAAAATTTTAAATTAAAAATTTTATAAAAAAAGAAACGCACCCAGCAAGGGGTGTTTGGAAAACCATAAAACTTTTTCAACTAAAACTTTTCATTTTCTATAACTATCTTTTTTTTTTAATCTTTTTTTACATTTTTCTATACAACTATTTTACTTTTTAATCATTTTTACACAATTATCTATACAAATAACTTATTTATTTAACTTCATTCTTTTTATTTATCGTCATTATTTTTATCGTATCACGTCATTTTCTACAGTTCGAAAACTATAAAACAATTTCGCCATGAGGCTCGTGGTAACTCATGGGTCTCATAAAGGGGAGGTCATGGGTTCTACACTTGTCCGTTGTAAATATAAGAATTTAAATTTTTACAGTTTAGTCCCCCCGTAATGGGGTTTTTATAATTTCCCCTCTTAGTGGGGGTTTACAATTTCCCTATTGTGTTGTAGGTTTAAGCAAAAATTTTCCTCCATGGTGTGAAAATAGCCATGTGTTTCATTGTAATATTTGGATGGCACGATGTATAAACATATATATATAACTATAAAACAATTCCTGGGTTGTGAATATCCATCTATGCGGCTACGCTTGTGTTGCGTTCCACATGCATGTGTGTTGGCATATGTCCCAAATTTCTTATGTTTTCTAGAATTTTATGACCATATCAGCCAATTCTAGAAATATTTTGGATAAGTTTCTTCCATGATCTGATTCCCTAGTCATTTCGATAATCTGAAGATTATCTTTTCAGTCTTGATTGTGCCAACATTCCAATTTTCTTTTTTTTTAAAAATTCCATTTGGTTGGCCTGTTCCAGAGCATCCCACTACATGAAATAAGATGAGGATTAGAATATTTTTCCGTTACTGATATTGCTTTTCTTAATTCCGGTATAGTCTTTTTTAATATATGATAATCTTATTTTTTTATTTCAATGCAATCTCTTATGATCAATACACAATATCTCTTACTCATCCAAATCTTATTCCATGATACGGTCCTGGATATGCCCAAACGAAATTGAATTTTTGCAGCCACAGTTTTGTTAATAAACAATAAATTTTAGCCGATGAAGCCTGGGCCTGCAATACGTCCTAAAGCAACCAAATAATAATTGAGAAATGAACTTGCTTTACTTACTCACCTCAAGAAAAAAAAACTTATTGAGAACATTTTTTTTTACTTTTTCACCCATAGACTTGTTAATATCGATGTATTTAATATATAAACCAAATTTTACCATTTTTGATATATATATATATTAAGATTTTTAATCATAAAGATATTTTAAAATAGTTAAAATAACTTTATGTTTAAAATTTTCAAAAAAAAAAAAAATATATATATATACATATCCAAAAATGAGAAATTTTGATATATATGTTAAATACACTTGGATAATAAGCTTATGAAGAAAAAAAATGTCTTAAATGGATTTTTTTACGTGAGTTAAGAAAAACAAAAAAAAATATTTTAAACGGATTTTTTTATGTGAACTAAGTAAGCAATTTATTTAACCTGGGCAAACTAGATCATTTTCATAATAATTTTGATATAGACCCTCACATATTTGTTTTTTTCAATAAAAATTTGTTTAGCTGCAAAAACTTTCTTATTTGCAACTAATTTTTCCTACAAACTGTTAATTTGTTGTTATCAACAAATTTCTTGATTGATTGCTAGTGTTATTATAGTCATTGCAAGCCAGCAATTTGCTCCTAAAAACGAATTTTCTTCGAATGTGGGTAAGGAAAGGGAAGAAACCCCCTCAACAGTTACATAATTAAGGATTGCTCTACAAATCCAAAACTATAAAAATTTTCAAAATTCAAAAATTGTACCTTTTATATAATAATAAATCTTTTTACTTAAATTTTAAAATATTTTTTATAGCAACAAAACCCATAAAAAGTTGGCCCAACAAAACTTCAACCAAATAGGCTAGTCCACTTAAGCTTTGAATAAAATTAAATAAAATTGTTTTAATCATTTAAAGTAAAAAATTAACCATGCTAAGGTTTCCAAATTCCAATTAGCGGAGGACCGAAATTAAACTATATATTTTCAAATTTTCAAGTCGTCTACTGGAAATATGAAACTTAAAAATAAAAAAAATACAAATTTCATACCTATATGCGAATCGTCTGATATAAAAGCCGCCCAAGTTTTTTAATGAACATTATTTTGATATTCTTGGACGACTTCTGTGGTTGTTTAATCAGCTTTTAAAAATAAAGTGGGTCAAAAAAAATAATAATGAAGTCGGTCATGGAGTGCATGTGTTTATAAGTCGGTATCGATACACGTGGTTGCGTGTGGTTGGTCATGGCTATCCAACGCGTGTAGATTATTATACCATGACTTTCGCAAACGTTTTCACAATTACAAAAGAGATTTCCCTTTCGACAGACAGCAACCGATCATCCATGACACTGAGACGAACGAACCCCCTACGTATCTCTCAAAGTACCTAACGACGTTCGATCGATAACAGCCACAGCAGATCATGTTGCCGACGGTTCGGATCGTCTGCCAATGAATAAGTACGCCTAGAAATTAGTGTTCGTCGTCAAAGGTAGATTCTCTGGTGCGTGCCCCCTGCAAGTGGAAATGGGTTCGATCGGGCCTGATGGTTTATGTACAGATTTTCCAAGGCTAAATTCCATATTTATGCATCACGACTTTACTTTTTCGGTACATTGTCTTTTTTTTTAAATCGTTATAATTAATTATTATGTTTTGCTTATTATCAAGCTTATTTACTTTTAAATGATACTATCCTATTAATTTTTTAAAGCCCGCTCACGGTTAGAATGAGAAATGAAATAGAATGAAAAATTGTTGCCGTCTAATAGGAGTGGTGGTGCCATTAACCTGTCCTCCTCAAATTTTCGAAATTAAAGTAATCTCTTCAAAAAAACTTAAAAGTTTTGATTTATTTCTCCTCATCAAAAGGTTCTCTCCCCACTGTAATTTTTTTATTCATATTTTTTTTACATCTTCTCAACTGATATTACGATTAGTTTTTAAAATTTCTTATAATTTTCTAACAATAATCTACAAACATCTACAATTATTTCGATTTTTCTTAATAATAATCTTTACAAATCCGCTTGGTGGACGCTCCCACGTAAATATTTTGGGAGACTTAGACGCTCCCACACGAACTACAGCTGCTGCACTTGTAACCTTCCGATCATCAGCAAGGATGAAATGGGAGTTATCACGCATGCAGCACCCGTGTTGCGTCTCCCCCACCACGTATTAGTAATAGAAAAAGTTGTATATAAAATTAAAAATAGTGTCGGGACAAAAAAGTATGTTATTCTTTTTAGAAAACGGAACATTTTCTTCTAAAAATATTAAATTTCGTCCAACCGTCTTGCAATTCCAACAGTCATTATTGTGTTTTACTTAATGTTCACCTTATTAATTACTTTACAACGGATATTATCTTATTAATTTATTTTCATCTATGCAATTATTTATAATTATCATACTTTAGAGAATTTTTTTGATGGGTATTAGACATCTTGCGTCCAGTGTTACATACAAGTTCATTTACAAGAGAGATTATAAGTTTTCATCTATCATTCTCCTACACCACGGGGAGATTCTAACACCAGAACTCATCTAAGGAGCATTACCAACCAGGCCGCTGCCCAGTTGAACTATTTCAGAGAATTTACATTTACCCTTCTCTCTCTTTTTGTGCCCTTTTGTAATCTTTATTCCAGACCTGCAAATTTTGCCAAAAATATTTCCACTTTTGAATTATGTTTATAAAAATATATTTAAGATCAGCAGTCATTATTGTACCTCAACTCATTAATTATATTTGGGCGATCAAAATTTATGCTCACCGAGTAAATGGAGAGCGGAATAAATGGACAACTGGCCAAATTAGTGGCGTGTGAGTGTGAACTCGGACGACATAACTGGTCGAGTTTGTCCCGGATACGCCAGTTAGCCGATCCAATATTATATTCTTTTCTAAAAATGATTGCATGCCTATTTCTTGACGGGATTGCAAAATCTATCACATCCATAAAAAAAAAGAAAAAAAAAAAAAACTATGTATGTTTTGGGTGTGTAATGATTTGATTATGGTTGCTGCTGGTATTTAATTATAAGCCACAAACAATTTTCAGTTGGGCCCACCGGCTGAGTATGAATGCATACATAGCAGAGCAAAGTGGTCCATGTCGATTCTCATTCTCCAACTAAGCTGGCTGTTAGCTGTAGACTTTCTTTCCCAAACGCCCCAAAAGTCTATGCTGACCTGTATCATCACATTTTAGAAGAATGCGTGCTTTGACTATACTATGTGGGAAATTTCCCGGTCAAGAATAGCAACTGCCAAGACCCGCTTGCCTCTTTTTAATTTGATTTTCGAACACAAAATTTTAAAAATAAAAAACTACTCACCCAAGACACTCATCTCATGGGTACGGTCCAGTTGGAAAAATAAGAATAGCAAAATTTTTAAAAACTGAGAAATAAGTATTTGAAAATAAAGTTAAAATAGATATTATAACTATATGAAAATATATTAAAAAATAATTAAAATGTATAAATAATAATAGAAAAAGCGAGGTATTTAGGTATATCAAATTATATCAAAAGTTGTATGAAAAGTATAAAAAAAAAAAAATTATTTTTTCTTTTTCATATTTCCAAATGAACACTGACCATTTGGGAATTGGTAATCAGTCGAGATGGCAAAGTAGAAAAAGAATAAATTTTGAAAAATAAGAAAATAATATAATATAACGATGATAAAATAGGAATAAATATGACATAAAAAGATGTAAGAAAATGATTATAATACAAAAATAATAATAAAAAATATGGTAGTTAAATTTTTATTTAAAACTTCAAATCGTAAAAAGGTATATGGAAGAAGTAAGAAAAAAAATTTGCTCCTAAATTGGCAATTCCCAAACGGATCCTACATCTATGATGGATCTGCAAAGGTCAATCTTACAGTGAATAAAGTTAAAATAAATTTAAAATAATAAGTAAAATAGAAAATGATCTTATTAATTTGAGCAAAGTTAATGACTTAGAATATATTTAACATAGAAACTAAGTTTTATTATTTTTAGATATGTGTATATATTTTTTTAGATTTTTAAACATAGAAGTATTTTAGCCATTTTCAATGGTTAAAAATGGCTAAAATACCATTGTGTTTAAAAATCTTAAAAATATATATATACATATCCAAAATGAGTAAAATTTAGTTTATATGTTAAATATATTTAGATAAAAAAATATATAAAGAAGGAATAAAAAAAAATTTAAATGAGTTTTTGGATGTAGGCTAAGTAATGACTTACTTAGCCCGAGACACTAAGATCATTTTTCATTAAAATATAAGTGATTCTTATGCAAAATGGAATCAATTATGAAAGTGGAAATAGCAATGATTTTAAGAAAGTACCTGTTTACTTTTTTTTAAGAAAAGTACCTGTTCAATTTCCTCTGTTAAATTTAAAATTAAGAGTTTAAAATTTTTAAATGCAATTATTTCTAAATTGATACTGTCTATTCAAATTCTGTATAAAAAAAATCTACAGTTAAACAAACAAGGAAAGATGTTAAGTTAGATGATCCACATAAGATATTTACAGAAACCCGTACTTTATTTCGACAATAGGCCCCATATCAATACTTAATAAAGCTATGGCGAACTAATGTTTATAGAGCAGAGATTTGCCCTATATTTTATAGGTTTGGTACAGGAGAGTACTTTTAAATATTGGCTTCACCCATAAATTTTGAAGTTCTAGACAAAAAAAAGTTGTCACGGCTGGAATTCTTCAGCTTTTATAAAATGTACAGTGGTCCAATAGATGGTTACAGCAATATAATTTTCGTACTAAAAATAAAAGACAATACCTATATCTTTTCCTCCTTTCGGTGGAAAGGCTGGTCGACATGGACCTGGATATGTATGTATGCACGCATGTATGTATGGGATATACTCTATACAGCCGACTGGTGTTTTGATATTTTTCTTTTATAATTTTTTCATTATATTAGTTTATATATCAAAAAATTATCATTATTATTATTATTATTTTTTACATATTTTAGGTTTCGAAAATCAAAATTTTTATCAATTTTCATATAAGTGGGAAGTGAAAGCGGTGAAATTTTCTTGAAATTAAAAATATACATCTAAAAATGACAGTTTTTCGTACATCTAAAAATTACCACCTGATTATATTTACGCAGTCTTATTCAATGATGGTTTTGTTGATCAATGACATTAGTTGCACTTTTTTTTCAATTTCTCACCAACCGTGGTGTCAAAGAGAAGTAATTTTTTAACTAGACATCTTAATATTATAAAAAAAAATTATTAGTAATTATATACATTGTAATATGGCATTACAAATTAAATATATTCACAACTCTCACCATTGACAGACGTCCTATAAAAACACCACTTTTAGGAAAATAATTTCAAATACCTCTAAACTAGAGGACGAAATTTTTTTTTCACTCTTGCCGGTGAAAGGAATCCAACCCCAGACCTCCATTTAAGCATTCCGTTCGAGTTACCATCGGCACACATGGTTGGCGGCATTATAAAAAAAAAAGGGTTGGGGTTGGTCGAGTTAGAATTTATGTTGGAGTTGAAATTTTAAAGTTGTTTCTTTATAGAGAAATATATTTGGTGCCGCATTAATTTTAAGTTAATAGAAATTTATAAAAGCATATTTGATAGAAATTTTAAGTTAACAATTTTTGCTAGATTTATAATAAAATTTCATTTTACGTTCCTTTTAAAGTAAATATCTTGGGTTCATTAACTAACTATAAAATCATGCTACAATTAATTTTATTTTTGACACTGAATTACAAGAAATATGAGGCACATGTATGTAAGGATAGAACGGAAAGAAATATGGAAGCCGGGGTTATAACTATACTATGAAAAAATACTATAATTGGACGCTGAATTGCAAGAAATATGAGGCACGTGTATGTGAGCAGTGCAAATAAATATGGAAGCCAGGGTTAACAATACTATGAAAACATGCTATGATTAATTTTATTTTTGACACTGAATTGCAAGAAATATGAGAAATGGAAATAATTATGGAAGCCAAAAGGATAATCTAGCTTCTTCTTCTTCTTCTTCTTTTCCCTTTTTTGCCTAAATGGATCGAGTTTATCACCTCAGTCCGGATTCAAATCCCGAACCTTATTCACGCATGTAAATATGCAATCACTCGCGCTGGTGTAAATCAATTGACCATTCAAGTGTTAACATCATCTCATACTTGAACTTGCGTAGGGTTAATTAGGTAACCTAAATCGTCCCAGGTTAACCCAAATTACAAATAGCGTACAAGTAACCCGAATTTTACCATCTCAATCTTCCCATTTCTCAATCGAACAAAACCCATTTTTATTTGACAGTTGGCAATGCAGCATATTAATTGCATCAATTAAAGTCAAATGCAGGGGAGTTTCTAATTAGTAGATACAGATGGAGCCCGTCCAGATTGGCATTTGCTGGGATATGTAGCATAGTCAAACGATCCGGTCGGTATTATATATTAACAGGAATACATTGGAAATGAGGCTTCTAAACCGTAAAATACTGCAACTCTCGTCTAAATCATTTAATATATACACAGCATACATAAAAAAAACAAGACCAAATGGTACTTGGACAACCCTATTACAGTTTTTGTTGGCTTTTTCCATCTATTTTTATCGGATCCTTTGCCCTAAAACAGCAGACACGCAGTAGACATGTAGTTCAACACGAGGGATTAAGAAATAAACATTTGGGACAGGAGGAATCCATGAGCTTGAAAAGCCAAACCTGATGATCATTTACAGGAACATCAACTGGGTCCTATTTTAGATCAACCAGAGCATAACATTTGCAACACTATACAACGAATCAGTAGAATTTTAACCTTGTAACTCACCAAACTACAACAACCCATCAAAAAGGTCCACCAGTTGGACCCAACCCAACCATATGAAAGTTTTGTTTGTTAGATCTTCACCTTCCAAATCCCTCACCAACCATTGAAACCCTACAAGCCAACTCCCGTTAGTAACCATAGCGCCTAAAGTTTGGAAACATATGGATCTCCCTAGGAAAGATGGTGCAGAACGTTTGGAAATCCAAGAATATTTGGAACAGACCCGACAGGCTATCGAACCAATCTTGGGAAGAAATGGGTGTGAATTGATTCTTGGACTGGGATCCTGTGCGGATGATTGTATATTTGGCGATATACGGTCAGCGCAATAATACGTTTTTCTTTTTAATTTGTTTGTATAGATATATGAGCTTCATCTAATCGGTTCTCATACTAATTTTACATTTTTTATTTTATATTTATATATTTTTTATTTTCGAAAGTAAAAATTCTTTAAAAATAAAAAATGTAAAATTTAGGATGAGAATAACTTAGGTGATGAAACCCAAACATTTATAATAATAATAATAATAATAATAATAATAATAATAATAATAATAATAATGATAATAAAAAATATATATTTGTGAGCTGCAGCTGGATATATTGGCAGTCGCATGCGATCGCAACGCTTGAACCTTGACATCTTTGATTGGTCAATTTCCAAAGTAGATGCCTTGATAGTCTATGAACTGGGAGCGAATCTAGCAACCTCATGTCTTATGGGTATGAGTTGAATTCGCTTATTGATTGTTTTAAGAATTCTTTGGTTTTGCAAGGACAATGCCTTTAATAGATGCTGTTGGGCCTTGATATAGAAGTACCTTCCTTCATGTATAATTCTGATGACAAATCTGCCTCTGTTAGCCTCGGTCCTGATATAAAATCTGGATTAAGTTCCGTCTTTTATTAATATTTCTGAGCCTAAGTCTCCATATTCGAAAGTTTATAATTTTCTTTTTGGAAAATTATAAGAATTATCTTAGAACTTAATTGTATTGTAAGTTAAAATGCACTGTAAAATATACACCAATCAAAAACTACTGTGACAAGATAGTATAAACGTTCGAGCTGCGATCGTATGCACTCGGGTGTACTGCTCAGTTGGCCTTGCTGCTCGTTTGGACTTTGCAGTCTGGGACTTGGATTTGTGCTCTACCAAGCCCAGTTGCATCCACAGTTTAAAGTCCTACTCTTGTAGGCTTAAGATTTGGGTAGACTCCACGTGCAACTACGAAAGATTTGTAGCATGAATGTGTATGAAATTTGAAGCAGATGAGATAGAGGTTCGTTGTTTGGTTTCAAAATATGCCATCAATGTAAAGATCAAGAGGCACCAAACCAATCGAAAACAAACTAGAGAGCAGAGAGGAGGAGCTAAATCATGGCTTGGATCGTGCAAAGAAGTTGTGCATTGGGCTGGTTGACTGCATGTATTGCGAGTTTTAAATGCGTCACGGCAAAACCTAATTGATCTTGGGCTCTAATTCAATATATTGGGCTGTTTTGGCTCATTTCATCTGAGCACGAATTCAACAGCTGAAGGAGAAGAATCATTAGACATTTTTTAAAAAGCCCAGAGAAGGACCGCTTTATAAAAATAAGTTTAAAAGTGGAAAACGCCCACCGTGGGGTTCGAACCCACGACCACAAGGTTAAGAGCCTTGCGCTCTACCAACTGAGCTAGACGGGCAACTCGATCGTTTATATATGCGATAATTATAAATCATAAATGATGGCGGGATTCAGCTGGCAGTCCTTTACATTATAACTTGTGGGACCCAGAGGAATAGAAAACCCTTGCTTGATGGCTTCCAGCAACTGCATCACTCAGAAAACTACATGATCATGCTACCTGGGGCCCCACTCAAGTAGACAATGTGGTGGGTGGCATGATCCTTCCGTGAAATTATTGATAGGACTGTGGTTTTGGTTTTTAGATATAAAAAAAAAAAGAAAAAAAAAGTGTAGTGCTGGACAGCATCGCTATAACTTGCAGAGAACAACCGTGTGGAATGATATCTCCTGCTCAGGGGGCCATTATCTTCAGGGATGATGGATGGAGACTTCAGTATTCCCCTCATCAGCCGGCCTACACATGTGCACTACTGAAAAATCAATGCCTGTTATCTATTCATTCCTTCTCTCAACCATCAGTCATGATGCCTTGGCCCATATACATCTATTCCATGAGTCAATATATACATATATTTGGGCAATTCTATTTCCACCATGAAACAGAAATGAATGGAATGTAAAAATCCCAATCGCCGAATGCTTTGAATTTTAACTGCTTAACTTCAACCACTGCACCTGGGAATAATTCCAATATCAGAAGACCAGACGGATCTGGATCTAGTCGTTACTAAATTAAACATATTACGTACATAGTCGCATAGAAAAGCTTATAAAAATAGGTATTTGGTTTGGGAATGGATGATGCATTCACAGGCTGAAATGATTGGCGAAATCTAACCCGTTGAATTAATCTCTGTCTGATACATATGTGATGCTACTACAGAAAACTGTGAACTTGTTGGCCTAGTTTCTAACAATCGGCCTTCACCCGGCTTCTTTGCATTTAATTTTAACATCTTGGTTGAAGTTGACCTAAGCCCGAAATGGCCAAATGTGGGCATCTCAATCTATGTAAACTTAGCCCAGGTCGTAGGAATCTTGAGTTTCGTTGGCTGACGGCTTTCAGTGTCATTAATAACCTCTCATAGCTGACTTCTTGCGATTGATTACTTTGAAACCTCAATTAGCATTAATTCTTTATAGTTTATGCTGCTGATTAGGGTGGTGGTCTATAGCGAACCAATGACAAAATCATTGTTCCTGTTGCGTGTGGGAGATGAGGAAGGGAAAAGGAAAGGATACGGACAAATGTCCATCAATAAATAATTGAAAGGTTTCTAGATAATTTAAATTCGTTTGCCAAGTATTATATATCATGATACTGGAGCTTATCACGGCATAAATTATCCCAGCATTGATTTGCTGTAATTTCTAATCAGATACACTGCCTTTTTGTCCACGAATAATCCATAAACTAACCAAAGTCATAGGCCATGAGTAGAATAGCCCAAATGTTTGTGCATGGTCTTTGTCAAAGCCCACCATTGTTAATTGATATATGTTCTTCGGCAAAGCCCACACGTATATATAGGATAATTTGAAATAAACCTATATAGTTTAATTATAATTGCAAATATATCTACATAGTTTCAAAAATCATATATAATTTGACCATAATTATAAATATTTCCAGGCCATTATGATGCTATAGTGTACCATCATAACATGAATATATTTACAAATATATGCAAACTATATGGGTATACTCACTTAATTTTTGAAATTATAAATATACCCGTATAGTTTACATATCTTTGAAATATATCCATGATGCGGTGATGTAGTGACAACACTAGAATGACGTGGATATATTTTCTATTATGATCAAACTATATGAGAGTGATTTGCAATTTTTAAAATTATATGAATATATTTGCAATTATAATCAAAATATACATGTACATTTGCATATCACCCATATATTTTTGGAAAAAAATAGTTCCATTGTTTTCCTTCCCCACTTTTATAGTGAAAAGATTATCTCCTACGATTGACCACAGGGCCCCAACTGCTTCTGGCCTTGAACATATTTTTATTTTTAAACTTTTTATAAATATATTAATTTATGTATATTTAAACCAAGATAAATTCCATATAAACCCCATGAATTTTATCTCTAATTCTACTTATACTTGTGAATTTTTAAAATTTTCAAATATACTACTCATTTTGCTTAAAACTTCACTCATATTCATACCATTAAAGATCTATTAAATAGGATTATGTTCATCCCTACTTATGTTTTTATAGCTTAAATAACTATAAAATCATAAATTATTTGAATATAAATCTTTTAACTTTGAACAAACTAATCTCAAATTATATTATATCATAGACATGTTCTTCATTTCACACGAGAACTAATGGCTTATTTAACGAATCCCTAGCAACGTTGGTATAAGAGGAATTTTAAGCAAGATATGTGAGCATATTCGAAAATTTATGAATATATGTGAAATTATGAATAAATATTATGGGTATATGTGAAATTTGTCATATACATCCAAGTTTTACCAATCTTTAGTGCTTTTGTATTTTGTAAAGGTAAATATATATATATATTCATGAATATATATATATATTTTTTATTTTTAAACATATGAATATTATGGTCATTCTGCACCTATGAAAATGACCACAATACCATTGTGTTTAAAAATATATATAAACGTACCAAAAATTGGTAAATTTTGGATTATAAATTAAATATACTTAAAGTAACATGTTTATGAAAAACTAGAAAATAAAAACAATATATGATTTTTGGCCGGCCTTTGATCGGCCCTCTTTATAGTATATGCCCATAAATCTTCGATCTTCTCTGATCAACGAAGATCGGCATATATCCATTTATTTCAGGAACTCAAATAGTTAGCCTGCTTTCAATGGAGAAACAGGCATAAGATCGAGGGCTCATTGGGGCATCCTAATTCCTAATGCACTGTGGCCTGCCAGATGAACAGTCTGGATCACCAAAATAATTTATATTCCTAAGAAAGGTGTCGGAGCCTCAGAGCAGTTGTTATTTTTTAATTTCTGTCTTATTATTATTATTATTGTTGTTATTATTATTATTATTATTATTATTATTATTATTATTGTCATTATTTCTAGCTAGCTAGCATCAGTACGCATGCAAAACTCACTTTTTAGAGTAAAAGCTGGAATGGCTGATTAGTCCCGATGATTCCTGAATGCGAGTGGGATCCATCAACGTTTCCCATATTCTTATCTATCCACCCATCTGTCATTGCTTGTGTTAAAATCCACGACACTGGATGAGTGTGTCTCATGCACAAGCAACGCACTGGTGGTGGCCATGCTTTAATCATGATCTTGGAGTGCAGCCAATGACTTGTTTTCAACTTTTCCCGGCAAAAGGGAACACACATTCATGATACCGACTACTAATGGTAGATGACGAGCTAGTTACAACTTACAAGTATTCTGATTTCGTAAATGGCTGCTGGGCGAAATTCTCTGCTATATTTGAGGAAATTTTCGTTTGTTACACGGCCATGCCAGGACAGCTGGTGCACGGGATGCCAGAGATTTTTTTAGCAATAATTATCATGTTGAAAGACAAATTAAACTATACAAATTATTTCTGAAGTCGCCCGGGGAGTATTTGTCTAGCTTCGTAGTAGAACTCCTAGTTATCAATTCGGACATTTGCATTTTTGCAATTGATACCTGTAACTATGATTTTGGAAAAACGCCTTAAGCCCTTACTCGTGAATAAAACCTTTGTTCATAGAAGTCCATTTTTCACTGATCTACTCTACTGCAATAGCTATCAAAATCGAGTGCGACGTGATAATAAGGATGCAGTTACATGGGTTAATTTGACCATGACTACACAACAACAAAGTTGGGCCCTTGACAATAAAATTTAGCAGTATGATCTTTGCTGCACAGCCCAACGGCAACCGTTGTGCAATTAAATAGTTGCCAATTTTCTCACTTAAGCTTAAATTTGTTGCAGCGCTAGAAGGGACACAAAATCTGATCAAAGCGATATATGGGGTGTTTTAAATTTGACAAAACAAAGTTCATAAGTAGGGATTTCTGCAAAATTATGAGTTAAAGACAAAACTGCAAAATAGCAAAAGAACAAGGAGGAAAATGCAAATAGTCATATTAACTTATCTGAAATTGAGCAGACGACGTGCATGGATGGTCATTTATTTCATGTCTGAAGATAGAAACGGTTGAGAGGTGTCACCGGAAACGACTGAGATGCCCTTTGTCGATTAGAATTAGAATGGCTTGCGTCAGGTCTTGCCATTTTCACGCTGTTTGCTTATTGTTAGTTTTCTAATTAGATGGAAGTAATATCTCAGTCCCTAACTTCAGAGATACCTAAAAAAAAAAAAAAAAGCCATCGCCAAAGGCATAGCCAAGTTAAATTTAACATTATGCGTGAGTGAGCATGGCCCGTGCTTGGGGTTCGGAAGGAAGAAATATTTCTTCATATAATTAAAAAAAGTTATTTTATGTAATCTTATCTATTTTTCCAATTTGATCATTAATAAAAATTCCCTTAATTTATTATGTTTAGCATTATTTGTTTAACTAAAAAACTAAGTTTTATTTAAATAGAAGATATGCATAGATACATTTGCTTTAAAATATATATTCAATTGTAAAATGTTTGGATTTATTCATATATGTATTATAATATAATAATATTTTATACAATCATTTATCTATGTAATAATAATACTTTAGGTAGTATAAATTTTAAAATTAATATTTTACACATTTTATGTATTTATAGGTGCGTCATGCATAATAAGACTCCAGAAATGATAGTTTTTCATAGCAACATAAATGCTAAATACAACAGATATAATAAAATTTTCATCCATCACTTAAATTGAGGAAAATGAATTGAATCCATAGAAGTAAGGTTTCACAGGCATTGAAAAAACAAAAACAAAAAAAAACGATCTTTGAATATTGAAAGTTTTTTTTTTTTTTGAAGTAAATTGAATATTGAAAGTTCAGACAACGGATAAATAACAAGTTAAAAGTGATCTCACGAGCATTTTTTTCGATGTAAGAATTCATTTAATTATTATTAAAATAATTGCTGATAACTCAGTTAAATAAATAGTTCTAAGCATGGTGGATATTAAAGTAACTAATATTACTCCATTCATACGTGTTAATTACTGGTACGTTTCTAAGATCTTGGGAAATATTGATGTATGACTATCCAATATTTAAGGATTTTTTTTTATGAAAAGCAATATTTAAGGATTTTGATTGAATTTTAGACTCATTTTCATTTTATATAATGCATAAGTAAAGGAGCATAATATTCTAGTTGCCATATATATATAAGCATGCGATAAGAAATATATGTATTACCATGGTAGAGAATTCCGCCCAGACACACCGGACATCATCGATTCTATGGATTCAAGAAATAAGGAGGTCCAGGATCACAACATTCCATCCATCATTAAATCTACAAAATTCAACCCCATCAACCGCGTAAAAAAAAAAAAAAAAATCTCTATCAAAGCAATGGAAGCCATAAAATGTCCTCTTTAAACCCACCCATGTGGCCATCAAAACCCATCAATCTTTTGTACATCCCCTTGTATTGGGTTTTTTGCATTTTAAACCCTCCAACTTTGTATATTTATATTTTAAGCACCAAAGTTTGTTAGTTTACATTTTAAATTCTGAAAGTTTGGTTTTTTTACATTTTAAACCTTGAGCCATAACGATAGTAAAAATTAATGTCGATCTATGCAAAATGATATAAACACCTTCCAGTATTTTAAAAAAGAAACTTTTACATTTTAAACTTGACTATTAGACTTTTTCTATTTTATTCTTAAAGACTCCAACAACATCTTTACCTTTAATACAAATTCGGATTTTTGAAAAATATATTAGAGGGCATTTACATCATTTTATGTGAATTAACAGTAGATTTTAATTTTGTTATGGGTCAATATTTAAAATGCAAAGGAACCGAAGCTTTTAGGATTTAAAATGCAAATAGTTAACCTTCGGGATGTAAAACGTAAATAGACAAAGTTAAAGAGTCGAAAGTGTAAAAAACCCCCTCATATTCTATCAAACCTGATTAAGTTTTGTGGGCCGTGGTGAACACACATCCCTTCTTATCAAAACTTTTTAAATGCCATTATATAGCTTTCATCAAGCATTCCAAAGTTTGAACAATTCGTGATGATCTCAAATTTTAGTGAACCTAAATTTTAAAAATTATAAATATATATTAGCGTTAATATATAATTAAATCAACGCTATAGAGCCAATCAAAAAAATCTACACTATAGAAAATCCGAGCTTTACTATATAGTCAATAAGCACTGTTATTAACTCTCCATAAGGAAATTATCGAAAAGCATATTTCTCTTGTCGACCAATTTACTTCATTAATACGTTTGTGCGTGCTAAAAGCATTGAATGCCAACAAATAAAAAGGCAGTACACATGCACATGCACATGCATCCAAGGAAATTCAAGGATTCAAACATCTAGAGGGTTTCACTAACATTTCCACGCCTTAAATAAAAATTTGGATGCGTCCCAAGGGCAATGGTTCAATAGCCATTTTTATTTTAAAATATATTTTTCTCTAATCTAAACCATTATAATTTATTCATATACATTTATTTATAATTCCAAAATCATATGTATTTAAAAATTTCAAAAAGGTGTTTTTGAAATTAATTTTTCAAATAAATTATTTTTGATAGCGTGGTAAAAACACGTGGCATTAAACAAAATAAATGATTCAGATTTTTAAAAATTTTACATAAAAATAAGGGGTGGATGGGCATTGAATCATTGCTCCTATTTCCGTTTAATGAAATAATTCTGTGTGTATATTGACCAGTTTCATGGCTCCTAGCTCATACAAAGTAATTGTGGAATTTATTTAGCATTTATAAAAGAATGCGGATTGGAATAGGAGGAGACTGTTCTGCCCTTCCGTTCCTTCATTAAATTGCCATATTGCAAATTAAAAAGGCTAATGACAGTCTATTGTCGAGCAATAGAAGTAATTTTTCTTATGGCGTGCTCCGTATCACATCACAGGATGGAATGGAATAGATTTTCCACAGTCGAATAAAATAGAATTTCTTATTTCGCACTACATGATAACTGTATCTTTGGCATTCCTAATGCTACTTTTTCAATTCTTCAATTTGCTAATTTTTATCGTTATCGTAGAGTGTTTATTTTATTTTATTTTATTATGAAGGCTAATGTCCCAATGGTTCGTTTGTACCATCAAGGCACTAATTAAATTTGCATGATGACGGTTGCCCACACTCTACGATCGAGCGGCTCACCGACTGCTTGACCCAAATGTTGTGTTGGCATGCTTGACCATCCGTGAAGCACCTTATTAAGAATAATAATAATGATGATGATGATGATGCGAAATTAATCACTAAAGAACACGAACAAGAATGTCAGAAATTGACGAATCTTATGATGTCCGAATGCACCCAAAATAATGTCACATAGCTAGGCTTCCACCGAATATCTTTCAAGGCTAACATCCATGTCACACATGCTGGGGAAATCTCGATAAAAAGCGCCCGTTGCAACCATCCTCATCTATTGCCTAGCAGCTTACTTGTAGTAATAACTAGTGAGTGGTTGAGTGCGTATCATATTCCCAATCGTGCATTTGAAAAATGGATTTGTCACCTTCAAGGCACCCACGTGTATTGCCCCACCACAAGAACACAAATCCGATTCAATGCCAAATTGCCAATTAATCCTCCTTAATTATGTTCCATTCCAATCTAACTAGCTTGGCCGCGCATTTGCAGCAAATTTAATATTAGCTTTCAAACCCTTCGTCAGATCGGGCCAGTAAATGGGCACATAGGATTCAAAGGTTTTTCACTTGCAGAACACTGTGAACAGTATACCTGAGGCTGAGAGTGCATGCCCAGTTGCCCACACATTTCAACAGGAACAGAAACTGCAGTTCTGGCAATAGCTAGTCTAGAAATATACTGGCTACTGCAGACAGTTGTGGAACATGTACCAACGTTCTTGCCATATTCTCCTTTCCTTCGTGACACGAACAAGGGACCGATTAAAAACTTATTTATCTTATATATATAGGTCAAAAACTAGCAAATACACGAGGGAAATATATATATATATGTATATGATATGTGGCCAGCATCTTCATAGAGAAATTTTAAATTATGGCAAGTGGGACTATGATTTACTTAATTACCAATCCAGGCCATTGATCCACAAGCCAAATTTTAATGGTTCTAGTCTAAATACCCCACCTCAAATTTTGTCTTTTTTTTTTTTTTTCGTGTTGGAACTTAGAACCGGAATTGGTGTTCCGATGGCCCGGATTGTTGTGTAGATCAATACCCACTTGTCAGAAACTGTTACAAGTTAATTAATGCAAGAATACTGGGCCGCACATCAGTCTACAAAAAACCCATCTCCTATTTTTCCTAGAGAGAAACCCATCTCACCTAATAAATTAAAAAAAAGGAAACAAGGAAGAAGAAGAAGAAGAAGAAGAAGAAGAAGTGACTGGCCTTCAACGGTCCACAACATCCACGCTGGTGGTGCACGACAGCAATCGATGGAAGATGGAGCAGAGGCCGGCGCAAGTCATCTCTCCCATCCTCCTAATCCTCCCCACCTTCCTCCTCCCGCCGCCGCCGCCGCCGCCGCCGTCCTTCTTCTCCTTAGCCTGCGGGACAACCCTTTCGCGTACTCTCCCAAAACACTTGGTGGTCCGCTCCTGCACCGTCTCCTTCCTTGAGAACGTGTAGCTCCTCAGATACATCTGCCGGCACGAGTAGCTGTCCACCACCCGCGGGTGCGGGAGGCGGTGGTGGCTTCTGCTGCTGCCGGCGGGAGATGAGGATGCAGCGGCAGCGGCACGAGCCACGGACTTGACGAACTCGGCGTCGGACTCGGGCCACTTGTAGAGGTTGACGTAGGTGGCTCGGACGGGCGCGTGGGCGTCGACGCAGCTGGAAATGCAGCCGGAGGTCATTACTTCGACGTGGGTATGTGCGGAATGTGGGTTTTGCGGGCTGCGGGAGGGTTGTGGGGTTATAAAAGCAGCAGCCAGTGCATGCGCAAGCTTAGATCGCAAGAAAAGAGTGGGAATTTTCTTTTGCGCTTGGGTTTGCCATGATTGGCAATGACTGTTTTTCTCTCTCTCATTGCCTTTTTACCCCCTTGGTTTTAGTAGAGAAAAGGCAGTGCCGTCTGCCATGTATCTGCTACCTCCTTGTTCGGAAAGCCCACCTCTCACACTTCCCTGCTTCGTATATGCGCCAGCCTCCGCAGTTTTCGCCGCTGCGACTCGCGCAGGTGGCTTTCTTTCGACGCGCTCCCGCAACGCAACTGGGTCAATGCTCTCGGTTTCACTTCAGCCCTAATCCTAATTTTATTTGTAAAATTTCAACCCTAACCCTAACCTTAATCCTATTTGTAAAACTTCAACCCTAACCCTAACCCTAACCCTATTTATAAACCTCAACCCTAATCCTATTTTTTAAATTCGGGCTTGGGTTGAGTTTCGGATTGATATTTTCTATTAATATGTCTTTGTTACTCATCTTATATTTAATTTTTTTATTACAAATCTATTATATAAAAAAGTTTAAAACATAATTTATTGTATGAAATTAAGAAAAATTCAAATACCGTTTAAGAGTAGAAAGAAAGAAACCTGTTTTGAGCGTTCTCTTTGTATCAAGTAAAATATGGATTATGTATAAACGTTGTCAATAAAATTGTATTATTAATCATTAATTGTATTTTTTTACTCCTCTATTGTTTTAAGCTTATTTTACAACTATAATTTTAAAGTTCTCATAAATTTTTCCGTTAGAAAAAAAGATCTCAAAAAAATTTAATATTTAGTATCATAGGATTTCGTTGGTCAAAATGCTTCAGTAGAAAAGGCGTGAAGAGTAATTTTTTTAAAAAAAAACTGTTGGACCTGTATCGTAATGTAAATTGGGAATAGGTATTTTGTTGAAATCACTTAAAACGTTAGATTGTCTTGGCGATGAGCTGTCCATGCCTGCCATGCCGTACTCCTGTTGTCCATCATCCATCCATGAATAATATGTTATTATTATAATATGTTATTATTATAATATGTTATCATTATAATATGTTATTGTTATAATATGTTATTATTATAATATAAATTATATATTTTATATAAATGCAAATTCGGGTTCGGGCTTGCCTGAACCCTAAACCGAGACCTATTTGAATTCGGGTTCGGGTTGAAAATATCAGAGTTTCAACACTGCAGTTTTTCATGTTTGGGCCAAACCCGGCCCAAGTTGCACCCCTAAACGTGATTGGCTGTGCAATTCCATTGAATGTTGCCGAAATTAATTGCAATTAAAGTGAGATACAAAGTAGCTTTTCTATTTTCGTATAATCTTATAGAATTAGAATTCGAAAATTTACACCATCCTCGTTGCGGCTAAATTTTTTCATTTAAAATTAGATAGAATAATTTCAAAACTTATGCAAAGTCTAATCAATACGCTTCAAAAATTATAAATACTCTAAAAAAACCTTGAAATAAATATAGGATTAACAGAGATATAATAAGAATAGAGTTTATTGACTATTTCAAAACTAACTAAATGTTTAAGATATTAAATATTGTTAATTTACTTGAGTAAATAAATAAATAAAATTGTTATAGAATAAGGAAAATTTTTTGAGTAAATAGTAAAATGATAATAAAAATTAAAGGATTGTAGTGAAGGGTAAGAAACTAAGGCTCCCTTTTACGGAGCGAAATTCGGGCAGGTCAACTACTAATCTACCCTAATTTTATCTATTTTTGACATTGTTGAATTAATATTTTTATATTAGGTATAATGATAGGTCAAATTTTTTTACTTAAATTCAAAAAGAGAGTCAGGTGAGCCAACCATCTCTCGACTCGGAAAATTCTTGATATATTCATTGATTAAAAATTATGAACATATTTTTTAATTTTATTCTCTTTTTTAAGGATAATTTGTATATATATCCACATAGTTTGACCAAAATTACGAATATACCAACGTAGTTTCATAAATTGTATATTATCATCATATAATTTTACAAAAATTACACATGACCTCATAATATTAACGGTTTCTGTTAGATGCAAGGAAGAACGACGTCAATGAGATATTTGATTTCCAAAAACACCCTCATCTGTAGATAGCATCAGTCGCCGCCTAACAAACCCATACTGCATGTTAGATGGAAGGCTTGTTCATCTGTTTTCTTGGAGATGGGGATTCCAACGATGTTGGAGAGGTGGCCTTGGCGGAGAAGATCAGCGATGGGGTGGGTGGTGGCTACGCCCGAGTCTTCTTGTAGTTTGATAATTTTAGATTCTTTTATTATTTCTAGTTTTTATTGGAGGTATTGGGATTTCGGATTTTGGCCCACTTTTTCAGTTGGTTTTTCATCTATTCCATGGTTTTCTATGGGGGAGATTTGTTGGGTTTTGTTGTGCATGGTGGTCGGGATGGAATTGGGATGGTGGTGCATGTAGGAGTTGGAAGAGCTGGAAGTGGAATTCAAGAAGGTGGTTTGTCTTGGAAGTTGGAACCCGTCATCGAATCTGACCATTTGAGAGTAGGTTTCTCGGCGGTCGTGGATTTCTTGTCTAGCCAGCCATGGTGGTCGTCTCCGCAGCTATGTTTCTTGCTCACGGTTTGTTTGGCAGAAAAAGAGCTAATATTGCTCTTCTTCATCGAGACAGAGAGAGTGAGTATGGTGTCCGATTCTATTCCAACGGACTCGAAGCAACGACACTGTAAATAGACATCGACATGACGCTGTCACTATTGCTGTTGTTCCTAGAGTTATTTCCACACATAGTACACTCGTTCGCACTGCCCTCTTCCACTTCTTCCTATTTCGAAAGTATACGGTGGAAAGATGGATTAGCGAAGAGAAGCAATGACAAGAACAATCGGCAAAATCGCTATCAAAGCTTCAATGGCAGTCCCTCCAATCACCTGGCCTTGCGCGCTACCTTGCATTGACCTTCACCATCGTACCATGCAAGGACTTATAGTCTGTTACCCTGTTTTCATCACTCTTCCAAGGTCCATGGATAATCTACGCTGCCTGCAGACACTAGAATGCTATTATCCTTTTGGGATCCAAAAATCCAGAGCGACTCCATCCAACGGATGTAAGTGCTGAGACATGTTCTACTTAAGTTTCCTGATGGTTATAGATTTGCAACGGTTGTTGGCAGTAATATTCTGGAAGTAGTTCCAAAGGCCAAGGCTGCCAGTTTTGGTCCTCTTCTATGCAACCTCCAAACACTCACCAATATCCGTGCGGGTGAATGGTTGAAGACTATTAGTGACTTGAGCATGGCGAAACAAGGAGGTTTGGTCATGGAAGAAGAAGACGAAAAGGAGGGAAAAGGGTGGGGAGGGTAAAGAATGCTCTCAGACAACGAGAGGATGTTGAAGCGGCTATGGAGAGTGAACATGGAGGCGTGGCAAGTTGAGTGACCGAGGGTGATGTTGGCAACGGCACCGATACCGCTGAGGACGCAGATGGGAGCTGGCAATTGTCAGGGAAGGCAGAGATTGTCTCAATGGCATCGATGCCAACGAAGAGCGAGAGAACGACGAAGCTGGAGGCGGAGTCGCTTGCCCGCGTGATCTACCCATGAGGGTATTTCCATAAATTAAATAATTTATTAACATCTCGTGCCTTCATCCAACGGAAACCGTTAATACGGGGTCATATGTAATTTTTACAAAACTAGGTAATATGAAATTCATGAAACTACATAAGTATATTTACAATTTCGATCAAACTATATAGATGTGTATGCAAATTATCCTTTTTTTAAATCATCAAATTATTTATGGTTAACTATACTTTAATCTAATTTTTACAGTTATGTCTTATAGTAATTAACATGTAAGTTTAATATAAATGAGTCTTTTTTGTTATTTGATATAAATAAAATATTTCAACTAAATAAATGTCTAAAAAATTTCAGAATTTATCCCAATTATCACCCAAAATATTGATTCAAGTCACAAATTAATTTTTCAATTAGGTATATTTTGTTTACTTGTTTTAATAATTTTTTTACATAGTTACATTACCTAGTATGTTTAATAATAATTTTTGTTATAGCTGAAAGTGTTTTACTCTCATTAATTAGTAAAATGTTGAAGCACTCAATTCTTAAACTTAACATAGATATGACTTTATATTTAATAGGTTCTTAAAATTATTATTAAGTTTTTCTCGAGACAAAATTGAGCTGCTTTCTTATAAGTAATTTTAACAAGAAGAAATAATGAAAACATAAATTGGAAAATTGATTTCATCAAAAGTATTGAAGAAATTTTTCATAAGCAAAAGCAGTCTAATGTCGCACGCTCGACTAAGTTAATTATCAACTTTAACTCTTACTTAACTTAGTTTATAAATTAGATCAAGCAAAGTTTGTTTTCTAACATAAAATTTAGTTTATTAATTAACTTCAACTCTCTAGAAAAATCAAATTGGTCAGTCGCCTAAGCAATTAAACAAGACTAACTTCTCCTCAGCATAGGGGTGAAACTTGAGCCGGGTTCCATCGAACCTGTTTTTCAAGAGTGTTAGAATTTGTTTTTTCATAATCCGAGCTCAAAAAATCTGAACATAAGAAACCCAATTTGTAAATATGATAAGATTAGAGTACAAGTGAACTCAAACCAAATTTTTCATTTTATATTTATTATAAAATATGTTATATACATTTAATTTGAACAATATTTCTTTGTATTTTATGTTATTTATATTTATATTTGAATATATATTTAGCATATTGTAATTATATTATAAATAAATTATATTATTTTCATTTATAATATTATTTATTTCTATCATTTACTTTTATATCAATTAATTTTCCTCTATCTTTTTTATGTTAAATTTTTTTTTAGAAACAGTCTTTGTATTGCTATTTTTTAAAAGATCTGTAGCTGGACTATATATTATTATAGTTACTTACATGATTTGTTATTATTATATACTCATTTGAAATTTTAAACTTATCACTCTTAAATAAAACACTAATTCATCAACATAAATTTCAATTCGAAATTCATTCGAAATCTGATTTTCAAAAATAGAATCAAGATTTAAATTTTACAAATAAGATTAGAATTAGAGTTAGGATTAATATCTTATAAACAAGATTAAAGTTAGAATTGAAATGAACGTAAGTTTCTTGGTACCAAGTTGCACCTTTGCCTCGCAATGTTTCATGCGCACTATGGTAGGTCCACTGTTCCGTCGATTGATTATTCCGAGACACGAGGAAAAAACAGCTAAGCCGTAAGTCTAATATAAAGCAGTCCTCATGGGCCTGATTTTTAATATAAAAAAATGAAGATGGGCCTGCAAAATCAGATTGTTGCGTGATTTGGAATTTGGATCTAGTGGCGTACAGTCTTTGGTCGTCAACTTGGAATAAGTTAAATTGCTCTGCCATTTCGTACAAATGAATTAAGACTAATTATATTGATTTGGTTGTTCTTAATGAGTATTAATGTGGGAAGAGAAGGCCAGTATTGTTTTGTGGCTCAGATCATGACATATATGATCCGGCACTGACTTCAAGCACTGCACTCGCACTTAGCAGCTATGTGTAACAGTGTAAGTACCCAACCAGAAAAAAAAAGAGAGAGATGGGGGACTGCCTTTTTATTCTTGTCTTTTGGGTATTTGACGCAGACTGGTTGGCTGTTTATCACCATAGTAATGATAAATTCAGGCTAATTGATCGAAGTTCACATATAGGAACACCTTCTTCAGTAATTTCAGTGTTTTCTAACAATACCATTTAGCATTTAATGCAAGCTTATCTACCTTCAAAGTAAGAATTATTTTCATATATGGTTGATGGTTCTAATAACATATTAGCAACCCAAAACTAATAAGTAAAGCCCCATCAATATTGCTGTCGTTCCGCCTTGTACGCTGATTCCATCCTTTAAATACAAAAAAAGCCATGCAGGTGGCAGCCTCATATACATATATGTCCTTGTCCGCATGGGCCCCACCTTAGAATATATGTTCAGATGCATATATAAATCGTTGGAAGGGCAGTTGCGTAAATTGATAAAGGGCAAATTATTACACATACCTATGATAGAACATTCATATAGAGTGAAGTTTGGAAGCACATGCCGAGCTAATTAAGTTTTGGAGAAGAATTTCTGTTCCGCGGATGAATATTATTTGTTTCTGGACAACCGTTTGGACGAGATTGCGTTGAGAAGCAACTGGGAACAAAAAGATAAGCTTATTTACCACAAGCTAACAAGACCACAACCCATATTATATATATATATATATATAGGATAATGATTCCTTATCATGGATTTTTATTTTGCTATATATATATATATAGGATAATGATACATATGGAATTTATTCAAATGTATTCAGACTACACCATAATTACAGTGTAGTCCATGCACTGTAAGGCTTACTTGATCATCCATTATATTCAAAATTATTCACTTTATTAGCATACTAATTTTCATCCAAATTCAACACGTGTATACGCCCTATCTTAAAATAATACAAAATCAACATAATAAAATAGTTTAATGTAAATATCAAGTTTAAAATGATATTTTTCAGCATCTAAACCATCTAAAGCATGATTTTTATATGGATAAATAATTATATAAAGTATTATTATATTTTAATACGTGTGGAGCCTATTTTGCGATGGACTGCACCTTAATTATGACCCATAAATATACTTAATTGAGATAAAATTTGATCTTTTAAATAAAAAATGTGTTAAATACAATGAATGGATTATATTTTCCATCAAGGAACAAAATTGTAAATTTGAAGCGGTTATATGGTTCCGCTTTTATGTAATTAGGTTACATATGAGAAAGACCCATATATATATATATATATGTTCAAGTGTAGTGTAGCTGAAATGGGCCCCACATAATCATCAAATCATAATCTACTCCACCCATTGTATTTAGAATAATATATTCTATTATCATATCAATTTTCGTCTCAATCAGATATATATATATGAGCTCCATCTGAAAATGGCACAAATTCAACGAAATAAAATAATTTGATGTAAATAACAACTTTAAAGTAGTTTTTTCAACATATAAACCATTTGCTTTAAAATTTATATATGGATAAATGATTGTATAAAGTTTCATTGCATTTTAATATATCTGGGGCGCATTTTTTATCAAATGTACTGCTGTTCCGGTGTAGTTATGCTGCAGCGGAACAACTCCTGTATATATATATATATATAACAATCTTATGTACTTTATACTTTTTATTTTTTATTTTTTCTATTTATGCAGGTTCATGGTCTTTCATTGATGAGCTCCTAGTGGTTTCATGTAACTCTTTCGATTTTTGTATTTTGATGATTTATAGAAAGTCCACTTCATTGATTGCTAAGAGAATAAATTTTATCTAAATTAAAAATATACATATGCCACATTCGCTTAAAAATATATATTCATATATAAATTATTAAAAAATACTTAGATCTATTTACAATATATTAGAAGATACAATACTTTATAATATCATTTATCTATATAAACTTATATTTTAGATTGTTTAGATGTTAAAAATCTAATATTAAAATTACTACTTAGCATTAAAAAATTTTATTACATTAATTTTATATATTTGTAGATAGAGCTAATACGCGATGATATTAGAGGAAAAAAAGATTGATTTTTTTATTGAATAAAAATATTGATTTTTAAACACAATGAATATAATGAAATTTTCATCAATCATTAAACATATAAATATGAATGAGATTGCATAGAAGATGAGTTTCATAGAAGCAAGCCCCTTGTTTGATATACCAATATATATTTATCATTTTTAAATTCTTGTATATTATAAAATTTTCAAAAATTAAAATTTTATCTGTTTTATGCAATGTTGTCAGAACCGAACCGGTGATTGAACCGGTAAAGGAACTGGTCTGGTTCAAACCGGTTCGACCGGTTAATCGAACCGGTTCGAACCGGTGACGTCAGCATGACATATTTATGATGTAATAAATATTAAAAATTTTAAAATTTTAAATAAATAATTAAATATTTTGATAAACTTAATAGTATATTCCTTATAATCAACTATTCATATTTATCATTTGTCATTTGACCTTCTATCCTCAAATCATGCAAGAGTGCATCAACCATACAGTTAATTGAAATAGTGGTTGCATATTTAGTTATTTATGCAAGATGCGATATCATTTAATTAATTATAATATTTTATTAACTATAGTTAATTTGTTAATTTGTTAGCAATATTATTAAATTTACACCTTGAGCTAGGATTGCAATATGAAATTATGTACTTAGGTTATTTTCATAAAATTATTTAACTAAAATATATTTGATTATTTTCATGTTGTAAAACTAAAATCTGGTATTTTTAAAATATATTTGGTATTTTATATTTTTATTTTGATTTTTTGATTTTTAATTTTTTAAAACTAAGAATAGTAGAATACTAAACATTTTAAAATTAAGAATACTAAACATTTTAAAAATTAAAATATGTTAAAATTTTAAATTTGTAGTTTGAAACTAAGAATACTGTACGCAGGCAGAGAGGCAGAGACGGACGGCGAGGCAGCGAGACGGCGACGGCGAAGCAGACGGCGACCGGAGACGGACGGCGCAGGACCGGAGACGGACGGCGCAGGACCGGAGACGGACGGCGCAGGACCGGAGACGGACGGCGTGCGTGGGCAGCAGCGTTGCCCGGCGAGGAAGACGAGGGTCGGAGGACTGCGTGGGTGGCGGGATCGTGCAGGCGACGGAGACAGGGCAAAGGGATGCGGGAGTGCCGGGAGGCGGGATCCTGCTGGCGCCGGCGAAGAGGAAGATTAATGACCGGAGATGACCGCCGAGGACTGGACCAGGGCAGGCGGGCGCGAGGCAGCGCTAGGGTTTCGTCGAAATGGGGAAGAAGACGAAGGCGTCGAGCAGGCAGTCAGGGCACGCGTTCCGATTTTTTTTTAAAATATATATATTTAATTATCATTATTTTATTAACCGACCGGTCGAACCGGTAAATACGGTTCGACCGCCGGTTCACCGGTTTGAGCGGTTTCTGGTAATCGAACCGAACCGTATCGGATCGAACCGGCCATGGACCGGTTCCCGGTCCGGTCCGGTTTTAATAACACTGGTTTTATGCGATGGAAAAGTGAGAGGGGTGAAATTTTTTAATTTTTAAAATTTTATAAATACATGAAATTTAAAACAACAAAATTTGATATGTGAACGAAATACATATGACATTTTGACTATTTATGGCGTTTGAAAATGGGGGCATTTCCAACCTGTCCAACTACGTTTTCAACTTTTTAAAAATTTTATTTTTTGAAACAGTAAATCTAGGTTTATATAACTCAAAAGTTAAGTGTTAAGATTTTTGGATAGGTGCATGTATATTTTTTCAAAATTTTAAATACAGGAGTATTATAGTGATTTTCATCCTTTAAAAATGGCCACAACACTTTTAGTGTTTAAAATTTAAAAAATATATAAACTTGATTTATAAATTATATAAAATTAGATTTATAGTTTCAAAAAAATTTTAAAAAAAATTTAAGAAAAGGTTTGAGGACCGGCGACCAGACGGAAATGATCATGCCCCGTACACATTGCCCACGTAAAAATGATAAAAAAAAAAAATATCAAAAAATAAAACTATATAAAAAATAGACAAAATCGAAAATAAAAAGCATATAAAATGCAAGAGGCTGCTACTTAATACGGAATCATTATCCATCTACACATTTTCTATTGATCGCTTGATAACGATGGTGGTATTGGAGGTCAAATATGAAATACCGGCCAGACCGTAGGTATGAAGCGTAAGTTACCAAATTCTCGTAAGCACCGTCCTCAGAAGACGACGAAATTTCGCGGATGGTAGCCAGCGATTGAATCGAGGGTAAGGGAAGAGGTAAAATGTTCAGCATGTCTTAAAAAACTAGTAATCACCATATTTTTTTACTGATTTTTCTATGAAAGACACAGACAAAAGCACCAATCATGATCAGCTTGTGAGTTGTAAATACATGGGTGCAGTAATCCTCCCTAAGATTCTTATAGCAGGTGAGCTCCCCCAGCGAGCTTAGAATCGTTCTTCTTGTAGGAGTTGATGGCTAGTTACTAGTTACTAAGAAGTTCCCCACTAGCGGCTGGTGTGAGATTAGCAGGAGTTTTAAGTGGTGTAATGGTCGTTCTTTAGGGAAGTTAAGAGTGAATGGGATCACATGGCCGATGCATATCAGGAAGATTCCTGGAGCTCATTATACAATAGGGATCATAGGTGAATCTACGCGAGGGCTTCCACTGACATTTCAAAAGTCATACAATTTTATTTAAAAAATTTTAAAAATATTCCAAAATACTATTTATGTTGATAGCATCGCCTCCTCTCATATAATAATATAACCTTTTAATGTTATATTGCATTCACTAGCCAAAATCACTAGGGAATATTCCAACCAGTTCCAATTTTAGCCTATTTGTTGGATTATTTTCTTAGGGCGGTGTGGAATTGAATTCTACGCAATGTATTTGTCATTTCTAATTAAGAATTGATTTCCCGTTTATGATCGATAATAATTTATTCTTTATCGTTATCATTATGTCTATATGCAACTAACATCAATAATTGCCTTCCATTTATTTTCATTTCAAGCAAATGGATTCAACCTAAATTGGTGTTGAAAAAAATTTTTAATTGAAGAAAGATCGTGTAATAAATCAAAAAATTATATAATAAATATAAAATAAAATATGTTTTTAGGTGAAACTTTAATGCAATAATTGAAAAATAAAGTAAAATATAGGAATGTTTGCTGCAACAGGTTTAGCCATAAGCAACAAACTTTTTTGCAATTTTAACCTGTTGCTGGATCAGTTGTCATGCTTAGCCGTTTTAACAACTCAGGGGCAACGAAATATTGTTGCCTAAGAAAAAGTTTATTTCTCCTCTTTCCATTTTATGCCATGTCCGAGTGAGCTTCTCTCCTGTTCCCATCTCTCTAAGCATCCCTTTCTAAATTTTTTTTAAAAAAGAAATGTCCCGTGATCAATGCACATCTATTGTAGAAGCCATCCTTGTGGGGAGAGCCGCAGAGGTGAGAACGTAACATCCGGCTTGGCTTGCCCTTTTCTAATCCACCAAACTAGTCTATACCCAAAAGCATAGCTTGAGCCTTGACTCTTGTAGGTGTCATCTGTCGTGATTGACAAGTGACAACAGGCATATATGTAAAAATGAGAAATCAGCAGCGAAGAAATTCTCTCTTCTTTTCTTTTTTTTTTTCTTTTTTTTTTGCCCCGGTACGCATGGTGGCTTGGTTCCCGTCCATTCCCAAAGCCCAGCCCATCAACATTCAAAGAGTTCATGGCCACAAGAAAGTAAGGCCTCATGATGGTAAATGTCAAGAAGAGATCCAAGCATTAGTAGAGAGCCCTGTGAGGCTGTGAGACAGTATTTATGTTGTTGCTGATGGCCCATGAAACACAATCGACATCCAAGACAGTTTCACATCCATTAATGAGAATTGGTCAGCTGCAACATTGTTATTGATGATAGCGAGCCTTGAAAAACTGTTATGAATCACGCAGCCTGATAGCTAGGAGTCAGCCCTGTCCGTTTAGACGTGGGCTTGCCCTTCTATCGATCGTGTCTTCTTATTATCTTGGGATTTTGAATTCCGCAACCTTATTTCTATTGTTAATTCAGCTTTTATTCCCAAGGAATGATAAATTTTCTCCACATTTGAAAATAGATCAGAACCATCAATATTTCTCACGCTTATTTTGGTAACTAATTATGAAATTTGAAAATATATGAAGGAAATTCAATTTCTTCTCCAAAAGAATGCGGATGAATCATTTTCTGGGCTATTCGCATTTACCTCCGCATCCTTTTTACCGTTTTTGCAAATTTTGCTCATAACAGTTGATTTTGAAAATTGTCATCATTTCTTGAACCACTAGTGCAAGAACACCCACATCATCAACTTTAATTGAGTCTTTGAGCCCACCTGGATATGATCAAAGTCGTATGATAGTATGTTTAGTTGTTTACTTAGACCATACTTCACTAATTAGCAAGGTTTGTCGACACTTAAATGGTCAGAAGATTGACGCTAGTGTGCTTAACTAGTTTAATGATCATATGTGGCTGGTCACATAACTCAATTTCTAGAATTTTTATTTTTTATAGATTAAAAATGACTAAAAATACCTTTGCATTTAAAAATTCAAAAAATATTTATACATCTTCAAAAATAATCAAAATTTATTTATAAATTAAATACACATAAATTGAAAAGCTTATAAAAAATTAAAAAAACCATAATTTGTAGCTCGACGTAAGTGGAGGCCAACGGCAGCTGGCCACATGAGATCAACCTCCATTTTAAATTAGGAATAGAACAATCTAAGGACTTCCCCCCCCCCCCCCCCCGCGTTGCTTGCTCCACGTTGCCTACCTCACAGGCTCACACCTAGCAATCGGGTGTGGTTGCGGGCGCCCCATGTGATGTCATGGTACAATCTGGACAGTTCGTGAACTGCTATAATCTGCTTCCACCCGTTTCGACTACGTCTGGTGTGAGGTATTTGATTCGAAACTGGACGAGTAAGAAAGGTTTGGGCCCGTTTGGCAAGAATCCCGCTGAAAAAACTCAGCAGGCCTTTATTGAGCCCAGTTATTTGCAAGAGTAAAAATTGCAACATTGCGAACCCTAATTATTTGGTACCAATATTTCACAAAATGAACTGAATTATTAGATTTCTTTTTTAATGACCATTAATTAGCAACCATGGTTTTGAAGATCTATATAGCCAGCGAGACGAAATGAAAAATAACTGCATAGCATAAACATAAAAATCCGCAAACACCTGTTAATAATTCACAGGTGGTTTACGCCTGTGTATGAGAGATGCGAGTGTGTGTAAGAAGTACGGATTTGAAAACATACGTTAGCTTCTATAAAAAAAATTAAGAATAATGATAACACTTGTAGTTTTATTTATTATTATTATTATTATTTGGATGAAACACATGTAGTCTTATTAGAATTCCTGACGGTCTATTCTTATTTCTGTCATGGATTATTGCTATTCGAGGCGAAATTGCGCTTACGAACTCGATGATGCTTTGGACGACTGGAAAAATCCGACGCAACCTTCCGGGACCGTCATCGGCGGTCTTGGTTGGATATACATTTTTTCTTCTCATGAGTGCGTGATGACTACTAATGAATTGGCAGGGCGGCTGCTCATGCTCCTCAGCACGCACACGCCACATGAATCGAAGCTGCTGCGATTGGCATTTCGAGCTGGGCTATTGCTGAATTTTGGAATGTGTAGATTGGATTATTCGATGACTATGAGCAGTGACGAGAAGCTGCCGCCAGAGCTTGCAAGGAGCCGGCCCACGTACAGAAGTTTCAGGGTCTGTCAGAAACGGAAAGGATAGTGCTCCCGGTGCATACGCTTATTTATTTTAATTTTTTTTAAACTTCTTTACATTTTACAGGAGTATTATTATACACATATTAAATATATCTAAATTAACAGTGTTATAAAAAAATTTAAAAATAAAAAATAAAAAATTAGGTGTATGCGCGCGGCTTCCATGCTCTTGAGAGTATACGATTATAATCCAAGGACAGTGGCTGTGACCGTTTGACGAGGATTGTCCAGCCTCGAGACCCTTCTGTACCTTGCACCACCGCAATTTCCTGGAAAGTAGCACGCGCACGCCATTACAGTATTTCATTTTCAGACTTTCCCACTGTACCACGTTGCCAAATGCGACCTTTGTATTTTTCAGGTGCATGACAGCATAAGTGTAAGGTGAAGTGATCTCATAGCTTTGACTAAGGGGATATTCCAAACCATATAAATTTTTTTAAATTGAATCTGCATTGGGATGAGAGTGTAATAATATTTATTTAGAATGAATAAAATTGTATTTAAAATTGAAAAAACTGTCTTTGAAATTAAAATACCGTATGGAAAATTATAATACAAATTCAATCCGAGAACCTTTTATGACTTGGAATACTTCCTAAATAAATGTGTTATCTCAAAAAACTCATGTATAATATTTTTTTACTTTTTTATGTTTAAAAATCTCAAATATATATACATATTTAAAAATAATAAAACTTAATTGATATATTAAATATACAAAGATAAATAAATGTACGAAGAAAAAATAAAAAAAAAAATATTGCGAATAAATTTTTTAAGGCGAGTTAAGTAAGATATTTTCTTAACTCAAGTTAATATGCTTACTTCTCAATATAAAAAAATTCATTCATAGTTACTTAATCTATAATATTAAAAATATAATTTTAAAGAACTTTATACATTTGCACTTGTTATAAAGACATCTAATTAAAATGATTTTTCATATATTATAAATATTCACGTCGAGAAACATGATGCATGACTTGTACTTTTTGTACAAAAAAAAATCCATAGCATCGGATTTTTCACGTATGTATGTACAAGAAATGGGAAAAATGAATTGACTAATTAGGTTCAACATCCTAGATTTATAAGTTGGGTTAATTAGAAATTAATAGTTTAGCAACTTCAAGCCCATTTCGCATTTATACCTGTTTGCTCTTGTTGTTACTTTTGGCATGTATTTTTGTGCGGAATTTTTTTAAAAAAAAAATTATTCTTTTATATTAATACATACTTTTTTATGGAAATATTAATACATACTTAAATGGACTTAAAATTAAAAAAATTGCTAGAGTCCTGTCAATCCAATTTCATTACCCTGAGGCCTGAACGGCCCGAGAGGAATCAACCGGCGAGGATGGAAGATAGGTTAGTGATGCGAAGCAACGTAGGAGATTCCAGCTTATGTCGTTGTCGCTTGGGCGCAAAGAAAAGAACGGGAAGATGGAAGATGAGAAAGTGGCCCTGCTAAGAGTAAGCGCCAAGAGTAAGAGCCGTAAAGCAGAATAGAAGTTCACAGGGCGGTCGTCTGTTCTCTGCTGCCGCCACGCACGCCCCTGCCCTCGTGTATATTGCCTAACCCTACAGTTGTAATTAGGGCCTGTTTTAAGCCATAAAAAATTCTTAATATATATATATGTATCATTTTCAATTTCTAAGATAACTTTTTAACTTCGAATCTAATTTTTTTATATTTTCAATATAATTTTTCTTATTCCATCCAAAAATCTATACCATTTGAAACAAGCCTTTAGCTTCTGAGAGGGAATAGACTCTTCTCAATAGCCAAATCTAAACAGGCGCAAATCAGAGCCGTTGATAAGGACGGCAAATCTCTAATGCTACAAGTCTACAACTAAAAGAGGACGCTGGACTTTCCTGCTCGTTAGAATCACCTGCCATATGCTTTTGTTTTTAAGCAATGGATTTTTGGGGCCACCATCATGAATTAATGCAATCTAATCCATACGATAATTGTGATCCTTACGCTGATCTTACGTTATCGTATTAATTTTGGAAATTTGTGACATGGGCTACTGCCGGTGGAAGCTTTACACGGTTTGGGTCCTAAGTTTTTTTTTTTTTTTTCCTAATGAAGCTAAGGTTTATTCTTGCAATGTTTTGGAGAACCCGGATTCTAAAGAGCACAGTGAGCACTTTTAAAATTGACTATTTTTGATATGTAATGAAAAATCCAAACCGTTCATTAATCATGGTTTTTCTATTAAAATAATTATATATAAAATTAAATGTATTGGATTTGTATATATTCAGTTGTAACCTATATCTAGGAATAAAATCTAAACCGTTAAATGTTTTTATAATATTGGTTACTTATTTTTCAAATCAAATCCATAAATCATGTTTAAAATAATAAAATATACTTGTAGCAAAAATAAGAATAATATAAACTTCATGGAATTAATATCAATCCAAAAATATTTTAATAAATTTAATTCTTAAAAACTCATATAAATAGTCAAATTTTATATTACGATGGTAAATTTCAATTAGAATGCAATTAATAAATTAAGCATTTGCCCGCCAAGGCCTTGCCTTGATGGTAGCAGCAGCAGCAGCATTTCTACCCACGGTCTGCTATTTGATTCCTACTGGTCGCAGGTTTTAGGTTTGCCATTTTTACAATTTAGTCCCCTTTAATGGGATTTTATAATTTTCCTACTATCACGGGCTTATAATTTTATTTTATTTTTTTGTGGCGGAGGTTTAGGAAAAAAAATTCTTAATATAAACGTGCTTCATTGTAATATCTAGATATCATGATGTATATAGAAATATTAAAAAAAAAAAAATTAAACATTGAAAATAAAGTATATAATATATATTTTTTAAAGCTTCCTTGTCAAAGAAAGTATCCTGCTCTGTTTGATCACCGCTTGAGACCTAAAGAGGACTCTACTCTAGAGATGACTTATGATGCGAGGGTAGATTGGCATTTTTGCACTCTTTTTTTTTTTTGTTGTTGGTGTTATATATATTGTAATATTAGATATTATAAATCAGACACATTGCACTCGGTTCTTGTTGCCCTCTTTATAATTTTAATGTATAATTGTTAATTTTGCAAAAAGTTCATGCTTATAAACTTCGTACATGAGAACATTGGTGCCACTAAATTTAGCTGGGTTTTGTGATCCCTTTAGGCACCAATGAAATCGCTGAAATGTTATCTTTAGATTATGCCCAATACGATGTGTTTATATCCCTTCTAAAAAAATTATCATTTGTATGCTGCTGCTACTACTACTTAAGGACACGGAGGTTGGATTTTTATTGCTAACCATTAGCTTGAGCATTACCTACATTTTTTAGGTTTCTTAGGCCTGAAATTCTCTAAATCGACACCATGCAGCCAAAATAATAGTCTCACTCATACAATGATTTGTAAAAAGCCTGGTTGGACGCATTAGCGTGCAAGAAAATCAGTCGATTGTAAATTTTCACAAATGAGACGTATACGTTGTGGATGAATTGATGGAACGTGGGAGATACCGACTATCCTTTTTTCTCTCGCCGTCTGTCCTTTATGATTTATTAATTGGGAACCCTCGTTGGATTGCTTCCGTGGAACCATACGACTTTTGGGCTAGTTCATTGCTATGATAAAATCCAATTCATCTATTGTAGTTAGAATACTTTGTTCGGATAAGAACCCAAATTTCTCGTAAGTCAAAATTTTGCACAAGTCATTATCATTTCAAGGTTGTTATTGACGTATTAAAACTGTTAGATTATTATTTAAAAGATGAAAATTTTAATTAAACATTATTACCTTCTAAAATATTTATGTTACATAGATAAATAATCATATAAATTTTTACAACATTCAAAACACTTGTATCCATAGATATAATATTGATGTTTTTTTTTTTTTTTTGATGAAAGTAAATACCCTATCTATAGATATAATAGTGATGTTTTGTGCATAGATAGTGTCTTGCATTAGGAAAAATATTCTTCATGCGATATAATATCTTAAAAACTAATGACACTATTTTGAATCATTTTTCATATCTTTTCATATAATTATTATATCTATTCGAACTTTATTTATTTTACTTATAATCATTGCATCTATTATATCAAATCACTCCCCTTGTTTTGTAGAAAATATTTTCCACCAAATTCCTCCTCCCTCCATTTTTTTTCTAAATGTAAAAAGCACCCATAATTTTATATATTTTCGCTATACAGAATTTTTTACTAAAATAAATTTTAATGTTATAAATAAATTGACAATTTTAAATAATATAAGGGTGTGTTAGGAATCTCTTTTTTCCTCTACTTTTTCACATCTTCCCACGTAATTACCACGTACATTTCAATTTTTTTTTATCACTCTTAATTTATTATATCACATTATTATACTATATATTTTCAAAAATATATTCATCAAATTTTTTCCTTCATTTTTTCTCTCTTCCCAGACTGACCAAGATTTTAATTTACCATCACCTTTAGCTGGGGTTTCGAGAAGTCAATTAATGAATCGGCTCTGTTGAGTTGGTTCCCTTATTAATCAATTAACTCTCTTAGCTGGCTGCATCTATATATAAATATTGATCCATGTGCTTCTGAAAAGTGCAAGCAGACAGCTTACGACATACTGCTGTTTGGACTTGCTTAGGTGTTCAATAAACTGGACGACACATAATTTAGATTAAACCCCTCTTTGAAAATCTCTGCGTCAGCTGTGTCAACCCTATTCGGTTAGGAATTTTGAACCTTTTGATTTTCAAAACCAATCCATTTTCAATGAATTCACCTATAACGTTTAATAATATTTATTTAATTGACATACCAAAAATCGGTCGTTCGGATACTATTTTATCTTATTCGGATATTGGGCTTGTTGCCAGTGCTTGAATGGCTCGAAATGGACTGCCAAAGTATCCAAACAACTTAATTTTTAATATATTGGTTAAATATAAATACCATGGGTGGTTTAGATCCATGAATTGTGGCATGCATGATTTACAAAATCCAAGATATTTGATATTCATGAACCGGTTCCACTCCAGACTGGCAATTATTTTAAAAAATGAGATTATACACGGAGAAAGAATTGTTGCCCACGGAAGTGCGACTATTATCTATATGTTTTTAACTAATTGTACTTTATAATATTATTTAAATTTTGAGGGAAAAATTTCCCACCCTTAGTTATGTTTTTAATTAATTGTACTTTATAATATTATTTAATTTTTGAGGGAGCCATTGCCCACCCTCAGTTGAATGTTAATCCACCCATGCTCTGACGTTTCCGTAATATTATTTATGAGGGCAATTTTACGGAGTGACGCCTCTCACTTATCTTGGTTTCATTTTAAACTGAACTTTTTTTTATACAATGTGACAACTAATATTACAATCAATTATATTCATAAAATTTCATGTCAGAGGAAATCTGAAACTCCTATGGTGAAGGGAAATATGAAAATATGAAAATCCTCACACCGGAAGAAAATATGCAAACCGTCACAATGGAGGAAGATGGTAACACCTTCATGTAAGCGGGACTGGCAGGAATCCAGGACTGTGATCCTATGCTCCCAGGAGCATTAAGTCTCAATGCTCCTGGGCACATATATCTATTTTTTTCAACTTTTTTTCAAAATTTTTTACAAGATTATTAATCTAGGTATATTTAACATATATATTAATTTTTACTATTTTTAGAGTATTTTAGATATTTATTTATTTATTTTGAAAATCAGTGGCATTTTATGTAATTTTAAATTACTAAAATACCACTGATTTTTAAAAATCCGAAATCAATATCTAAACATATCCAAAAATGGTAAAAATTGATATATACGTTAAATACACTTAGGTTAACAAGTTCATGAAAAAATTTTGAAAAAAAAATAAAAAAAATAGGTATATGCACTAGGATCAAAGTCGGAATCCAAGCCTGTTGAGCCGTTCGCAAACCAATAGACTTACCACGCTGCTTGCCTCATCAAGGCCATTTTGAACCTAACTTGATTACATCAAACTCTAATATGCAGTTACATTTGAAATTGATGGTTTAATTAGGAAAAATTTCATCAAAATAAAATACTTTCACCAGCCTCATCAATAAAAATATAAAATTAACGTAATAAAAATATTTATTCATTTACGACCTGTCAAAAATGAGGGAATTTCTAAGTGAGCATTCAAACCCGACATACAAGGCTGCTGAAATCCTTATTATAGACGTCAAAATGTTCTTTTTTAAGTAGATAAACGATTCCAAATTACTACGATGTTCTAATGTATTCATGATTTGGTTTGAGCGATTTTATATTTTACTTGAGATTGTAAATATTTTCAAGAAATGTGGCCCACCATAGACTTTAATTGAAATGATTTGGTTAACGCGATAAAATGAGTAATGGTAAAACAAGAAGAGCAGATTGGTTTTCGATTCAAGGTGGGCTAAAAATGAATAACACCATCGAAATAATTGAACGGTGTCAACTGCAGTATTAAATCATTGACAATTGATATATTCGTCCGGCCTCTACGTGTAAGTTACTCTTTCTTCTTCTTCTTTTTTTAATAAAAAAAATGGGAGTCGAGTCATTCTTTTAAGCAACTTACGAAAGGATTATCTCTTTGTACTGGAACAATCACCACCACGGGGAAGCACTTCTATATTGATGATTTTTACATTATTTATCCCCATAATAATAACATTTTAGATAATTTAAATATTAAAAATACTACTTCGAATTGATATTTAGTATTAAATTATTTTATTATGTTAATTTTATATATTTATAGATGAAACCTCTATACACTGATATTAAACAAATGATAATGTTTTGATCATAATATGAATACTTCTATTTATAATAGATGAAATGAATTTTTTTTCAACATTCAAAATGTTAAAAATGAAACGAGTTACATGGAAAAGGGTTTTGTAGAAGCATAACCTGTATATATAGGAATAATCTTGTTAGCATGAGCTAAGTAAACTATTACTTAGTCTACACTAATAAACTCATTTTTCATTTTTTTTTACTTTTTCTATAAATTTTGTTAACATGGATGTATTTAATTATAAATTAATTTTTTAGTATTTTTGAATATATGTATTTTTTTGAAAATTTAAACATAAGAATATTTCAGTCGTTTTAAATTGTTAAAAATTACTAAAATAATACTTTATTTAAAAATCTAAAAAATGTATACATATATTCAAAAATAGTAAAACTCGATTTATACATTAAATTCATATAATTAACAAGTTTATAAAAAATAAAAAATTAAATAAATTTATTGACATTAGCTAAGTAAACCATTACTTAACTTGGGCTAACAAGAACATATATTTATATAAATATATATATGTCAGAGATTTTTGCAAATATGCCTACAATGTTTGACCAATATTGCATCTGTATCCCTAAGTTTACTGAATTTACAAATATGTCTACAAAGTTTGCATAAAATTACAACAGTGTCCCTTCTGTTAGGATGTCGTTAGATTGTTATATAAAATGAAGATAATGTCCTTTAACTCAAGTGATAAACTTACAATTTTTTCAAATATTGTAGATATATTTGTTATTTAATTATTTTATATATTTTTACATGTATTATTATTTAAAATTTGTTTGCACAAATGCTTACAATATTTTCAAAAATTGAAAGTGTATAGTTTAGCTTAAGGGCGTTATTGTTATTTTACATAAAAATCTAATGTCATCATAACAGAAAGGACACAGTTGTAATTTTATACAAATTTTGTGGGCATATTTGCAAATTTAACAAACTTACGGACACGGATGCAATATTGGTCAAACTTGTAGGCATATTTGCAAAAATCTCTATATATCAAGTCTTGACACATGCGTTGGAGCCTTTTTTCATTTGTTTTAATTTTACTTTTCATTCTTACATGGGCACACATACTTTTGATATATCAAAATTTACTATTTTATGATATATATTTCTTACAAGGTTTCACGGATAAAAATTCACTCCCTACTTTCCGTCTCATATCTAAAATGACAATTTCTTTCGAATTTTTGTAAAAATTAATAAAAATAAAATAATAAATATAGATGATCCTACATAAAAACAAAAAAGGACTCAAAATATATATATATCGAAGTTCATTACATGGGTATACATTGAATTATGATCTTTCGAGATGATTAAAAACATAACTTATAGCTAATTTTAATAGAGCTACTTTTCTATGAATGAAATATCTCTTTTATGTAACTATATCTATTTTCTCACCTTAATAATTGATGATAAATACTATTCGTCCATTACATTTACCATTGTTTATATTATCATGGGAACCTTGTCATTTGTCTAGTGTAAGTATATATTGGTCACATCTAAACATATGCTAAATCAATATAATAAAATGACTTGATATTAAATATTAATTTTAAATTTATATTTTCAATATCTAAATAATTTAAAATATTATTACCATGCTGACAAATGCTTTTATAAAGTGTTGTTAGATTCTGATGCATATGTGCGTGAATTTAAGAATTTTTTAAAATTTATACATAAAAAATTGTGGGGGGGGGGGGGGGGTTGGTTGGAACGGTGGTGGTGGGATTTAAGTGGGATATGTGGGCTTTCTTAAAAAGATTAGAGCAAGTGGTATTATTCAAAAAATAGATGGGCACTTGTTATCTCTTTTAAAATAGGGAAGCTTGTAGTCTCTTTTTTTTTATTGGTATTAATTACATCCATCTCAATACATATTATACCTGAAGATCTGAGACATTCTTACAAATTCGGGGACAGAATAACATCCCAAAGAAATCTTGAAGACACAACTTCACGAAATAAACTGGAAGATACAACTTCCAACAGCCAACAAAGAGACCACAAGCTCTCACACCCCCTCACCCGGGAGACCACAAGCTCCCACGCTATTTTTGGGCCGAATATCCCACACGGGATTTGAACCCACGTCGACAGCAAAGCGCATTTCTGCGCCGCTGTCGACGACCAACCGCGCTAGCCGCGGTTGGCAAGCTTGTAGTCTCTTGAGTAAGAGCTTGGTTTGTGATATCGTATGTCATAGTATGAATCCGGCCACCATTCGATGGTTTAGTCGATTTTTTGTTAGCAAATGGATCGTAATGATTTAATTGATGTTGTTATAATGTGAGTGTGTTATGACGCGAGTAGAATTTAAGTCCCAGTAATAATAATAAAGAAAACCCTAAGGTGGAAGACATCTAGTCAGCCAGATTAAAGTCGTAGGAGTTTGGTAGCAGGACAGGCGGCATCCAAATTAAACACGATGCCAATAAAAGGTATCTATATCCGAGAAGGATTACTTGTTGATTGAGTTACCTCAAAACAGGAGGAATCAAAGCGGACAGTATGGTCGGTCCTCTATTGGAATCTTAGGGGACCCACTAGCCGACTATATATATGGTCCATTTCCCGAATTAAAATTTAACTTTTAGTTGAGGCCACAGAAGGAACATGTATATATAATAATATAATAAATATAAATATTCATTCTCTAGAGCCTTTGCAGGACCGGGCGATCGAGCATGGCAAGATGCGCTGCTTCACCATTGTCTGCCTCGAAAAATCATAATGCCTGAGACTTGCTTTCCTTCCACTTTGTGCCTTATCTTTTGCTTCCAAACAATTAAGGGTGTGTTTTACTACTTAAAATTTTATTTCAATCTCTATAATTATTTCGTTTTTCAATTATTTCTTTATATCTTTTTATATAACTGTCATATCTAATAATTTTTTATACATAACTATTAATATAACTAATCTATCTATTTTAAATTCATTCTCTTTACTCATTGTCATTACTCTTATTATATTATATCATTTTCTCTCATTTTGACTGAAAATCTCTTTTCAAAAAGTTTTATTACTTTAAACAAATATTCACTAGTAAAGAAAATTATATTTTTTTGCCGCTCAAATACTTAGCCTTCATCATATCATTTGTCGCAAAAAACAAGGAAAAAACATAAATGCTTAATGTTCACCTTAATTAGTATTTGAATTTATGCTGATAAGTTGAATCAAAACTGAAAAAAGCATTATCAAAGGCTTCATGGCTCTTAACTTACGGCTCATCTATTATACAAAAGAAATATTGGGTTTAGAAACATGTAAGAAAAATTTTAAAAACTACTCATTTTTACGCATAAGTATATTAGGACTACCCCTAACCCCATACCCATAGAGCACTTTATTGTCATACTATTTTATGAAACAAGGCTTGAACTTCAAGAGCAAAAGGACTTCTTCTAGCCTAGAAGCAAGACCCTAATTATTTTATTCCTACATGCAATTTGATATGATCTTACATTTTAATCATATATTTATTTTTTCCATTATTAATTTTATTTTTAATTATGTTTCACATCTTTTCATTTAATTATCGTATCTATTTAGATATTGTATGAAAGCATAATAAATGATAAAATATGATGTTAATGAGATGAGAAAATTGAATAAGAGTCATTGTATATTGAAAAATGAAAAATTATATTATAGCTTTTAAAATATAAAAAATAAGATTCTCATGCATTAAAATATATTGAAAAATGAAAAAAGTTTTTGAAAAATAAAAAAATTTGACGTCATTCACGTCCCATAAGCCCTTTGTATGCTACTAAACATTATATATTGTGTTTACTCTTATCATACTATATCAGTTTTTTTTTCCATTTTCTTTTTTTTTTTTAGTTTTTTTTTTTTTTTTCCATTTCCACTTTACTTTTTCTAAGCGGACTGTATGACTGATGTCTCTTTCCATACTTCAATCAAGGCAACCAAGCAGCACCTCCAACTTGATAATCAGTTGAGAGCGGCCATGCTAAAATAAATAATGAACTAATTTAAATTAAACAGAAGTTTGTTGCTTACATAAATCATGCTATTTAAGCATAGATTTTTGCCTAAATGCACCCGAATGCATTTAGGCTCGGTGCACTCAGATGCATTTAATGTTTTTTTTATTTTTTTTAAATTTTTGTATACAACTGTTAATCTAAATGTATTTAACATGTGTATTAATTTTTACCATTTTTAAAGATTTGTAGATATTTTTTAGAATTTTTTAAAAATCAATAGCATTTTTAGTAATTTTTGGATATTCATAGATATTTTTTTGGATTTTTAAAAATCAATAGCTTTTTTAGTAATTTTACTAAAAATGACACTAATTTTAAAAAATCAAAAAAATATCTACATATCTCTAAAATGATAAAAATTAATACACATATTAAATATACTTAGGTTAATAATTTTATAAAAATATTTTCAAAAAAATTAAAAACAAATATTTGCATTCGGATGCACCGATGTGCACAAGATCATACTCCTCTAAGCATTACCATACACCACCGTAACTTTGGCAGTGGCTGGAAGAAGATCCTTCTAGTTGTCTTGGCTGGATGCTTTAATTATTTTACATCTTCGCACGCAAGGATTAAAAAAGGAACGACTTCAGTGGGGATCCCATGGCTTTAATTGAGAAGTTAGAACTAATCTAAAGTCTAAACTATGCGTGTTCTCATGTTTTTCAAAAAGTCAATTTTACATTGTATGTTAAATATAATTTTCGTCATTCACGGTAAAAATCATGCAAATTAATATAGTTTTATTAATAAATTATAATAGAAGTGTTTTAATAGTATACATGTTTTGAGAATATAAGTCTTCTTTACAACGTAGATTATATAATCTCAAATGTCATTTTACAATTGGTTGGAAATGCCGCGTTCGGACCGATGAATAAAATCCATCTCAAAGCCTTTTTTTAGAATTTTCTTTGAAATTCTTAATCTAAATGTGTATTATCCATAAAATAAGATTTATCATTTTTAGCTATGTATATATATTTTTTGAATTTTAAATGCATGAATATTGTGATCATTTTTAAATGGCCACAATCCCCCTTGTTTAAAATTCGAATATGTATATTGCATCAAAAAAATTCAAATCTGTATGTATATACATCTGTAAAATTGATAATGCACATTTAAATTAATAATTTTTAAAAAAAGCCACAAAAAATTGCTTTTTAGGACCGGTAATTTCCAACCTGTGGCAAACGATCTCATTCATGCACTATAAAGACTTGACCAAGATTATGATAAAAAAACAAAAGACATGACAAGTAACGCCGTTGACAAAAATTCAGCAGTCATTGGGTGACGGGAAATGGCATCTATGGCCTACGGATGGTGAGTTACTGCACCCGTGTGCACTGACATTCAGTGCACCCGGGTGTATTAACCTATTTTAACTTTTTTTTATTTTGAAATTTTTGTTATAAAAATGTTAATCTAAGTATATTTAACATGTGTATTAATTTTTATCATTTTTGAAGTATTTTAAATGTTTATTTTTTATTTTTGAAAATCAGTGACATTTTAGTAATTTTTAAATTACCTAAAATGACACTGATTTTCAAAAATAAAAAATAAATATTTAAAATACTCCGAAAATAGTAAAAATTGATACACATGTTAAATACACATAGATTAACACTTTTACAAAAAAAATATAAAAAATATATAAAAAAAGGTTAAAATGAATTTAATGCACTCGGGTGCACTGAAGCTTACACCCAGGTGCAGGAAATCACAATCCATAGCCTACGGTGTGCATATGTGGTTAAAAGTTCGAATTGAGAGGAGGATGGACTCTATGCAATCTAATTTACAAGGCGATTAAATTTTTAAAAATAGTAAATTTGTCATTTTCCTTTATCTTAAATGGAGCATTACGTGTACATGGAACCCAACATGTTAGCAACTTAGCATAGCTGATGCTCACTTTGCGTAGTTTTTCAATAGCTTCCATACCCAATTTGAGTCAAGAGCTTTATCTCCTATTTAAGGAGCATGGTCTTTTATGTGGAATATCTGCGGTGCTCAAATTAGAAGCATGTACTTTTAGATAATTGAATTGTAAATACATAGCTTTCAAATGGAACGGTAAAAAAAGAGTGGTTGAATCAACTTTTATTTGACATTTTTATATTATTTCATTAAATTTTCTAGATATTAGAGCAACTTTTTTATTAGGAGTAATGTCAGTATTAATTGTATTGTCATAATTTGAAATTAGATGCAAGACACGTAGCTGTCTACACCATTTTTATAAATGTATAATTATTTATAAAAATAGAAATATAAGAAAATTAATCTAATAAGGCCAATCTTACAATAAGTTTAAATCGGGTTGACATTTGGTGATCTTAGATAGGTGAATTATAAATATAATTGTCGTATTTTCTATATTCATTTTTGTCCTGATAACTCATCATATACCTGCTCAAGTTCTTTCATTTTTTTCACCTTTTCCGTATTAGCATGTATAAAAACAAATGTGAGGTTAGTGGTCCTTATCTGTTAATTTTTATTCCATGAAGATGCCCAAGCTATCTGCCTCTTGCTAGGGGTGTAAATCGGGTCGGGTTGACTCGGGTTGGCACAAATACAACCCTAACCCACCTTGTAAAATCACAACCCAACCCTACTTTCAACCCTACTTTTCACATCTTAACCCAATCCTATTTCAACCCACCTCAAATCAGTTCGGTTCGGGTTAGAAATCGGGCTAATAGATTACACATGTTATCAATGCTAGTTAAAGTTTTGTTCACCTGAATTTCTAAAATAATAAAAATAATTATAATTATAAAAACAATAAGTACCAATAAAAGTTCTACATAGCTCAAAAGTGGAGGATAAGTTTACTAATTGATTCGTTTTTTTGTTTTTGTATTTTTGAGCAATCGATGTCTTCTGCAAGTCAAAAAGTGAAAGCCAAGTAAAATTATTACAATAAATTATGCAAAATAGAAAAATGAATATTATAGTCTTACTTACCTTCTTAGTTGGCTTCCAATCAAAGCTACAAACATCTTAAGTTCTCAGTTGACCTGTTATGTTATTCTAAATCACCAATGCGAGCAAATATCTAAACAACCTATTTACGATGCAATATAACCAAATAATCCAAACACAATTTCACAACTAATTAACCAAATATATTTTCAAACCAAATAAATTCAAATAACATTTGACAACCAAATAGTCAAACAAATTTCCAAACTCAACACAATTTTATTTAAATATCTAAGCAATATGAATGAAATACACTCTCATAAATATATGTAAATACATATCTTATGAAATCGGGTCGGGTCGGGTTGACCGACCCCAACCCATTTTTAAAATCGGGTCGGGTTGAACCCATTTTTTAAAAACCAAATTTCCAAAACCTCAACCCAACCATGGTATAAATCGGTTCGGGTTGATGCGGGCTCGGGTTGAACCCAACCCTATTTACACCCCTACCTCTTGCATAAGGAAGATAAAGCCAAAGAAACAGTAACAGCCAAGGAGACTTGAGGATTTACTTACCGTAGTCCCTGCTTAGAGGAAAAAGAGTACAATTTGAAGCAATTACTATCAATATGATACGATACCAAACCCATTCAGTATTCCAATTAGATTTATAGGCGACGCTTAGAATAAAATAAAAGGATTTTTATAACCGACAGTAAATTGGTCGATTCACTCAAGGCTGTTTGGGACAAAATCAAACGGAAGCCGCGAGGAAGTTTCCTTATCATTACTTTTATCATTGACAACAATATTCCCAGTGTAGCTTGCGAGCTATCCAGTCTAGATAGACCTAACTCCATCGTCACCATCCGCCTCAGCCTCGTCTCGCCCAATGCACCTGGTGGGTGTTGTGGGCCACACGTAAAAGAAGGCCCAAATAATGTTCTGCTGCTTTTAAAGCATGGCTCAAGATGCGAGGGACCTTATACTTCGAATGGCAAATTAAAAGTCTAAACTATTGATGAATTTATCGCGGTGCAGAGATGGTGAGATTATTATAAGCGGACGATGCAGGAGAGCAGCAGAGCTATCCGCTATCCGTACCTGTTGCCACAAAACGAAGTAGTTCTGGATCTCGAGATCCAACTTTTTAGGTGCTCGTGCGTGCTACTATCTTTCCTGTACGGCTGAAAAGGTCAGCGACTAGGACCTTAAGTGGGGTTGCACCGTGCACGGCCGATGCATGCTAGTTGATACATTGGCGGAGCGGAATTCCCTGCAACTGTTGTTGCAGAAAACGGGTGCAACAAGAAAAATGTTGGCGCGCGATGCTTGCGGCCATCGTACCTGATATTTTCTTAAAAGGAGCATCAAGAGTGATGGCTGTGATTCTCTGCATTCGCACGTGTATGTACGTGTGAATTTTTCTTTAGCTCGCGGGTCGGAACCGGCTCGCCCGCGCATCCAAAGCAATCTCTGGGGATTATATCTTCATCAGTAATTTAATCAATATGAAAAGGCATAATTGAACTTTTAATTCCCCGTTTAGTTAGATAGATTAGATATGTTTAATAAGCGAACGTTGATGACTTGAGCGTTGGCGGCGCGGTTAGCTATGGAACGTAAGCGGATCTCCCCCCCCCTAATCGCATCATTCGAGCAAAGCCGTCGAAAAAGGATAATAAAGGGTGTGTTTGGGAAGTTGTAAAACTTTTGATGAAAAGTTTTGTATGTAAAAGTTGTCAAATCAATAGAAAATGATGTGATATTGTAGGAGTAATGATGAGGAGTAAAGAGAATAAAGTTCAAAAATAAATAGGTTAGTTGTATGGGTAGATGTGTAGAAATGATTGAAAAGTAGGGTAGTTTGTATAGAAAAATGTGAAAAAATAATTAAAAAATAGAGTAATTATGGAGAGTGAAAAATTTTAGATTGAAAAGTTTTAGTTGACACTTTTTTGCCCTAAACAAACACACCCAAAAATTGCTGATTTCCAGCCCTAGCCTGACAGCTCTGGCCCACGAAAGCAACGAACTAGATCCCTCCCACGCGTACTCTCTACCATCACCCAGTGCTAGCAGGGTAGAACCGTAGAAGCGAACTGCTGCAGGCGCTCCAGGAGCAAAAGAAAAAGCCCAGCGTGGGGCAAGCTCCTGCTTTTGAGCCGCTCGCCGACCCCGTTCTCCAACGCAAGCGGCAAGACCTGCTTTTTTCAGCCATTGCCTTTGCTTTTCTTCGCCATCTCTATCCCTTCGGGTATACAAACGCAGGAAGGCGCGGCTAGAGCTGAAAATCCAAATCCAATTCCCGGAATTCGACGGTCCAGATCTCACTGCCGCTGCCCCTCTCTGATCATGAAATCCCAGCCCTAGTGCGACTGTATCTCGCCAATTTCGACCCAAGTTCCAAAATTCTTCTCTCCAAATCCGCTGCCATGGGTAAGGGAGGAATCCAGGACGGGCAAGAAGAGATTTTTCCGGCGTGGGCCCGCGACATCGACCAGTGCCTCTCCCACTACGATGTCTCCATCAGCTACGGCCTCCGATCTGCCGATGCCGAAGCCCGCCGCGCCGCCCACGGCTGGAACGAGCTCGAGAAGCACGAGGGCCCGTCGGTCTTTCGCCTCGTCCTCGACCAGTTCAACGACACCCTCGTCCGGATTCTCCTCGTGGCCGCCGTAGTTTCGTTCGTGCTTGCATGGTACGACGGCGACGAGGGCGGCGAGACCAGCATTACGGCATTCGTGGAACCGATCGTCATCTTCCTGATCTTGATCGTCAACGCTATCGTGGGCGTCTGGCAGGAGAGCAATGCGGAAAAGGCTCTTGAAGCGCTCAAGGAGATACAGTCGGAGCACGCAGCTGTGAGGCGAGACGGTGTTCTCATTCCCAATCTACCCGCGAGAGAATTGGTCCCTGGGGATATCGTCGAGCTTCGTGTCGGCGATCGGGTTCCTGCCGACATGCGCGTCCTGTCCCTTGTCAGCTCGACGGTGAGGGTTGAACAGGGGTCTCTGACTGGCGAGAGTGTTGCTGTGAACAAGACCTACCACCGGGTCGATTCCGAGGATACTGATATTCAAGGGAAGGAATGTATGGTTTTTGCTGGAACTACAGTTGTGAATGGAAGCTGTGTCTGTCTGGTCACGCAGACAGGCATGAACACAGAAATTGGAAAGGTTCATTCTCAGATCCATGAGGCTGCGCAGAATGATGAGGATACCCCTCTGAAGAAGAAGCTGAATGAGTTCGGGGAAGTGCTTACAGCGATAATTGGTGTAATTTGTTTGCTTGTTTGGCTTATCAATGTGAAGTACTTCTTGTCTTGGGATTACGTAGATGGGCGACGCCGGTTCAAGTTCTCGTTTGAGAAGTGCACATATTACTTTGAGATTGCAGTTGCTTTGGCAGTGGCGGCCATACCAGAGGGTCTTCCTGCAGTGATTACGACGTGTTTGGCACTTGGGACCAGGAAAATGGCACAGAAAAATGCACTTGTGAGGAAGCTGCCGAGCGTGGAGACTCTGGGATGCACAACAGTGATTTGTTCCGATAAGACAGGGACCTTGACAACAAATCAAATGTCCGTGGCAAAGATTGTGGGGATGGGAGCAGACCCCGGTGTTCTTCGAAGCTTTAAGGTGGATGGCAGTACATATGATCCAAATGATGGGAGGATACAGGATTGGTCGAACGACCAGATGGATGCAAATCTTCAGATGATCGCAAAGGTTGCTGCCATTTGTAATGACGCAAGCATTGTGCACTCTGGGCATCAGTACCATGCTACTGGCATGCCAACCGAGGCTGCTTTGAAGGTGAGACTTGGGCATCCTTATTTTTCACCTATTAAGCATAAAAAGCTCCGAAACCAGCGTATACATATGTATTATTGTTAATTTTAAGGAGGGACACCAGCAGCTTATCTGAAATTAGGGAGGAGCAAAATTTTATCTGTGATTGTATGCCCCTTCCTGTAAAGTGTCATTGAACTGAATTCTGATTGTTGCCAATTTGTTCTGCTTTACTTTTTCTCACTAACTTGAACTGAATATAGTAGTAGTTAAGAGTTTATTTCTTCGACTGTTCCATATGTTTGAAATGGCTACTGCTTGTCTCATGAGAATAAGATAGAATTAGTGTTGGTGTTTGTAGATTTGTCCCTGGCTTGCAGGAAAATTTTGTTGCTTATGGGTCGAACTGATTTCTTTCCATGAATGCAACTTGCATATGGTTGGAATATTCATGATCTCTCTTTAAAGGTCCTTTGAACTGGGATGGACATTGAATTCTTTCTGCAATACCATTGAAGTTATTTGCTTTTAATCAACCAGTGGAAAGTTTTTGCCATAGTCAACTATTTGTGAATGTAAATCCTGGATGTTCTCTGCGAAGATGCCAAAATACTTTAAATACCTGTAAAGTTCAACTGACTGACATATAATGTGCGCCAAAGGCTAACCACATAGCAACTGCTTTCTGATGTTATCTAAGGATGACAATCAAGACACCCATTTACCAACTTCTATTTCCTTCCAAGTTCTGAGCATTGATGTTTAGGATGTTTCAGGCTTTTCAACTTCTGGTTAAATTTCGGGTTATCTAGTGTTGATTGATGGTGATCTTCTGCCTCGCTGTTCAAATTAAAATCCTTCTTGGTTGAATTTATTGAGTCAAACTAGGTTAAAGTGTTATATTTCTATTTCACATTGTTGATCAGAAGTGCAAGGATTAGTTCAGGATTTGGATGGCATAGAAAGTGAAACCCAGCCATTTGTTAATCAGAGAAAAAAATGAGGAAAAATTTACAGGGAAAACTTGAAAAAAAAATGAAAGAATAATGTGATATGATAGGGCAGTAATTAGGAGTAAAGGGAATAGAGAAAAATAGATAGGGTAATTGTATGGAAAAATGTGAAAAATGCTTGAAATACAAAGTTAATGATAAAAAGAGTGGGAGTAGTTAGGTTAGGTGTCAAGTCATACTGAAAGGATTGTAGGAATGAGTGAGAAATTTTTCTTTTTGCCAAATGCCAAATGGGCCCTAAGATTATGGTCACTACATCTGCTGCGCAAGTGCACAGTTGGCTGCTTGTTTTTTGAATGAAAGCCATTCAATGCTGTCCAGTATTTTGAAAATTTTACAGATGTATTCTATGATAGTCGGGCTTGGGTTTCAACCCTGTTACTTTCTAATTGGACTTAGAATAGATGAATTAGTTAAAATGCGAGAGATACTTCCCAACTCTGGGAATGATATGGTAGCTATTTTTGTGAGGTAGCTGCCATCTGGTTGTTTGCTCTACTTTTTCTTCTAGTTAACATTTTCTTCTATTATCTGCTAAAAGATGTTCAGGAAATTAAAAAATGAGGCAAACTAAAATTATTTGGCTGCTTGCTTGAGTGCAAGTGGAGATTGGAGAACATAATCAATCTAGAATGCTGGCCTCAACAATGGGGCAGCCAAGTCAAAAGTCCCAACACTGCCAAACCTTGTTGAGTTTTATTGATGATCCAGAAGAGTAAAGAGAAGTGCTTGGTGACACATGGTGCTGATGGCCTAAAAAATGATAGGCAAAGAGGGTAGCTTGCGTGCTTTTAACCATCAATGTATTTTTTCCAGTGTAGTGCTTTTCAGAACAATGATTTCTTCTCTAAGACTTTTGAGCATGATGATTTACTTTGTAACCCTTGTGATCACTTTCTGATGTCGTTTTTCTTTTTTGTTTTTTGCATTAACAGGTTCTAGTTGAGAAAATTGGCCTTCCTGATGGCATCGATCAGTCATCTTCACATTACTCTAGCATCATATTGCGTATGTTGAAACTTAGATTCATCTCATTTCTTTTTCTCAATTTATTGCTCCCTATTTTTTTATAAAAAAAATTTCACATGAATATTCATGTTTTTATTTGAATTCTGTGCCATCATCTCAGCCTGCTGTCAATGGTGGAATGAAAGGGATAGAAGGGTTGCTACTCTTGAATTTGACCGTACCAGGAAGTCTATGGGAGTTATTGTGAAATCGAATGCAGGAAAAAATTTGTTACTTGTCAAGGTATGCCCCTCCCAGTTTTCCTGGCTTTAGGTGAATATATGTTGCAACCTCATCAAATCATTATTGAAATCTTTTTCATAACTGCAGGCTATATACTACATTAGCTTTTGGATGGTGAGTTTATTTTAGTTGGAATTGTTAAGTCGATGGACTTTTTGCACTTGGAAGTTGGGAATGGGAAAGGGGCGAGGTTTTAAATTCTATCACTGTCAAAGCAGATGTTGTAAGATTGACAATGACTTCCTCATTGTAACTATATGTGCCAAGGCCCAAGTTCAAGGGAAGGAGGGATCGTATAACGTTCTTTTCCCTCCTATAGAAAATGAAATTAAATTGAGTATGCACGCATGAACTGATCATCAAAATAATTGCAAGGATTGATAAAAAGTGATGCGAAGGTATTAAATGCTGATTTAATAATAGCTTGTAAGACATTTCTTTAAATTGCTCTTAGAGATTTTTATTTTGTTTTTCTGTTAAATTCTTGAAAGTAATAATTATCTAAGGTCTCTATATAGTCAGTCTGTTAGAAACTGAGAAGTAAAATAGATGTGTTCCCTTGTATAGAAATTTTGTTTGGGCATATGGTATTTGTCCCCTTTTCTGCCTGATGAGCTTCAAGTAGTGCGGTTGTACTATGCAGAACTTCACCTGAACCCAAAATCAATATTAAATCTTTGGATAGGGCTATAGATGAAAAAGTCAGAGGCACACATCCAAGAGCCAGGCTTCTAAAAAAAGTGGTTTGGACCATTTGTTCATTGTGGCATGGCAACATCTTAATTTGCACAGAAAGGATATTAGGGGAGAATTTTTACTCAAATTCAATGGCGAAAGTTCATTTGTCAACTGTAATACTGTGTTCTTATATTGCTTCTTGGACCTCATGTCAAAGTGCTCCACCTGATATTTCTTTGCTAATGATTGTGATGTGCTTTTAACCAACATACAGATATGAGAAATCAGAGATATTTAATATCTTTTTTGTTAATATGATTGTCAACTTGGTCCTTCCCATTGATTGACAATCGTGTGTAAATGTGAGAAATTTTGGAGCTTGTTGGTCGTAATATTTATTGTCCAACTAATTCTGTGTCCTCCTAATTAAGGGTAATAACTTTTTAGCTAGTTCAATTACTGCATTGGTGTGGCTGCATGGTTATCGAAGCTTATTTTTTTTAAAAAAGAAATGCTTAGTTTCAGCTGAAGAAATAACTGCTTTGTCAAGCAGGAACTGTGTCTGTATAGGAAATGTTGCATAGTTTTAGTTCATGAAGGGGTTGTTTTAGGCTCATAGGAGAGGCATGGTCTCGTCAGGAAGGGGAGGTTGGCTGTATATAGAGATTACAGCATGATAGTTGGGTTTTCTGAAAGTTTCATGACCCCCCTATCCAGTTATTAATCATTTAATCCATACTATAAATGCAGATGCTTTATGAATAGCTGATGAACTGGTCTCAACTCTTCTCATTTCTACTTTACTGTGTTGTGAGAATAGATGGGAAAGCCATTGATGGAATTTGACTAGGGTTAATTGCATTTTAATTGGTGGTTGATTTAATTCATGACTGCGTCATTTTAGTTGATTATTTCACAATTGTTTTCATTACTCTTAATTTTTATATTTCATCTTTGTCTTGTACTCTATACTTAACATTTGTTATTACAAGGGAAAGAAAATTTTTGGGTAAGTTTGGAAAGAGTATTCATTATCTATCTTTATTAAATGAATAGAAACTTTTAGTTGCTGTTTTATGCAATATACCGGCTCACATTCTTATTCATTTGTATTGTTTATTTATATGAACATTTTCTATGTGCATCTTAATGTGCCATGATTTGCAGCCCCTTAATTCTTTGTTTTGCTAGTTAAATCCAGTGCAAGATGGAAACTCTTCTAAATTTTGGTAATAAATGCTGGTATGTTGCAGGGGGCAGTGGAAAATTTGCTTGATAGAAGTTCTTATTTACAGCTGCTTGATGGCTCTGTTGTTAGTTTGGATAATAATTCAAAAGAAAAAATTTTAGAAGCCTTGAGAGAAATGTCTACTGCTGCTTTGCGCTGCCTGGGTTTTGCTTACAAGGAGGATCTCGCTGACTTTGCAACATATGATGGTGAAAATCATCCAGCTCATAGGCACTTACTTGATCCATCTAATTATTCTGGAATCGAGAGTGACCTTATCTTTGTTGGGATGGTTGGGCTGCGGGTAAGATGACATGTACTTTGTTGTGTTCTGATTTCAAAATTTCCATTTTTTTCTGTTACCTATATTTGCTGGATATTGGAGAGAATTATATGCCCAAAACCAGGCAGAGCTTTTATTCCCATATATATATATATATATATAATGTAAGTGAACATTGTAGTTCATCTATATTTTATATGCCCTACGGTTAGATATTGCACACTTGGGCCACTGCAAGTATCGTAAAGTGTGTAAAGTGCTGGCCTCTGGATACTTTTGTCTTGGGTCAATCATATAATTCCTCTACATTTATGAGTCCACTGCACTAAAAGTGTGTATTTGTTTTGTTTGTGTTTGTGTTTGTTCTCTCTCTCTCTCTCTCTCTCTCTCTCTTCAAAAAAAATTGTGGGGTGTTTGTCCTCAATGCCAATCATCCCAGGACCCCCCTCGAGTTGAGGTTCACAAAGCAATTGAAGACTGCAGAGCAGCTGGCATTCGAGTTATGGTTATCACTGGGGACAACAAGAACACAGCAGAAGCTATTTGCCGTGAAATTGGAGTTTTTGGCCTTGAAGAAGACATCAGTACAAAAAGCATAACAGGGAGGGATTTTATGGTTCACCCTGATCGCAAAAGTTATTTGAGGCAAACTGGTGGGCTTCTCTTTTCTAGAGCTGAACCAAAGCATAAACAAGACATTGTGAGGTTGCTGAAGGAAGATGGTGAGGTGGTTGCCATGACTGGTGATGGAGTGAATGATGCCCCTGCATTAAAGATGGCTGATATAGGTATTGCCATGGGCATAGCTGGAACTGAGGTATAATCTTCTTGCCTCTGTTATTATTTTACGGTGTCTTCATTGGTATTTCAATACACTCATGCAGCTGGTAATGGGCTGTACTCTTATCTATTTATTAAAAAATTGTTTCAGATGCTTGATTAGGTTCTGATTGTTTGCCTGAATTGCAGACACAAACTAATGTGAAATTTTTTTTGGAAGCTAGTCCATTTTAATATTTTTCCTTATGCAGGTTGCAAAGGAAGCCTCTGATATGGTGCTGGCTGATGATAATTTTAGTACAATAGTTTCTGCAGTAGGTGAAGGCAGGTCCATCTACAATAACATGAAAGCTTTTATCAGGTTTGTTGATCATCAATTTTAGTCTCTGACGTTTCATTTGATCTTATTGTAATGAGAGATTTTAACATATGCCCCCTTTGTTTCTGACAACCTGAGATTCCTCCTTAATGCAGCTCTTTTTCACATTTACGTGGGTGGTTTGAATAGTTCGAAGTGGGAACATGTAAGATGACAACATTGGGGATATTATAGTCATAAAGCGAGTAAGGTTTAGACGGTTATAAAATAATAATTGGAGTTTGGTGATGATGAGAAAAAAATGAGGCTCTTATGATAGTTGTTGAGGAGGTATGTTATCACTTGTCATATGCCCCCAACATTCATGTGTGAAGACTGAAGAATTGATGTAATGGTACCAGAAGGCATTTGACCAATATGGTATTGTACTAGTGTCCGTAGGAGTTGTGTTGATAAAACTGGTCAGCATTGGGGAATCAATCTTTAACCAATATGGTTGTGAATGTCTTTGGTAATTGGTGCTGTTGATCACAATGCCTCACATGTAACACAATTGTCCTGTGATAAGTTTGTTGCCACACAATTTTTATTGTTAACTAGATCTTCAGAATTCTAAAATTTTTCGGCACTGTCCTTTTGGAAAATAGTTGTTGGTATTTAGTTGTGGCCCTGGTTCTTCAGTGGATTGTACCATATTCTGATTCTGTTTTGATGGAGGACTTCATTCCATTTGCCTGGGTGATCTAATTGAAAGTTTAGACATCACATAAGGGAGGTTTTTTTTTTTTTTTTTTTTTTGTGTGTGTTTGTTTTGTTTCGCTTTCGCGTTTTAGACCTTGCAAGTTTACAAATTTGCTTTTAAAACCCTTGGAGGCTAAAAAGCAAATTCGCAAACCTACATGGTGTAAAATGCAAAATCCCTGTAGGGGGTTGCCTGGATATAATCTTTGAAAATATGCAAATATTCACCTGTCATAACAAGCTGGGTAACATAAAGTGTGAATAATGATATTTCCTTGATATCATTTCATCATTTCTGCTTACATAACCAAGTTTCTAGGTTAAGAACAAAAAATAAATTTGAAGGGAAAAATAAAACAATCCATAACTCGAACCATGTGAATAGATCTTCAAAATGTTAGGTTTTTCAAGCCAAAATTGCTAATTTTCATAGCAAGTACATTATGCTAATAGGATAAGTGGCTCTACAGGATGACAGGACCTTTTTAGACCTGCTTTATCTCGAATGTGCATTTCCATTCTAATGCTCAATGCTAAGGTCATCATGTTTGTACTTACTTTCCCACAATTTGTTGGTCGTGTTGAATCAACTGAATAAATGGTTGATCACTCATTCAATGCGTTAATTTATCAAGACGAATTCAGGGGCTGCAGCTAACATCCGCGAAAGAGCAGGAACATTAGAATAAAAACTGCAGTTTCTTTTTTTGTTTTACCCACGTAAAGGATTTCATCTGATCAACTAGTGCTTGTGGTGAGACCTGTTTTGGTTCTCTTTTCCTTCAAGGCTTCCACAAAGTTCCATCTCATATTTGAACAAGTACAGTAGAAACTCTTTAATCATTTTGAGCTTTCGAGCACTTTTTTTAATCATGCTTTTCTTAGGAAATGAGTTTCATGGAAAAAGTTTTTCTTAACATTATCGCGAGAATGTATTTGCACTTATTGGTTGTCTGATTACCAGCATGACTCTTGTGGATGTTGCAGGTATATGATCTCCTCAAATATGGGAGAAGTTGCTTCCATATTCCTTACAGCGGCTCTTGGTATTCCTGAGGGATTGATACCTGTTCAGCTTCTCTGGGTCAATTTGGTCACTGATGGTCCTCCTGCAACAGCTCTGGGATTCAACCCTCCTGATATGGATATAATGAAGAAACCTCCTCGTAGAAGTGATGATTCATTGATTAATGCATGGATTCTATTCAGATATTTGGTAGGCAATAAGTTTCTCACTTTTATTTACATTGTTATGCATGGCACGTCTCCTTTTTCTGCCTTTATTTCTTTTTACTCTTTCTTTTCCTGCCTTTATTTCTCCCTTCTTTTTACTCTTTCTTGTAAATGTCTCTCATGCACATTTGGTGTCTACCTATTGGATATCCAACCATTGACTCTAGATGTCTAACTGGCAACCGCTCCATGCATCCATTTCAGTTAACATTACTGTGTTTGCGATTTAGTTGGTCATATTCATCCATTTGCATTGAAGGATTGGTCATATTCTAAGTACTACCATAAATTTCATTACACCTTAAATATAAACATTCTCCATAATTGTTGTGTTTTGATCCTTTCTGACCGGTTATAAAACTTTTTTTTAGTTTTTTTTTTTAATTTCCTTTGAAACTGTAAATCAAGGTGTATATTATCTATCAACCAAATTTTAACATTTTTGGATATGGGTAAATATATATTTTTGAATTTTAAGCACAGGTATTGTGGTCATTTTAAAAACTGAAAAAAATTTAAAAAATGTTTTCCGACCTGTCGGAAATGATCATTCGCCATAGTTGTCTGTTGAGCATTCTATGTAGGTTAGCATATTCCATAAAAATGTGGGTGTTCCTCACTTTCTAGAAGGGATTATGTAGATTTAAAGGTATCTATTCTTGTTTGATTCTGTAATATCTTAGAGAAACCCAAGAGACTTGTTAAAATACTTAAACCTTATGTTTGGAAATTGTTGGAGTTAGTAATTAATGCTGGATTTACTTTTATGAGAATGACAAATGACAAAAATTAGCTCAAAGCTGAATTTCCTTTGGTAGTTTTCAGACATGCTAATGCTTCTTCATTTGTTTGTCATCTGAACACAAATGTTGCTTGATTGTGATGTTTGTCTTGCATTTTGCATTCTAGATCACCACTATTGTGTGTACACTGAAATATGATTTGGCTGTTGCTCCAATGCAAACACATTGTTGCCTCATGTTCTTTTATTCCTTGTGCAGGTTATTGGACTGTATGTTGGTCTTGCTACAGTGGGCATTTTCATCATTTGGTACACTCACGGTTCTTTCCTAGGAATCAATTTGAGCAATGATGGTCATACGTTAGTGACATATTCCCAGCTAGCAGGTTGGGCCAACTGCCCATCTTGGGCGGGATTCACTGTCTCCAACTTCACAGCTGGTTCGCATGTGTTTTCTTTTGAGAATCCCTGTGACTATTTCCAGACTGGCAAAGTGAAGGCTATGACACTCTCCCTATCCGTTTTGGTTGCTATTGAGATGTTCAACTCCCTCAATGCCTTATCCGAAGACTGCAGCCTTTTGACAATGCCCCCATGGGTTAATCCATGGCTGCTTCTGGCAATGTCCATCTCCTTTGGTCTGCATTTTCTGATCCTCTATGTCCCATTCCTGGCCCAAGTGTTTGGCATTGTGCCCCTCAGCCTAAATGAATGGCTTCTGGTGGTAGCTGTTGCTTTTCCAGTCATCCTTATAGATGAAGTCCTCAAGTTTGTGGGGCGCTGCACCAGTCCGACAACTCTCTCAGCTGCTGCCAAGACATCGAAAAAGCACAAGGAAGAGTAGAAAAGCTAATTTTTATGCTGCTGACATTTATTTAGGGAAGTGAAGTCTCTAACATGCTGAAGTCCCAAAGCACACAATCCCCTCGACTGTTATTAGGGTACCTTACCCCTCATGTTCTTTTGGTATTGATGGCTGATTTGAGAGATTGGAAAGAATTGGGATTCTGTTCAGCAATATTTTTCACGGATCCCAACTTCCATGGCCTTATTTTTTAGAACTTTTTCAAACTTTTTCAAACATTGTTATGAAGTTCTCATTTGAAAATCAGAAAGAATATTTGCATTTATTGCAATTATTTTTTTCATTTCTATAATTCTGTTTCCAACAGGGAAGGTTATTACTGCTGTTTGCTAGGTAAAATTACAGTCATTGGGATGCTAAAGATGATCTATTTCGGCATTATATTTCACATTCTGTGTTTTATGGCTTGAACCTATTCAGGGACTGTAACGATGTTAAAACTCGTTTGATTTATTTGCTCTTGAAGGTGCTAGTGTATTAGTGCCTCACATAACTGGATGGATTTAAGAATCAGAAAGTGCAAATTTTGCAAACCTGGGGGATACCCCCCATAAAATTGTCAGCATCATTAGTTCAGATGTGCATAGCAGAATATCTGCGTGAGGGTATATAGAATATTTGAGAGAACACAAAAAGATAAAATAATATTTTTGGTAATATATATTAGTGGTTCTACTTCTATGTAATCAGGTTATGTATAAGTGATTCTATATTACCTTATCCATTTTTGAGATTTTGATGTTTGATGGAAAATTTAATCCATTCATTATATTTAACATCATTTATTTAATCAGGAGATAAGTTTCATCAAAATTCAATATGTGTATATGTCATATTTGCTTAAAAATAGGTACATTTATGTATAAATTAGGAAAAATACGTAGATCCATTCGCGTATGTATGAGAATGTAATAATATTTTATAGAATCATTTATGCATATATTTATGATATTTTAGATGGTTTAGATGTTGAAAATACTACCTAAAAATTGATATTTAATATTAAATTATTTTATTACGTTGATTTTACATGTTTGTAGATGAGGCTCATATGTAATGATATTAGACAAAGAAAAGAGTTTCTGTAATAATATAAATAATACTAAATACAATGAATAGAATGTATTTTTCATCAATCATCTAGATGTTAAAAGTAAAAAGGGTTACATTGAGAGCAGGTTCTATTGAAGCGCTCTCGATATATCAAAACGTGTAGTTGATAATGTTAAATAATTAAAAGAGTATTCAAAAGACTGAAAAATCTATAGGAACAGATAGCTAAAAATATTTAAATAATGACTGAAAAGTATAGATAATGATTAAGAGATGGGTTATATTGGACAATATATTATTTGTATAAAATAAATAAATATGCATATTACAAAAACGTTACAAAAATATGCAGTAAATAACCCTTTATTCAACCACACGTCTGTTCCAAAATCCAATCCATACTGGACCTTAGTCGATTGCAATAAATATTCACACATTGCTGCAATTTCTTGCGTTCATGCATTTTCTTATTTAATGAACTAGTCGATTACAATAAATATTCATACGTCTCCGAAATTATGGTATTTCTACCTGCTTAACAACCTGCCCATTTCCATTACATGAGCAGCCGTAGGTCTAAAATTCCAGTGCAATCACATCTGCCACATGCAGAAGTAGCCCATATATATATATATACACACACATAGAAATATTCAGGTGCAGCATCGCTGAAATGGGCCCCACATGATCATTAAATCATAATCTACTCCACCCATTGTATTTAAAATAATATATTCTATCACCATACCAATTTTCATTTCAATCAGATATGTATATGGGCCCCATCTGAAAAATGGTACAAATTTAACGTAATAAAATAGTTTGATGTAAATAACAACTTTAAAGTGGTGTTTCAACATGTAAACCTTTTGCTATAAAATTTATACATGGATAAATGATTGTATAAAGTTTCATTGCATTCTAATATATTTGGAGCCCATTTTTGATAAAATGTACCGCCGTTCCGGTTTAGTTGTGCTGCACTAGAACAGCTCTTATATATATATATATATATGAGAAATTTTCAGGAGCAATATATATATATATATATATGATAACCTTTCCTGTGCAGTAAAGCTACAGCATAATTAACGATACATTTAGCTCAAAAATAGGCTCCACATGTACTTAAATGTATTGATACTTTATACAATCATTTAGCTATATATAAATTTTATAGCAAATAGTTTACATGTTAAAAAAACAACATTAAAGTTGTTATTTACATCAAATTATTTTATTACGTTAAATTTGTACCATTTTCAGATAGGGTCCATACTCTATACACATATCCAATTTGGATGAAAATTGGTATGAAAATAGAATACATAATTCTAAATACAATTGGTAGAGTAAATTACAATTTTATGATCATGTGGGACCCAATTTAAGACAATTGCATCGTAATTGTAGTGTAACGAAGCTGCATTTAATTTTTTTTTTCTCTCTCACTATATATATATATATATATATATATTCATTCATGTGCAGATGGACTACACCGTAATTACGGTGCAATCAACTGTAAAATAGCCCCCATACATATTAGAATGCAATGAAACTATACACAATCATTTATCCATATAAAAATCATATTTAGACGGTTTGTGTGTTGAAACTATCACTTTAAATTTGATATTTATGTTAAACTATTTTATTGCGTTGATTGTGCACTATTTTAAGACGGGGGCCATACACATGTTAGATTTTGATAAAAATTGATATATTAAAAAAGTGAACAATTCTAAATACAATGGTGTGGTAGATTTTCCATTCATGATCAAATGGACCCACATTACATGGACTGCATGGTGTAGTCGCATGCATTAGATCATTTTCCATATATATTATAATATATATAGGGGGTACAAATATCAATATGTGGACAAATGATTCTATAATGTATTGTTACATTCTAATACATGGATAGATTGATGTAAGCGTTTTTCTTAATTTATACATAAATATATTAATTTTTGAGCAAATGTAGCCCATAAATATACTTGATCGAGATGAAATTTGGTCTTCTAGATAAATAAATAATATTAAACACAATGAACGGATTAAATTTTTCCTCAAGGATCAATGATCAAAATTTGGTCGCATAGAAGCGAAGCCATATAACCCCCTCAATTTTTAAAATTTTGATCATTGATAGAAAATTCAATCCATTCATTGTGTTTAACATTATTTGTTTTAGTTAAGAGACCAAGTTTTATCCAGGTCAAATATGTACATGGTCATTTACTAAAAATATATATATTCATGTATAAATTATGAGAAATGTTTATATCCATTTATACATGTATTAGAATGTAATAATACTTTATAGAATTATTTATCCACATAATGATATTTTAGACGGTTTAGATGTTAAAAATACTCCTTAAAAATTAATATTTTAACATTAAACTATTTTATTGCATTGATTTTATACAATTATAGATGAGACTCATATACAATAATACTAAACAAATAAGAGGGTTTCCATGATAATATAAATGATGTTAAATACAATGGATGAAGTGAATTTTTTTACTAACCATCATGATTTTAAAAATAGAAGATGTTACATAGAAAAGGAGATTTATAGAAGCAGAGCTTATAAATATATGAGAAATATTTTGGTGCATATAAATGCACCATAACTTAAAATATATTTACATCAAAATGGGCCCCACACAATTATAAAATGCACATCTACGTAACTAATTATATTTATAATTATTTCTTTTATTATCATACCAATTTCCGTACAAATTAAATATGTATATGGGCCCTATCTAAAAAGGGTACAAAATCAACATAATAAAATAATTTGATGTAAATACAAATTTTAAAATTATTTTTTTCAACATGTAAGGTATCTAAGATATAATTTATATGTGGATAAATAATTGTATACAGTATTAATAGATTTAAATGTTTGTAGGGCTCATTTTAAGTTAAACGCATTGTAGCTTATGGTGCATGTAACTACACTAAAATATATCTATATAGGGGCTCGCTTTTATGTAACTTTCTTAAATTTTAAGATCTTGATGCTTAATAAAAATTTAATCTATTAATTATATTTATTATCATTTGTTTAGTTATGATACCAAATTTTATCTAAATCTAATATATGCACGGGTCACATTTGCTCAAAAACTGGTACATTCATGCGTAAATTAAGGCAAATGTTGATCCATTCACATATTTAGTGGAATGTGGTAATACTTTATAAAATCATTTATCCATGTAGTAATGATATTTTAGATGTTTTAGATATTGAAAATATTATTTAAAATTGATATTTAACATTAAATTATTTTATTATATTGATTTTTCATGTTTGTAAATGGAATCCATATACAGTAATGTTAGACAAATGAAAAGATTTCTATAATAATATATGTAATACTAAACACAATAAATGGAGTAGATTTTTTATAAACCAGATGTTGAAAATGAAAAAGGTTACATAGAAAGGAGGTTTCACTGAAGTATCCATAATTTATATATATAACTTACATAGAAGCGGAGCCATATAACTCCTTCAAATTTTAAAATTTAGATCTAGACAAAAAATTCAATTTATTCATTGTATTTAAGTTCATTTATTTATTTAGGTAACTAATTTTTATCCTGATCAAGTATGTTTATAGCCACATTAGTTGAAAAATATATATTCATGTGCAAATTATGAAAAATATTTAGATCAATTCACACATATATTAGAATATAATATATTTTATAAAATCATTTATCCACATGGAAATGATATTTTAAACAATTTAGATGTTCAAAATATAACTTTCAAATTGATATTTAATATTAAATCATTTTATTACATTGATTTTCAATGGAGCCCATGCATAGTGATATTAAACAAATAAAATGATTTTTAAGATACTATAAATGATACTAAATACAATAAATGAAGTGAATTTTTATCAATTATCAAGATTTTAAAAATCGAGGAGGTTACATAAAAAAAGGGTTTCATAGAAGCAAGACTATATTATGGCCACATTTATGAAACCCTTCTTATATAACCCTCTCTATTTTTAATTTTTTAATGGTTGATGAAAAATTCATTCTTTTTATTGTATTTAGTATCATTATTTTTTTGATATGTTTATACATCATGTCATCCAAATATTACAATGAAACACGTCTACCCTCATACTATGGAAAGAAATTTTTGCCTAAACCTCCACCACATAACAACCATATAATAACCACATAATAACCACATAATAAAATAATTTAATATTAAATATCAATTTCAAGTAGTATTCTTAACATTTAAACTATTTAAAATATCATTACTAAATGAATAAATGATCATACAAAATATTATTACGTTATAAGACATATGGGCATTTTCCTTAATTTACACATAAATGTACTTATTTTTGAATAAATATCACTTATACACATATTCGATTCGGATGAAATCTGATTTTCTAGCTAAATAAATGATGTTAAATAAAATAAATAGATTAAATTTTGTATCAATTGTCAATATTTTTAAAAAAGGGAGGGGGTTATATGAAATTACTTGCCCTATATATACATATATGAGTGATATGATCATATATATTTACAAGTGCCATAAGTTACAATATGTTTAGCTGAAAATAGGTCATACATTCGTTTAAAGATATTAAATTCCTTACATAATTATTTATCTATATATAAATTATATTTTAGATCGTTTATGTTGAAAATTTTTAAAATTGTTATTTGCATCAAATTATTTTATTATGTTGATTTTGTATCATTTTAAGCCGAAGTTTATACATATATCCAATTTGAATGAAAATTGGTATGTTAATAAAATAAACAATTCTAAATATAATAGGTGATATATATTATAATTTCATAATCATATTGGGCCAATTCTAAGCCAAATACCAGAACTTATGCACACATAAATGTACATAATCAAAACTCTATATATACTGATGATATTGTATATTTATATCTACCATAAATTATAGTAGACATGGCTCAAAATGAGCCATATATTCACTTAAATGTATTAATACTTTACATAAGCATTTATCCATATATAGATTATGTCCTTGATAGTTTATATATTGAAAAACCAACTCTAAAATTGTTATTCATATCAAACTATTTAATTATGTTTATGATGTATCATTTTTAGATGTGTTATATTCACATATCCAATATGAATGAAAATTAGCATCTTAAAAAAATAAATAATTTTAAATACAGTGGATGAAGTAGATCATATAATTTTATGATCACGTGAGGCTCATTTTGAACCAAATGTATTGTAATTTATGGTATGTGTCAATAAACATGATCGAGGGCTCATATATGTGCAGTTGGCATGAAAACATGAATTATGTATTTATTGATTGATTTATGAATGATTTTAATGATTTGAGAAATTATTGCAATTAGGGTCAATGATTAAATATGGTGATTAAATTAATCGCCAAGGCCCAATGTGGGTTAATATAACCAAGGTGGCTTACTAAGAATTAGAAAATGTCAATAGGTAATGAATAATTTATTTATTTATTAAGATTTAATTAATAGAGGTTATGATGATAATTATGAAATTAAGGTGAAAAATGTTAGAAAATTCATAACTTGACGCTTATAAGGCGGATTGAAATGAAATTTGAAGGGTAAGCACAGATTATGTGCTCAATCTTATGGATGGATTGGATTATGAAAATGGTGATGAGATTAGGGTTATAATTATTTATTTTCATCCTAAATCCAAAAGTTAAATTCAAATGGCTATAATTTAAGATAGAAAAGTCTTTTTGAAGTGAAATTTGAAATGAACGGATAAATCAATATGGTAAATATTATGTAAGGATTTGATTAAGTTAATTATTATAATAATATGCTTAATCACAAAAGGATGAATAGCTTTAACTTTATGCTTCATAAAGTAACATGCATTTATATAACAGTCAAGAGATTAAATGCATGAGTTATGACCCCATATGAGGTGTCAAGTGAGGAGGATTTTGGGTTGATTTTCTTAATTTCCTAAAATGGCAAACTCCAAGATAATATCAAGGGATTAAATGCTTGAGTTAAGTGGCTAAAGGCTAGCTTCAAAGAGGCATAGAGATGTGGCTCATGCGTGTGACGCCCATGGTGGATTGTTTGATTTTTTTTGATTTTTTAAGATACCAAATCTGCATCTAAGTTACCTATGCACCTAGGGTAAGTAATGAACATTTAATTAAAGTGGAAATTGTGGCACAAAATGCCAAAAAAGGGGCTGCATGGGACGTTCCCTACATGGACAGCTTTGTGGCCCATAAATGTGATGATTTTGATGAATTTTTATATGAGATAATTACATAATTTACTTGGATGTGAATGTGTCATGTCGACAAGGGATAAAAATGTTTTAATTTACCCTCAAACGATGTGGGAAGTGGGCCCAAAAATCTGGAAAAAAATCAAAGGCTATACAAGGTATGGACGTTCCATGCTAAGAGGCTTAGAGAGAGAAAATTCAAAGGAGAAAAAGATCTCCAAAGGGGGTAGCAGCAAGGTTGTCCAAGGGGGAAGGAAGAAGGAAGAAAAAGAAGAAGAAAAAAGGAGGAAAAGAAGGAAAAGAAGGAAGTAAAGAGGATAAACCAATTTAGAAAAGCTAAGATTCAAAGTTTCCTAAAATCAAGTAAGTATATTTCAAGTTTTGGATTCTTGAAACCTAAGTTTCTTCCCTCTAATTACGGGTCATGACTATGATTCATAAAGAACCCTTAAAGGATGATTTATAATGCCCTTAATTAGGGTATTGAATGAAGATTGAATGGTATGAATGAATTCAAGGGTTCAAGAGGGTTAAATGGAATGCTAGGGTTGTTTATGGGTGAATAACCTAGCTTGAACTTTCTTAAATCCACATGATAAGTTACTGTTTTGATTAGTTAATGTGACTAGATCATGATTCATGTTTTTATGAATTATATATGTTGATTTAGGCATAAGTTAAGGATTTTAGAAAGGATAGAACTTAAGGTTCGTATATAACCCGATTTTCATTTTTTTATGATATGTATGAAGCTTGAATTATGCTAATGAGTTTATGGATGATTTAGAGGATAAAATACCCTAAATTAAGGGTACTTTGGACGTCCAAAATGGGTTAGGAAGGTTTGCTCTCAATCTGATTTTTAAGGGTATGCATAGGAACGTCCAAAGAGGGGTGCAAAGGGTACCCAAAACGTGTATGAAAGTTGCTGTTTTGGAAGCAATCAATTTATATATTTTAAATATGTAATAATACCCTAAATTTGGGTAAAGACAAGCATGATTAATTTTTGGAATTTATGGATTAAAAATCTGTTTTGATTTAAGTATCAAAAGAGACGTTGAAAATGTGTAAAACGGGTCTCAAAGTTGCTGTTTTAAAATCCTATGATAAATAGATTAAAATTACATAAATAAACTATAAATTATGTGTCAATTAAGGGATTTAATCATGTTGAATTAGGATGCAAGTTGCTGTTTTAAAAAATTTTAAGAAACACATAAGATATGTGTCGTAAGATGCGTATATATGGAATGATATGTATGGATAAATGATAAATGATTTATGTAATTTTCTAAAATGAAAAAATATATAAAATTATGATGAAATTCATGTTTATGTTGCTGTTTCTATGATTAAATATAATCTCAAATTTTGAGATTAATACATGAAGCCTAAGACGTCAAATATGTGCTTAAAATGAGCACTGACATATGAAATATGAAAAATATATGAAAAAATGACAAATAGAAGATAATGAACCTCCTATGATGATTAATGAAAGATTATTATGTGTATGAATGTTTACCTTACTTATGGATTTAGAACATGATATAGAATGAATGATATGATGCACAAGTACGTTATGTATGTTAATGATTTATGGGTTGGAAAACTAAGTTATATGCAAGAAAATGAGAATTATATGAATGTGCTATCATTCTTATGTATATAGGTAAAAGCAAAGAAAATGTAGACTTGAAAAGCTAAGGCGAAGTAGGTAAGCAAGCAGCTTTCTAAACGATTTTTGCTTCCTCAAAATTATGATAAAATGATTGGCAATGATATTATTTTGAATCATTTTACAATGATTGTTGAAATTATTTCCAAGTTATTTAAGGATAGGGGTGCAACTTGGTACCGGGTCGGTCCAAACCCGCCCGACCCGACTCGGTACCAAAACCAAAAATGGGTTTTATTTTTTAGATTTTTTCCAAAAATAGACCCGGTTTCAACCAGACCCGTAGAAACTTGAAACCAAACCTGGGTTCGCACCAACCCGGTACCAAAACCCGACCCGGTCCGAACCCGGTGTAATTTATATAATTTTTTCATAAATTATACATGTTTTTTTTGTAATATTAATATATAGGTGGCCAGTGTATCAATAAATTGGAATGTTGAACCATTATACTTAGTGTATTTAGATTTAGTTGCTTTGAATAACTATTATGTGAATTATGTTTGAATTTAAGTTGGCATGATAAATCTATTTTATATCATACTTTCCGTTAGTATGAGAAATCTGTTAGTTTGAATTTCATATTGTAGTATAAATTTGATTCATATTTTAAGTTTATTGGTATGACAAGTGGTCAATTTCTATTTTAGCAATTTGTATGATAATGTTTAGTTTCAACTACAATAGTTTGTATGATATGTTCATTTTCTATTTGCTAAACTTGAGTCATTTCTATTAGCTATTAAATAGAAATGACCAACTAGTCATAAAACTAACTAATTTACGATTTATTTGTGTCTATAGGGTGTTGAAAAATTAATTGCAGAGTTCATTCAAAGAATATTACAGAATTCAACATGATGTTGCAGAATTCTTTGAAATGATGTTGCAGAATTTAGCTTGAGGCTTGACTTCATAAACACAGGTATGTATATTTCAATAATTTTCTTTTAGATTACAATTAAATTTGGAAAAAAATAGTTTTTTGGTAACCTGAAACCAAACCAAAACCAATGCGAACCCGGTCCGAACCCGGATTAAATTCTTAGGGTTTGGGTTTGGGTTTACTCCAACCCGGTTGGCTTAGGGTTTGGGTTCACTCCAACCCGGTATAACCCGACCTGAGTTGCACCCCTATTTAAGAATGGCTATTCCTTTAGTCAATAAGTGTTGAAACGCTATTTCAATTGTGATAAATGATTTATATCATGTTTTATCAAATGTTGATGAAAAATAATGCTTTAAGAGTTTATGAATAAAAAATCATGCTAACATGTTAAGGATCATGTTTATGACAAGTCATGTACACAAAGCATGAGGTCTACCCTAAAGGTATAAGCGAACCGATTGTCCCTCTTTGGTGCGGCCAAGTCGCTAAAATAGGCCAAAGCCGGCGGCGCCCTCCCTGGGATGGGAGAAGATGATGGAGACGGATGATTGCCTAACTAGCTTCAATCCTATGATGTTCATGTTTAAAAATAATGTATTGCATTACTTATGATATACCCATGATGTGTATAAGAATTATGTTTTTATAATATACCCATGAGTGGGTATAATGTTACTTTCCATGATGTTTTAAATGAAAAATATTGTCTTCAAAATGAATTGCCTAAAAATCTTATAGCTTGCTTATTAAGTTTCGACTCACATTTTGTTTTCTAAACCCCAAGACAAGTGAAAGGAAAGATGTGACGAGGAGTACAGGTTGAGCATCGAAGAATGACGATTTTATGAATGCCTGTGTATGACTTGATGAACGAATGGATGTATAATGATTTTATATAACTGTTTTAATGATTGTATGATACTTACACTACGATATATGATCTATGGATGGAAAAAAAATTATATGGCCAAATGTTAGGGTATGTTTTATCATATTATGAATGAATATGATTTTCACGATATAACATGTATTTATAAGGATTTAATGATGACCTGATTAGGAAAAATGATGAAATTGGAATATGTATAATGACATTGACTCCTAAGGAGCCAAGATTAAATGGATAAATATCTAATAAATCCCGTCGTGTGACAGGACAACAATCCTGATCACGTTTACCAATCAATAACGGTCCCAGAGTAAGGTTAATGATGTGACACTCGGGTTGGAGCACCACGTATACATACAGAGAATTTATTGAGTGCAATTAAATAAACGGTAACTAACCATATAGCTGGCTCAAAATGGGCCTCACATGATAATTTACTGTACTCATTATATTTAGAATTGTTTAATGTACTGATTACCAATTTTCATTCAAATTGGATATGTGCATGAGCCCTATTAAATAGTACAAAACTAATATAATAAAATTATTCGATGCAAATAACAATTTTAAGGTTATTTTTAAAATGTAAACCATCTAAAATATAATTTATATATCGATAAATTATTGTATAAAATATTAATATATTTAAGTGTATATAGGGTCATTTTTTAGCCAAACGTGCTGTAAGTTACAATACATATAATTGTACATGATAAAAACTCACATATATGCACACACCCCATGCGTCTCACAAGATCTAATATTCTTACAAGATCTAAAATTAGACCCTCTTTCACAAGATCAAGCAGATCGAACATAATCAAGTGGAAGAACTGTGCTCTTTCGGAGGTCATAAATTTGGGAAAACAGCTTAAGGGAAGGATCTAAGAAGCAGGATTCCCCTCCAAACTAACTTTAAATATTCATTGGGAATATTCTTTATCCAAGCATTCATGTGTAAATTATGAAAAATGTTTAGATTCATTTACACATGTATTATAATATAATAATACTTTATAGGATCATTTATCTATATATTATTGATATTTTCGATGGTTAGATGTTGAAAAAATTACTTTAAAGTTGATATTTTCATATTAAACTATTTTATTACTTTGATTTTACTCATTTATAGATGAGACTCATATACAATGAAATTAAAAAAAATAAAAGGGTTTCTAGAATACTATAAATGATGTTAAATACAATGGATGAAGTGGATTTTCTATTAACCATTAAGATTTTAAACATGAAGAGAGTTTCATATAAGAGTCCCCGTGTATATATATATATATAGAGAGAGAGAGAACCTTTCCTGTGTAGTAAAGCTGTACCATAACTAACGATGCATTTGGCCTAAAATGGAATCTACGTGTACTTAAATGTATTGATACTTTATGTAATCATTTATTCATATATAAATTTTATAGAAAATGATTTACATGTTGAAAAAAAAACTTTAAAGTTGTTACTTACATCAAACTATTTTATTACATCGAAGTTGTATCATTTTTAGATGGGGTTCATACACATATCCAATTAGGATGAAAATTGATATGGTAATATAATACATAATTCTAAATATAATTGGTGGAGTATATTATAATTTTATGATCGTGTGAGGCCAATTTTAAGGCAACTGCACCGTAAAAGTGACTGCACTGTGTAGTTCATGCGCCGTGAGGCCCACTTAAACATGAATAGAAAATCTACCCAACTCATGGTGTTTAGAAATATTCACTTTATTAACATATTAATTTTCATTCAAATCTAACATATGTATAGGCCTTACATAATCATAAAATAATAATCTAGTTCACTCATTGTATTTAGAATTATCTATTCTACCAGCATAATAATTTTTTATCCAAATGAGATATGTGTACGAAGTCTTCTCTGAAAATGGTATAAATTTAATATAATAAAATAGTTTGATATAAATAATAATTTAAAGTTATTTTTCAATATGTAAATTATTTAAAACATAATTTATACATGAATAAATGATTATATAAAATATTAATATATTTAAGTGTATGTGGGGCATATTTTTAAGCCAACCATACGGGATCAGCTCTCTCTTTCTCTCTCTCTGTATATGACCGTAGGTCGACGTGGAAATCAGGGCAGGTATGACAATGATCTGATCCTGCGCTTATGAGGATGGGTGAAAGATGTTTTAATCCCAGCAGGGAATTAAAAAGTCGAGTAGCATCTAGATGAATGCTTAAGTGGGTCACCCTATCATTAAGGATCAGAAAGGGACAAAAGCAGCTGGCAGGGAACATGTGCATAAATGCCTTTTGGCTTACACGGAGTTTGTTGCAACTTCCTCTTACAAGGATTGGATCATTCATCATGGTCAATCACTTCATGCCGACCATTCTACAATCCAGACTGCTTAATGGACATACATGGGGAAAAGAACTCATGGTGGGGTGTCTTCACTTGGAGCATTTCCTTGGTGGGACTTAGCCCCTCTTTCACAAGATCAAGCGGATCGAACATAATCAGGTGGAAGAGCTGTGCTCATTTGGAGGTTATAAATTTGGGAAAACAGCTTGAGGGAAGGATTCCCCTCCAAACGAACTTTAAATATCCATTGGGAATATTCTTAATCCAAGTATCAAACTTGCCCTCGATGTGACTGAATGGAGTATTGGCATAAACCTTGCTCATCCAACCAATTTGGTCTGGAGTTTAGCATATTCCCACCTACGTCTAGAAAAGTATCACATTTAGATTGACCAGATCCGACCATCACCAGACTGGGGCAGTCTAGCTAGCTCAAACCCACCTCCTGAAATTTCTTAAACTTGTGAGTTGTGACTAGTGAGATTCTTTTTTCGAACCAATCGTCTCAAACGCCCCAAAATTTTTAGACTGTTTCGAGTAGTCGTGTATGCAGAAAATATGTTTGAATAATGGAAAAGTTTATTAAACCCTGCCTGGAGTCAACTTGTTCTCATCATAATTATCACTTTGGAGAGAAGTCTATCAGTGCTTGCCCAAAAAAAAAAAAAAAAAATTGAGAAGGAAAGGTAAAGAACTAAAACCCATGACCACAAGCAAAGAAAGATGCAGCAAATGTTCAAACCCGAAACTATGACAAAAGTGCACCGAAACCCATAACGTCAATTAAGTGCTTTGCCCTCACCAGCACTGCACCAACTCATTTTCGTCTCCTAATTCTTATTTTTCAAAAATAGTTACAACTATTACGTATTTAGCTTCAATTATATCACGTGATTTCTAATTTGTTTAACTAGCTCCTGATTATAGAATGTAGAGACTATCCTTTTGGTCTTTGCAAAATGTCAGTCGTCGTTTAGTCACCCATAGAAGTTTATTTTGATTGATTACAATACCCATGTTTATTTGGATTTGTAAGTAATTAATTGAATATTTTCGAATGGGTAGTCGTCGTGGATAGTATTTTAATTAATTAAAATACCCATGGATGTATATATAGTCGTCAATTAATTTAGTAATTTTAAATATTGTTATGGGGTAAGTTCTCGAACGTTGGCTTGGGGAAGTTTGAAATTTTACCACTCACAATAATAACAATAAATCTAGATTGAGAGCAACCCCACCCATCTGGTGAACAGCCGATCCATTGATTGGCCGTAGTGTTGAATGAATTTTAAGAAATAAGTGCAGCAATCTTCACAGTTGGTGGACGGAACAAGATGAAAGTTGGTGTCACGGAATTATTAAAAAATTGAGTAATTCTACACATTCACGATCAATAAAAGGAACTGATATGAGATCATTTCCGTAGTACACACACAGTGGAAGGAACTCTTATATTTGAGATCATTTCCTTATTACGGACCGGTTGGGTAAAACGTGTAGGCGAAAAAGGAATAAAGAAAACAGGAGGAGAAATGGAGACAGTACAAGTTTTAGGAATAAGTCTTGTAAACATTCATTACATCATTGTTACTAAATAATAATTATTTATAATTTTATATCACTAATTAGAATTTTTACAATAAAAGTTGCTAAGCTTCTAAAAGTATATCGCAAAATGTTGATTTTCTTAAAATATAAGTAAATAAAAATAAAATAGAAAGACTTTAAATAAGGGACTGTTAGTTAAGATGTAAACGATGGGAATGGATATGATAGCTAGTGGAAAAGTAGGAATAAAATAGAAATAGATATGGTAGTCGTATGGAAATATATGATAAAATGATCGATACGGTGCACTTAGCCTCAGTGCAATGATGTGTACTTAATCTATTTCTTAATTTGTTAAATTTTTTTATATAACTATTAATCTAAATTTATTTAACATGTATATTAAGTTTTATCATTTTTAGATATTTGTAGATATTTTTTGGATTTTTTTAAAAAACAGTATCATTTTCTTTGCGTCGCTTGTATTTAACCTAAATTTTAATTTTTTTTAAAATTTTATTATGTAACCATTAATCTAAGTATAATTAAAATGTATATCAAGTTTTAGCATTTTTGAAAATTTGTAGATATGTTTTAGATTTTTTAAAAACAGTGATATTTTAGTAATTTTACATCGGGTATATTTAACCCTTTTTTAATTTTTTAAAATTTTATTATACAACTATTAATCTAAACATATCTAACGTGTGTATCAAGTTTTACCATGTTTGAAGATTTGTAGATATTTTTTAGATTTTTTAAAAGTAGCGACGTTTTATTAATTTAAAAAATTACTAAAATATCACTATTTTCAAAAAATCTAAAAAAATATTTATAAATTTTCAAAAATAATAAAACTTGATATGCATGTTAAATATATTTACATTAACAATTGTATACAAAACTTTTAAAAATGAGTTTTGTACCTGTATGCACCAAAGCTAAGTGCACTTGAATGTACAGGATCATTATCCTAAAATGATTAGAATACATATGTAAAAGTAGAAAACAAGTAGAGTAGTTGGGTAATTAATGAGTTACCTTTTGTTTTCATTCCATTTCACTTCACTTACAAATTACAAAATACTTCCAAAAAATAAAAAATTAAGATTAATTATTTGAGTAACTAATGTATAGTCACATTAACAAATGATGTGAAAAATTTTATCGTCTCTTTTTCTTTTTCTCAGCCCTAAAATGTCATGACTTAAATGATCAAGTAGTTGGTGTGAGTGAATTAAAAATGTGAATGAATTAAAAACATGTTGGGTGAAAATCCAAGTTGTAGCAAAGATATTTGTCTAATTATTTCTCTACTGTAGTTGTCCTCCATTAATTGTCTATAACAGAAAAAAAAAAAAAATCGAGCCCTAGACTGTTCTGACCATGTCATTATATTGGAAATGAGTAAAAAAGGTTGAAATTTGTTATTTAATGATAAGTAACTTATTTTTTTGCTCTATTTAATCTTATTATGCATTGTATAAAAATCTTAATATGTACTTGTGTTTTCCTCTTTTTTCCCAGTGCAAGCTGAGCTGCATGCATCAAACACGCTTCTCAAATTCAACTAAACGCGTGCATGCACTTTTTCTGGACGTTTATCGCGAGCATTAATTATCCGAGGATGAATATATAATTACATACACAATAACAAAGTTTAAAATATCATGTAACTAAACGAAGAGGAAAACAGCAAAACGTGGAATTAAAAACCCACATACGTCCGATAATCAACCCAAACAGGAAAAATGAGTCGAGTTGGTAGCTTGGTTGGCAATGGCAATGGCAATGGCAATGGCAATGGCAATCGTGGGGACTTCTTCATTTTCACACCACACGCTACATATATATGTGCATGTCTTCTTCAATTTGCCAAGTATAGACTCATGAAACAACGTCAGTGCAACAAAAATTCCATTTCTAATCGTGTTGTACATGGGTAGCTACCTTGTGTTTTCAAGAGCATATCCTTGTGACATGTTGGAGTATGGGATTTAACATATGTATGTGCTAGATCCCCCTAAAGTTAGGAGGCCTGGATGTATATCTGAGAAGTCTTGCTTGACCTTAAATACTAATTGAATGGTTACACAATTATGATTTGAATAATAGTCCTCTTAAGACTTTCAAAAAATTAACAATATGGAATCCAGACGATCAGTTATAGATTTTTTTTTTAAAAAAAAACATATTTATACTTTTAGCCTATTAGCATTTGCCACCTCATCAGTTCCTGATTTTGCGAGAGCTTGCCAAAAAAATCCACTATGAATTTTAGTTCAAAAGCAAACTAATTATGGATTTGTTTGCACTCTTATTATCAAAATCTGAGAGAAGTTAGGAATGAATGGGTGGTGATTAAGAATACCATCGCAAGCATGGCTTTAATCATGTTTAAATATTGGATTATAAAATTCGATAAAGTTTTTTTTTTTTTTTGAGTAAAAAATTCAATCAAAGTTAAGTGTAAAGGTCTGTTTGCTAAAGTACGTATATAATTGAGGAGGTTCTACTAAATCAATATTTAAGAAGAAAATTGCAAGAAAGATGAGGCAAGTGAAAATCAATCGGTATACATATATGTATATAAAGAAATGAAATTATGATAATAGAAAATTCATACCCAACTCACAGTTGAAAACCAGAATTTTTTTTTTTTTAACATATTTCCTTACGCGGCCCACGTGAATAGCCATATTTCCTGTCTTTTACAATATGAATTTAAAGTACAAAAAACGATTGGCAATTTTAGCAGGTAAATAGGAGTTCAATAGTTTGCTGCCGTTGCATGCATGTGGAGAGAAGTTAGAGACGTGCAAGATAAGCTAGCCCACCAGCCATTCCAATAGTCATTTCTACTCGTCTCTGAGTTGAGATTAGGCAATTAAGATCATCGAAACTTCGAGATATGCTATTCGAATAACAGTTCAGCTGCCGCAATCAACGGGTCCGATCAATTTGAGTCAATTGGAAATTTTCACTTGAGCATGTGCAATCAACTTAATTAATTAAAGCAATGTTAGCCGGAGGGGTATTCTCCTGTAGTAACTTTTGTTGGTTTATCATTGGTTGGTCATGAGTTTGACTCTTTTCTTTTCAAATTTAAGTAGTACGAGAGTTTTTCTATTTCTTTTATTTTATGGAGATATTTGTAATTTTTCTTCATTGTGGAATATTATTGAAAATTTTCCTTCATTATGTAAAGGTTATGAATATGCTTAAATGTAATATGAGTTGTCATTAGATATATAAATACTCTTAAAAAAATAAAGCAATGTTATTCATGCTGAGGAGATCTAGTTGGGCATTTTATAATTTTGAAATGAGATGTTTGTGGAAGTTCAATTCCCGTAGCTAATTACGTAACATGACACAAGCGCAAGTGGCTATATAGTGCAGCTGGCGTCGCTGCAGACATCATTGCCCCCATCGCTCGTTTTGAACTGTTTTCTTCCCATCCGTCCATGGGAGAAAAATCCAACCCAAGACATTAAAAAGCCCAAACCAATCTCTCGTGCTTCTACCTTTGACTTCAGCTTTTGCTGCCTTTGTGAATACAAAGCCGGTGGTAGATAAACACCTGTACCTAATTCCATTAAACCAACAAGAAAAAATGGGCTAAGCAGCACAACATGGATGGCTCACCCGTCCAAGATTTACTCAAGCCACGCCAACAATATTTAAGAACATGTTTCTAATAAGTATCAATTCTATTGTGAAGACGACTAATATATGGTTGGTCTGACTTGGTTAATTATATAGTTCTTAGAATCATACATAAATGATGGTCACCCGAAAGTTAAATATGTTTGTATGTTTTCAATGGACAGCGAAAACTCAACTTGAATTTGTAAATAATTCAGAAGGAATATAAATATTACATACATTTAATGCGATTCAACACTGTCGGCCACCGCAATAAGATTAATTTGATAGAAAAAATAGGGAATGAGAAAATAAACTAAGGTGGAAGTTCATGATTGAAATAGCGGGAACAATGATATTAATATTTTAAAAATATAGAATCTTAATTACTTATTAAAATAATTGAAAATCCATTGGAAATCATGGGTTTGATATAGATGAATAATCTCGAAAAGTGAGAAGATTATATGTCCTATCTTATATTGGTTGAAATGTATTTATGGAAGTTACCAAGTAACTTTCCTAGTAGGAATTTTGTTGGATGGTGCTCAACTAGAAGTATATGTTTTGATTCTTGTGTTTACTTAGACTCTCTCTTGCATCGCTTTCAGACATTTGCCTCGGAGAATTCTAACCTTTAAGCCTCTGACGAGGTCGAAGTACCCATTTAATTTTTAATCGATGTAGGTGTTATCGCAATGATAAAACAAGTAATAAATCAATTAAGGACTTTTGCCCAAAAAAAAAAAGATGAATATATACAATGTTACCCATGTGGATGTTTACAGATAAAAGTAACAAAAAATATAACTATGGGGCCAATTAATAAGAAGAAACCATTAGATAAACTAATATCAAAATTTTTGTGCTTCAATACGTATTCGACAGCTCTTAAATATGACGCAAAAATCAGCATTTTTAAAGACAATTAAGTACATACAAGAATTTTTTTCATCAAAAAAGTACACACAAGAACTCACATTAAAATTTCATCAAAAAAAAAAAAAAAGAACTCACATTAAAAAGCAAAGTACGTACAAGAATTCTAATTAATTAACGGATATTGTATGGGGAATTGAGGGGGTACAGTTGTACACGAAATATTTTTTGAAATGCATTTAAAAATTCAAAAGAAGAAAAAATTAGGTAAATCGGCATCTTCATTCCATCTGTCCACAGGAAAATAAAAAGGAAGAAATTATTTGGAATTCTAGTACAGCGCAGACCCACATGGGTCCACCGACTTGGATGGTCAAGATAGACAGGTATGGTTGGGGGAGTTTCTGACGACTTCACCGGCCAGCTTTTTCCGGCGAGCCAGGTGTGAGCCCATGCGTGACGAAACGAAGGCGTGGAGAGGTGAGATTAGGAGGTGTAGGTCACCACCATCCCTCCCTCACATGATTATTTTTTTTTAGGGGGGAATGTATACAGATGCAATAAAATAAACAAAAACTGGCTTGAAAATCCAAACAAATGGCTTTAAATTCGAGCGTTGTACACGACAAGCAGCAGAGGAAATGCATTATCCTATAAATAGAAATGGACCAACAAAAACGCAACTCGCCAAACGCATTTCCATGAAGATTGACGACACTCTCTCTTCCTCTCGAGCCCACCTTCCCTGGTATCACTCCCCTTCTCGAGCTCCGCAGCTAACGCCGTTATAACTTCGTAGTTTGATTTCGCGAATATCTCTTTCCAATCCGTCCACAACTCTTGTCTCGCTCGCTCGGCCGCTTTTAAATACAGAAGAGGCGGGCGGTTCATTTGGTGCTTCAAAGAGGAGTGCTGGGGATGTCTAGTAGAATCGTATCGGAGACCGATGTTTCGGACCCTAGATACTACTTCCACCGCCGGCAGCCGATGGAGCTCGAAAACTTCTCAAAGAACGGCAGCTTGCGCCGGCCGTTCGACGGCACTTCTCCCACTCTCGGGCAGCTGCTGAAGCAGGTCGGGGATGCCAGGAGCGAAGCGGAAGTGCCGTCGGACCGAGTGGTGGAGATCTGGGAATCGGGGCTCGGCGGCCAACGATCTCTGCCCTTCGTGCTCTCCTTCACCAACTTGACTTACTGCGTCAAGACACGGAGGAAGATGTCGGTGCCGAGGCTGTTCGGCCGGCGGAGGAACCGGCTTGGGTCGGCGTCGGATGAGTCGTCGGAGCCCGTCGGGTTCAAGTTCATGCAGACGAAGACGCTGCTGAACGATATCTGCGGCGAGGCGAAGGACGGCGAGATCATGGCGGTGCTCGGAGCTAGCGGTTCCGGCAAGTCGACGCTGATCGACGCGCTGGCGGACCGGATCGCCAAGGAGAGCTTGAAAGGGAGAATTACGCTAAACGGGGAGGCGCTGGAGAGCCGGCTGCTGAAGGTGATATCGGCGTACGTGATGCAGGACGACCTCCTCTTCCCGATGCTGACGGTGGAAGAGACGCTCATGTTCTCGGCGGAGTTCCGGCTGCCGCGATCGCTATCCAAGACGAAGAAGAAGGCGCGGGTGCAGGCACTGATCGACCAGCTAGGGCTGCGCGCAGCTGCCAAGACGATCATCGGTGACGAGGGCCACCGAGGAGTCTCCGGCGGAGAGCGGCGTCGGGTCTCCATTGGCATCGACATCATCCACGACCCCATCATCCTCTTCCTCGACGAGCCCACGTCTGGGCTGGACTCCACCAGCGCCTTCATGGTCGTCAAGGTGCTGCAGCGCATTGCCCAGAGCGGCAGCATCGTCATTATGTCCGTCCACCAGCCCAGCTATAGGATCCTCGGCCTCCTCGACCGTCTCATCTTCCTCTCCCGCGGCCAGACCGTCTACAGCGGCTCCCCCTCCGCGCTGCCGCTCTTCTTTGCCGAGTTCGGCCACCCGATTCCGGAAACCGAGAACCGGACGGAGTTCGCCCTCGACCTCATCCGTCAGCTGGAGGGTTCGCCGGAGGGGACGAAGCGCCTGGTGGAGTTCAACAAGTCGTGGCAACAGCGGAACAAGTTCCCGCCCAGGTCCGGCGCCGCCGACGAGCACGAGCTGTCACTCAAGGACGCGATCAGCGCCAGCATCTCGCGGGGAAAGCTGATGTCCGGGGCCACGAGCGATTCCGCCTCCGCCTCCGCCATGCCCACCTTCGCAAACCCCTTCTGGATCGAGATAGCGGTGCTAACGAAGCGCGCAGTGACGAACACGAAGCGGATGCCGGAGCTGTTCGCCATCCGGCTGGGGGCGGTGATGGTGACGGGCTTCATACTGGCCACCATCTTCTGGCGGCTGGACAACTCACCCAAGGGTATCCAGGAGCGGCTGGGATTCTTCGCCTTCGCCATGTCCACCACCTTCTACACGTGCGCCGACGCCCTCCCGGTGTTCCTCCAGGAGCGCTATATCTTCCTGCGAGAGACCGCCTACAACGCCTATCGCCGCTCCTCTTATGTCCTCTCCAACGCCCTCGTAGCCATCCCCTCCCTCATCTTCCTCTCACTCGCCTTCGCCGCCACCACGTTCTTCGCCGTGGGTCTCGCGGGCGGGGCGCAGGGCTTCCTCTTCTTCTTCCTCATCATCCTCGCCTCCTTCTGGGCAGGCAGCTCCTTCGTCACCTTCCTCTCCGGCGTCGTCTCCAACGTGATGCTGGGCTACACGGTAGTGGTGGCCATCCTCGCCTACTTCCTCCTTTTCAGCGGCTTCTTCATCAACCGCGACCGGATCCCGCCCTATTGGATATGGTTCCACTACATCTCGCTCGTCAAGTATCCATATGAGGCAGTGCTACAGAACGAGTTCAAGGGCGTGATGGACTGCTTCGTGACGGGGGCGCAGATATTCGACAACACGCCGCTCGGGGAAATACCGTCGGCTATGAAGGGATCGATCCTGAAGGCGATGAGCGGCGCGCTGGGCGTAAATATCACCGCCACGACGTGCGTGTCGACGGGGAAAGATATACTGAAGCAGCAGGGGATCACTGATCTCACCAAATGGGAATGCCTGTGGATTACCTTGGCCTGGGGCTTCTTGTTCAGGATATTGTTCTACATTGCACTGCTCTTAGGAAGTAAGAACAAAAGGAGGTGAAAAATATTGCAGAATTGCAAGGGAATCACCTTCATTTTATGATTATTTTGATGTTCTTGTCATGTAATTTTTCTTTTTCTTTTTTTGGCTTTTTTTTGTGCATTTATATATGAAGGGTTGTTAATGTGGGTTTATACTTTGAGAACGTAAGTGCAATTGCCTGATTTGATGCATATTAGTGAACCTCAATTCGTACAGTATCGGTGTTTCTTACTTTGTCTAGTTATGCATAAGATTATAAATATATATATATATACACATACAAATATCTCTCATTGATTCTTATATTTTTAATATAGTTAATAAATAATATGAAAATTTTGAAAGAAAATAAAAATAAGACAAAAATACACTTATGATTTTTAAAAAATGACATATGTCATTTTTATACTTGATCAAAAAATATTAATTGTACACTATCTAAAATGGGTTGAGTTAGGAGCAAGCTGCGAGTTGATCAGCTCTAATTCTCATCCCTACTTTATTTACATGAACCGTACTACTTCATTTGTGTAATGAAATCATAAGTAAAGTGGATTATGCTTAATTTTATTTTTCATTTCTAATTTTAAAATATATTGGTAATTTTTATGTAATTTATTAACGCATCTTTTTTCAAGCTACTAAAAATAACTTTCGTCGGAAACTCATAGCTTATATAAAAATATGTGATATATGTAATTTTTTAAGAATCATAAAAAATACACATGGTTCATAAAACAAAAAATTCATTGAAATCTCATATTTTATAAAAAAAAATAACATTTCTAGAGTAAATATAACTATTTTTGGAATTATAAATAAATAAGCATAGGTAAACATAATAAGTTATTTAAGTTTCAAAAAATATTTTTAATTAAAAAGAAATAATTGTGAGCATGTAGTCTCGTTGCTTATGATAAGTACTGAATCATTATCCACGTTATTTTATTTAACTTTCTATGCGCTTTTAGAAGTGAGTTTGAGAGTAATTAATTGGTGTCCTTTCTTGCAGAGGTTTAGCACCTCCGTATAAATGGGTCTTTAATTTCCACATGGGTGATGGGACTATACTTATTTCATAGGTTTAGCTCGGCCATTTAATTGGGTACGTGAACTGGCAAAATGGCTGACTTGAGGTGTCGGCCTGATAGCATTTGACCTTCTTTAAATTCCATGGTGGGAGAAGACGGTTAAGGACGCACCTCACCGCTTCAAAATTGTACGTTACCGCCACAAGAATGAGAGCCGGATAATTATTATAACTTATTATTCTTATAATTTTTAAAAGTGACAATATAAGCTTCCAAATATCAATAAGATAGACTATATACTCTCAAATATTAACTCAGTTTTACGTTAATTTTAATTAAAATATTTATATAATGTGACTACATTCAGAACTCTCACAATATAAAAGGAATGTACAAAATTCTAGTATTAGGAGAATTGTAAGACCTCCACAACTCAGTAAAAATTATTGTAATTTTATCCCTCACTGAGGAGGGTTCGAACCTGAGACATCTTCCTTTCATCATCCTCAAGTTACCACAATGGTGTTGTCATCTTAGCAATATTATATCTCATTTGATATTATAATAAAACTAATTCGCATAAAAGATAATAACCTCTCACCTAACTACAAAGGTCCCAGTCATAAGTCATACTCCCACTTAAGAGAAGAATGTCATACTCTAATTGAAAATGGGCTATCAAAATATATTCTATTAAACATTACTTTTAGTGCATTTGATATAAAAATGATTATATTTATTTAAATATCACCACTCGAAAATGATGAAGAATTTATAATTAAACAATCGATCGCAGCTAAAATATAACTAATATGGTCAAACATACATTGTATGTAAAAAAAAAAAAAAATCAATTACATAAAACGAAAGTTGTTGTCCAGTAAGGAAACACCGAATCGGTTTACCACTTTAGCATATATATATATATGTAAAATATTTTTTCAAAAAACGACCCGTTCAAAAATCTAAAAAATACAGGGTGTGTTTGGAAATGGATAAAACTTTTGATAAAAAATTTTAGAAAGTAAAAGTTGTCAAATGATGTAATATGATAGGGATAATAATTATGAGTAAAGATGATAAAGTTAAAATAGATAAGTCGGTTATCTAGATAATTGTATAGAAATAATTGAAAAGTAAGATAATTATATAGGAGAATATGAAAAATTAATTTAAAAAATATAATAATTATAGATGATAAAAAAATTTAGATTAAAAAATTTTAACTACGCATTTTTGCTCGTTGCCAAACGCACCCATAGCCAGCAGTAATGGATTTGGTTTTGGGTGTGCAGCTAGGGGCTAGGGAGGTTACGGCCGCATGCATTCTTCCTGGTGCATTTGGGCCCACCCACGAGCCATTTCTTACTCAGAATAATGGTGAGGCATTAATTGCTCATGTGCCACCTCCCATGCAACGCGTAAGCCGTCAGTTGTGAAAACCATAAAACCCGCGTCATTTTTCGCACAGCTGCCAAGGATTTTTATGTCACTCGAAAGTCGAAACGAACCCCAACATTGCAGTCGTGGACCGTCACAGCAGCATAAGCAACGCGAGGGAGAATGGGATATATCAAGCAACTCCAGGTCTCCAGCTCAACAAGGATACAACCGATCCATTTGGAAATTTGGAAATTAAATGGCCAGATTAATCTATAGTTCTGTTTACACAGATATGACTATTATCCATAATGACACCCTAAATGGTTGGTTAAATCTCATCTGCATAGCACGCATGTTTGATTGTTTGTAAAAGGAACGCATGAGAGAGAGAAGCATGACCGCATGAGATAATAGATTTAGCAACAGCTCCATTTCATCCGATCCCTTTATTAGCTTAATTGTAAATTAAATCTCATAGTTTGAATATTTTATAAGATGAACTATTTTATTTTTAAAAATATTACAAAATTGCAGGGCATTTTTTATGCTAATGTCATTGAAATCGGATTGGGGACAGTCACACGTCAGCTGGATCTACTGACACTTAGACTAGGATATGTGCCATCCGGGCTCCGGCTATGCCTCCGGATACATACAGTTAGCTTCTTAAAATGCAAGTTAAACTCATACACTAGAATTGCTTGGTTTGTACCGATCTAGTTTTGATATATTACATTTACCGTCTCCCCTTCTATTAAATTCTTGTCCGTATGACTTTTTTATTTTTAATATTTTGATGATTAATAAAAAATTCATTTATATTTAATATCGTATATATTATAATAGAAACTGTTTCATTTATTTAATATCAGTGTATATGAGTCTTATCTATAAATACATAAAATTAATATAAAATAATTTAATACTAAATATCAATTTTAAGTATTATTTTCAATATCTAAGTCATCTGAAATATTACTACTATATGGATAAATTATATTATTATATTATAATACATTTGTGAATGAATCTAAGTATTTTTTCTAATTTATACATAAATATATCTATTTTAAACAAATGTGACCGATGCACGTATTTAATTTGGATAAAACTCGGTCTTTTAGTTAAACGAATAATGTTAAATATAATGAATGAATTGAATTTTGCATGAATCATCATCATCTTAAAAATAAAATAGATTATATAAAATCACTCCTATGTAACTTGATGATAGTCTTTTTTGCAACTTGGATGATTCGTTTTGTAAACACACCTGACAGATGATCGAACTTGTAATTAGACAAATTTTAGTGTTTTACTTTGCAAAAGCCCGCTGATCATGTACACCAACGTGCAATACGGGTGGCCGAACTATTTTTTATTCTTAAAATTTTTTTTATAAATTTGCAAACGATATCTAGATCTTCTTGCTCATTGCTTGTGAAATTTGATAAATTCTTAAATTTCCCTCTGTATATAAACATATATGTCTATTTCGTTGATTTTTAAAAATCAAAATAAGATAGCTAACAAATTAAAAAGTTGTAAAATGTCTCATAAAAAATATCTAGGTAAGTCCCTTACATTTATTTAAATTTTTTGTAAATGTTTTCTTCCAAAAAAATTTGAAAATTTTGGCCACCCTTGTTACGGTAAAAGTCTTCTTTTCATCCGGCGATTTGCGTATGCAGATCGATGTATTTTGAGCGGTACCCCAAAGCACGCACATAAGAATATAGATAAGCGCCGGTGGGGGTTTCGGGGATAGTGCCGGCACGTTTGTGGTTCAACGATTATTCCTCTATGTTACAAAGATTATACATTGATTTATAATATCAGATAGCATGGTATGTGTGTGTATATATATAAATAAATAAAAAGAACATAAATCAGCACTCCTTCGTAACTTCACATTCACAGTTTGATGGGGATTTAATTTTCGTCTGGGAACCACCATTTATTGATGGTTAACTCGGACATGTGCTTGGAATTTAGTAGTAACAAATATTTTGGGTAGACAGTTTGCCTTGTATCTCCAAGGAGGATTGATAACCTTGCCCGCATTAATAAATAATAATAATACAAATTTTAAATTTTAAAGTAAAAAGACATACTATTATCATTAATATGGACTAAATCTGTATCTATAATTCTATATTGTTTAAAGATTCTTTTATATCTTTTGTTTTCTCTCTTTGTAGAGCTAACTTTTCTCTTCTCATATTCTTTTTTCAATCATTTTTTTTTCCTTAGGCCAACTGTTATATATCTCATCCTACCAGTGCGAATTGGTTGGATAGGCCAATTTGGGCCCTATCTTACTTGTTCATGTCAAATCTAATCCAACCATTACTTTAATACTGGTAATTGCATTAAAATTCAAAAAAAAATCATATCAATCGAGTGGTGTGTGAGTTATATTTTTAAAAATATACAAAAATATATATTTAAAAATCACATAAATCATTATTTTAGATAGATTGAATGTTTTAGGTGATTTAGAAATTAAATGGTGACCTTACAAGTTTTTATAATAAACAAAGAAAGTTTGTACTTTTTTATAATAAGCGTTGTACTTTAAAATCACTTTTAAGTGATTCTTATTTTTTTTTTATCTAAAAAGCCTAATAGAAATCCTCTATTTCAGCTCTCTACCAATTTTGAATAAGGATTCAATGAGGATGGACCATCAGAGCATTCATTCAAAAAGGAAAGATTTTTACAAGGGAGTTTTGCCATACACTATTGTGGATTTTCCCACTACACATGTTCAGGGATGTCATCGTTCAAAGCACTTTCTACCAAATAATGGGCTACGTTGTTACCTATAGGATCTAATTTTCATTGATCAAAGTTGTTAAGTCTAGAGAATCAATTTCAATATGGATTTTTTTGTGAGGAAAGCTATCTGCCCAAATAAAACTCCAAAGGATTGCTTGGCTTCCTTCGGCATAGTGTCCATCTCAACCATGCTTTTGCAGCAATAAAGGTCCCTTATCTCAAACAACTGCTGCCGTGCCCATTTTGTGATCCTTGACCTTGAGACCAACGTCTACATGAATCTTAAATGTCCCCTAAGCTGGTGGAGTCCATCTGCCTGGACTCACTTGAATTAAGTGATTTCAGATCTTTAGCATTCTGGCAAAAATCACAATCTGTATCAATTCAATAGTTCACCATGAAATGTCCCCCATCCGAGGTCTAATTTCTTCTACATAGAACCTATTTCTTATAGACCACATTCTCCAACATATGAAAAAGAAAATGAGAGGATACAATTTCTTGTCATCAAAAGAGATTTAACCACACCCCACAAGTTTAAAACATTAGTACTTAGAAGAAGCCTCTGTAGCTGAGTCGCAAAACCTTCCTTATTAGCTGAACCTTTGCTAAATAAATTTAACACAATCTTCATTTGTTGCATTGCACAAAAGACATGTTGGTTGAATTCGGACTCCTCTTCTGGTCAGATTTGCTCTTATGGGCAAAGAATCTATGAGCATTCTCCATTTAAAGATAACTATCTTTCTTGGGATCTTTAATCTCACAAAGTTCTGAAAGCGTACAGATTACAAAGTTAGGTTTGATTTTCTTCTGAATTTTGATTACACATTAGAGCCAATTTGTTGGCAGACTTGACTCTAAACAACCATCATTTTTGTGATTTCCCATTATCTAGGATACCTAATAGCCAACCAACAGTGCTACCTAGCCTAAAAAAAATTTAACAGCATCTCCTCATAATTTATAAGAGGTAACATGGAATATAAGACCTATTGTACATGTATTATACATTTCCATTCTAAGATTTAACAAAAAGCTTTACATTCATGCATTTACATATTTATACCATAAAGCTCTCACATTAAAAATTTTATATTCATGTTTATTCAGGCCAAATCATTCGTTTGGCAAGAAAGTTCTCATATTTCATCGGAATTACATCAAGGTAATCCAAATGATCAACATATATATACATACATATTGATTGTAGAAATGTTAAAAATACCAAAAGCATACCATGTCCATCCCTGTTTGTCCAAACCAAGCGTCTACTTTCATTAATATCAAATAGAAGCATAAGGTTCATATTATTAGAGAACACAAATCATAAACTATTGGGTTAAGTCTTTGAAGTTGTGTTCTTCTTTAGTTCCATCTTGAGATGTTTCACCCGGCCTGTAATTTAAAAACATAATAACAAATCATGTAAGTCTAAACAAACTCAATAAGTAGATAGCAATTGGTATAAAATAGAATCAAATAAAACCCAAGATGCACCTACATTAATAATAATGAAGAAAACTAACACCTAAAGGACCAGACATGATGTATGTACATGTGTCTAATAACATATACATACAATCACATGTCTCTAGTCTTTACCAGACTGTGCATAACCCTCTTCTCATGTAAATCAAGAGTTATGAATAATCTTTTTCTCTTGTCAATCAAAGATCATGAACAGCTCTATCTATCAATACAAACTGCTCACATATAGCTTTTCTCTAAAGATGACATAATGCAATACAATTGAGCTCATGCATGTGCGCATTAACTCAATACAACACAAGATCATTCTAACAAACACGACACAATAATCATAAGAACCAATATCACAAACTATTCATACGTCTCTAATATTTCAAAACATATTTATTCTCAATTTAACATATCATTTGTCATATTGGCATTTCATCAAACATTACTAGTTGTTCATATTCAACTGTCATATTCAAGTCAGCATACCTCTCATGATAAGAAAATGTTTATATGTCAACCATGCCACAAGAATCATCTAATAACTCTAAATTTTTCTATGTTATGTCTAGCCTTGTCTCCCTTCACATCCTAGATCGCCCCATCCATAAATTGTAAGAGTAGTGTTCACCCCACATTCACTAAAATACAATAAGAATTAAGATCCTACTATAGATTCAAAAAGAAAAAATCATCTTCTCATCTAGATCATAATTTTTTCTAAAATCAACAGCCGTAAATTCGAATCTTCGGGATTTCGAACTCTTTTTATGCAAATCAATGACCTTCAAAACAACTTAGAGAGTTCTTATGAAGGTTTAGGGTTGAGTTGAAGACTAGGGAGAAGAAGAAAAGATAAGGGAAAGAAGTAGAATGAGAAGGAAACGAACGAAAGCGTCCCATACACCCTCCTTTTAAATGACTCTTGCCAGTTATACTGTTTGGGCCAACCATGGGTCGTGTAAGTGTCTACAGTCAAACAACATATCAAGTATACACCTCTAAATCAATACTCAACAAGTCACATCATAATAAAGTAATTGCACACAAATATACTAATGCACAACTCGTAACACATGTCTTATATACTCATGAACTATATCTCATATAACCCTATATGCCAAAACCATAATACATGCATTCATGCATGCATGACATGTCCTCACATGTATCATCTCTATATACATTTTATGTGGCACTAATATCATTAACTATTAGTTATGTATTTTTAAATTACCTCATGGTCAAGGAAAATTATTATCAAAATACTTAGTCCTCACAATTTTTAGTGTCTAGAATCTGCAATCATCAAGACCTCCATCTGAAATGAGAACATTTCTGACAACCCTCTAACCTTCATCATCCACCACCCTTTTGACAGCTATTTCATTCTAGTATCTATTTAACTAATCAATGAAGTCACTAATTTTGTAATTTTCTAGAATCTCCAATGGGAGGGATCCCACCTTTACCAATTTTGATGTAGCCTAATTATCTTTAAAAAATTGAATCTTTTGCCCATTTCCTAGTTGCTACTTGCAACCCATCTTCAATAATTGGACAACCTTTAACATACTTTTCCAAATATAATAATCAGAAGCCTTCGATACATAGTCACATCGATCATGATTTGGATAATATTTTGCCTTCAAAATTTTTTGGCTTAAGGATTCAAGGTTTTTCAATAACCTCCATACCTGTTTAGATCATAGCGCCAAATTGAAAGCCTCTAATCTTCTAAAACTTATGTCTCCCTCCTCCGTAGGGATGCACATTTTCTTCCAAACTATCCTACGTATCCTACACTTTCCGTTCTACTCATCCCTCCAAAAGCAACTAAATTAAAGCCTCGATATCTCCACAAAGTTTTTTAGAAGGAAAAATAGGCTCATAGCATGAATTAGGGTTGCTTACGCCACTATTTTTAATCAAAATCTCATCCCCCTCCATTGTAACTTTCCTCTTCAACTCTGGATTTTCTACCTTACCTTCTCTTTAATATATTTGAAAACTTGATTTCTTAACCTTTCCATCCATGAAGGCAAACCTAGATACTTGTCAACATGTCTACCATTGGATCCCAGTAACTATTGCAACTGTTTCTTCACCTTCATTCTAATACTTTCCTTAAAAAATATGGTCGTTTTGTCAGTCAACGTTAAGACGCTTTCCAGAATCTTTTAGATTTGAATTAAACGCCTGACGCTGTCCCTCTGGGCAGTGCCGGCTCACTTTGCTAACGTTTTGAGTATGATGAGCCTGATCAGCTTCCCATTTCTTACTTTGTGCGAATTTAACGGTGCAGCACATTAGTAAATAAACCCAAATCACTTGATTTCAAGACATGGACCGTTTGCATGCATGAAGGTGGGTTTTTATTTTATTTGCTAACGTTTTTTTTTTTTTAACCCACCTATCCGAACAACCAAATAAATCAAATTGCTATTGAAGGAATACTTAACAAGGAAGCATGGTCCAGAGCTGCTCCAAATTCAACGACCACGAGTCGACCTGTCCCGGTGGGTACATGTCGGCACATGGACCACCTTACTAGCACTTCTTCTTTAGTTTGAAATGGCCAATATATATACAAGTCTTCCTAGCTAGCACAATGACCTGCGATCTTCCATGCGTGCATTAATTACGGCCCACCGGCACAAGAGGTTGATTTCTTCGTGGCCTGTCCCTTTCTCCGTATAAAGACGAAAAAATAGGTGCGTGTGATTAATTGCCTCGATGATTCATGATACATATCTTTGTTTTATGATTAAGGGATGATATCGTCTGACCCCATTTCAGAGAGCAATGTTTTGGGTAAACTTGGCTAGCCATGTACAAGCAGATAAGCTCGTGATATTTATACGAACATGTGATGACCGCACAAGAAGATGAAGGTCAATCGACGTGGTCGTCTCCGATGAATAATTACTAATTAATGATGATTGAATATTCCCAGCCGAGAAAGGACAAAAGAAAAAGAAAGGAGCATACCATCGGATGGTAGCCAGACCCAGTAAGTATCTTCTAGGGCTGGAAGCTTTGACAACCCAAAACTTTGTAAGGGATGATTTCGAAATCTAATGGGCCGAATCCCTGTTGTTCAGGCAACCGAAAAAACTCTCGATACTCACCCGTAAAAGGCTTTTAGAGAACTCCACCGATGCTGTAAAACTCGCTCAAATAGTCAAATTAGTTTATTTGATTCGATCGTTGTTTTAAGCACTTCCGTAGGATTACTTGAACCGGACCATGAGTAAATCGATTACTAGTCGCTGCAACACTTTTGAATCCTAAACTTTTTACTCTTCATACTATCATATTATTTTATTTTTTAATCATTTTTCTATCTTACTACCTTTTCATCATTTTTAAACAACTACCGATATAACTAATTTATTTATTTTAACTTTTTTCTTTTTATTATTCATCATTACCCCTTCCACATTATCTTATTTTCTTTCATTTTAAAAACTTTTATACTAAATTTTTTTTAAGTCATACGTCAAAAACTTTTATTCTAACAGTTTTATCGTTTTCCAAGTACATCCTAAATTGCAAGTTTTATGAGACCGTACTCATCTTATAAAAAAGAAATTAAAAACATTTCTGCTTTTTTTTGTACGCAGGCTTAGAACTCTGAAGATAGGGAAATATGCTGTGGATTTTTCACAACAGGATAATTTTACATTTTCCCTCTACATATAAAAAATTCAGTTTTGGAATTTTGGGAATGATTTTATTTCAATTTTCTTCCATAGCCCTTCAATGTCTGTTGATTACAAAGCACATGCATAAAATTCAAAATACGAATGTAATTCTTTCCTCAATTTTTAATTTTCCACATGCATTAAATTTTCTAAATTTCCAAATACTTTGTTGGGCGATAATATTTTTTAAACAAAGATTGATACAAATTCCAAAAGAGGGGGATATCTGTGCCACTCCATTTTAAGATTATCTTAATGATTAAATTAAAGGGTTAATCTTGAATATATCCACTACATTTGCCCTTAATTACAAATATATATATTAAGTTTGAAAACTTTTATATATACCCACTAAGTATGAGTGAAATTTTATCTGTACCCATTCTGTTAGGCACAATTAAAAATTATCGTTATTCCTCATAAGAAATGTCTAAAATGCTCCTTTATTAGTTAATAATAATAGTCATTTTACTATGGTAGAAGTTGAACAATGTGATGAAAATTTATCCAACTTGAGAGAAAAGTTAGACTGAATAAGTTTTGACGGACTGAATATGACACTAATAATAGTAGATGCTAGATCATCAAGAATATTTTAGAATTTTAAAATTATTAAACATTCTTAATTGTCATATTTGATATATTTAAAATTAACAAAATACTTAGTGGATATATATATGAAAGATTTCAAACTTAGTAGATATATTTGTAATTAAGAAAAAATGCAATGGGTATATTTTAAATTAATTCTAAATTAAATCTTATTCATTCATTTTGTTTAACACATTTTTGTTTTAACATATTATTAGAAATTACTTTAATCAAACTCTTAGCCGGGTCGTACCTGCTAAAAGCGTATATAATCATGTGCTGTAAATAATATTTTAAGATGTTTAGATTTTGAATACAGGGGTTTCAACTAGGGCTCATATACATCTTTTATTTTGAAGAAATCATATTTCTTTGTTAAATAAATTGCTTTAAATAGATTATTTGGATTGAATTTTTAATTCATGATCAAGGTAGACCAAAATCCATGTAATATACTAAAATCTTCAGTGGTACGCGCTGTATTTTTCCTCCTAAAAATATTTATTTCTCTTTATTGACATGTTAAAATGAGTAAATATTGAGGATAATAAATATAAAAATATTGCAAATATTTTAGAAAAATAAGAAATATATTAGTTGGACCAAAATAAAGAGAGTAAATCGTGATAAGACATGGAATGATGACAAATAGACTAGCCGAAAATCCACACATTTTGTAAACTAGCTTAGCTTAAGCTTAGGCTTCGTTTGGCCTTGTGTTAAGTGTTGTAATAAAAAGTTATTAAGTATTTGACAATGTCATTTAAAAAGTGCTTTTACTAATGATGTCACGTTTGGCTAAAATATTAAAAGTGCTTTTAAGCATATAAAATTACAAAGAGAGACATGAAAGCAATTTAAAATTTAGCTGTTTAATAGAAATATTTTATCATGCATTATTAATTAGACATTGTATAAATTTTAATTTAGAAATATATTTTATAAACTTAAAATGCAAAAAGAGGCAATATTTTTCCCAATTCCTAAAAAAATACGTTTAGAACTTATTGATTTGAATTTTAAAATAATATATATCCATTTCTATTCAAACATATTCAAAAAAAATAGATAAAACTTAATTTAATGGGATTGAATTATTGGGAAATAAAATAAATTAAATTTGGTGAATGAATAGAATTAGATATTATGCATTAGTATTAAAACATTTAATGATATTAATATTAAAAGTACGAGATCATTTTTAAATTTATAAATGGTGTATAATAAAATAATTTTAGAAACAACAAAACAAATCAATATATAAAATTTCAAAGCCTATATTTTAAGTGTACAACTGTGACTCACAACATCCAAAATAAAAATAATGAATAATCTTGATGAAAGGAAATTAGTACTGTGAAGCCTACGTCTATGTCCTATATTTTTTGTGATCTTGCTATGGCCATGGTTACTAGTAGAATATCATGCATATATCACCGGCAAGGTGGCAACATTTTTGTCTTTTTTCTCATGAAAATATGCAATGGACATATGCCATTCCAATAAGTATGAAACTGGAGCTTCCTTAAATAACAGTTTTTCTAGAATTGCCAATTTGAATAAACTATTTTAACATTCAGCCCTACACTATAAAATTCGATAAAATTGCTTTTATGTGAAAATAAGTCCGTTTAAGGGATTTAAATGCTCGGCCAAACATAGGTTTAACTACTAAAAATAAATGCTTATTTTATAAAATACAACATCCTTGAATGAAATCTGTATTTTTATTACTTATGCAATCTATTTATTTTCAATAAAAAATTTATTCTCAATGCTAGTTATTTTCACTAAAAAAAATTATTCTCAATACACATAATTATATTCTCATCCTAAATTACTGGTTATAATTTTGGATATTGTATCCGTTGGAAGACTACTAAGGAAGCCCTCAGGTTGGGATTCCAATTCTGTGTACCCAGGTACACTGAAGTCATTTTAATTTTTTATAAAAAAAAATTATACAAGAATTAATCTAAGTATATTTAATATATGTATTAATTTTTATCATTTTTAGAATATTTTAAATATTTATTTTCGATTTTTGAAAATTAGTGGCATTTTAGTAATTTAAAAATTACCTAAAATTTACTAAAATGCCATTAATTTTCAAAAATAAAAAATAAATATCTAAAATACTCTAAAAATAATAAAAATTGATACGCATGTTAAATATATTTAGATTAACACTTGTATAAAAAAAAATTCAAAAAAAAAACGGATTAATGCACCCGATGCAATGAAGCACACGATCGGGATCCTTCATGTTCCATGCAAAAAGCCTTATAGACGTGGGATATAGAGTTTTATTTGTGTGAAGATCATATGCCTGGAGATAGACGTTCCTCATAGGTTTCCCAAAGCCCGTGCTTTGCCCTGAAATTACATCAATGTCATCTCCTCTGTGCTTTCGTTTGCAGCTAGCTAGTCGCCTGCTTCGGGGATATGAGAGAGAACGCTGCGTTCGTTCCCTCCTACGGGCCAATGCAACACCTGAGATATACTGCTTCGCCTTCAAATCCAATCAGAGCCTACCAGCACCATCGTAAGAGCAAATCTATTTCTTCAATCTTTTTTGAGGATCGGTGCCTCTCCTTGATTTTAACTCTTTCGTGTACGATTTTGGAAATTTCTGTTTTAAATTTGCAAATGTTTTGGAAGAAAGAGTCTCTTGGTGAGATTCCGCTTCAAGCAGAGTAAGATTGAAGTGGGCAAGAAGTTGCCCTAGTGAATGGCGTCCGTAGTTGCCCGGTTTTCTTGATGGTGAACGCATCCCAAGACCCGAGGATTAGATCTGGCGGCCGGCAGCACATCGAAGAGCGGGAGCAGTAAAGGAATTGAGTTTTCACAGGGGAGGATGAGGAAGTACTGAATTAGAAGATGAGAAAGAAGAATCCGTTGGATGACAAGCTGCGTTCTCTCCTCTTGGTTTTAATTACTCAATTGTTATTCGTCCTACACAGGCTCCAAGAATCGAAGGAAGATGATGAAAGCCGCTGAAACGTATGAGAGTGCGAAAAGCGAGAACGATCAGCCATTTGAATAGATTAGATTTTAGATCTTACGCACGTGGCATGCGATGGTATGTATGATGCGTAATCTAGGCTCGGTGACTCAGCCGATGTTTTATGATCCTCATCGTTATTATTCTATTTCTTCAGGCTCTTTGCGTAACGTCTTGAAAAGGCAGAGAGATCCAACACTTATCTTCAAAGAACCACCTGTCGCCGTCACTTTGTATCTCTCATTAAATTACGAAAATTTATGATGGTGTGGTGGGTCCAATCCATTTGTTGAGTTTCAAGTGCTGGGAAGTTGGATATAGGAACGCTTGCCGGGAGAGAACAGAAAAAGGGCCCCATCTTGCCTATTGGCTTGTCCATAGTTAATAAGTGAATGTCAATAAGCAGGCAGCTACCATTGTGTCTTTGTTTTCTCTCCTCTTACCCAAATCTTGGGTAGTTATTATTTGTATATCTGTTAGTTCAGAATCCTGCAATCGGTCTTCTGACTATTCTGTTCTTGTACGGAACTCTTCTTTCTAGTGTGAACAGCTCATAAGTGCAACATATAGAATTATCAATCACAAAACTGAAATATGACTTTTCAAGTTTTCTAAAAAGAGGCGAATAGAAGATTTGAGTTCTGTTGGTCCTAGGAGTTAAATGCTTCTCTCTTCTTTCTTGAAATTAAATGAATCTTTCAAATTCCTCACAAGAGGTAGAGCCACTCTCCTTTACCAACTGCTAGGTAAATATTTTCTTCCTATGACATACATGGTGCGATTCCTATCTACCAGTGTTGAGATTCACTAACTAGCTTATTCTTGCCTATTTTTGCAAGATCAACGGAAAGAGAATAGACAAGGCTGTATTATTCCCTCTTAAATTGATATTATTCCATATGTTTAAATGTTCTTATTCAAGGATTCAAAAAGACTTTGTTTGTGCATAGAATTGGACATGATTGGAGAATTTGCCGCAGATGGGTTTGTTTTGTGTCTGTACGGCTCCTTGTGGAGTATATTCACATCCTGCCTGATGACATAAGTTTGTTGGTTTATGTAGTAGTAATAGTTGCATATTAGAATCCTGATAGATTCCAGAATGCAGGTCAGATGTGTCTCAACTCTAGTCTATTCTCTGGTTTACATGCAAGTGCAAATCATAAATTAGTGGTCTTTCCATCTGCTTAACAACAATATAGCCAAGACATGGATATCCAGACCCGTATGGTTTAAGGTGACTCTACTTCAAACCAAGTCCACAGTCAGTTCTTTGTCTTTATTATTTGTATATGCATTTTTTGCCTAGTCTTGCAGTTCGTCTTTTGAGGGTTCAATTCTGGCACTGCAACAATATAAAACCTACCTGATGCAGTGAATTCAATGGTTTGTTCAGTAATGCAAATAACATACATTAGGGGGGCTAGATTAAGCCAGATAGAATGCAGTTCAAATGTGTCTAATCTTGTATTGACTTACAAGTGTAAATTATAAAGGTAAATTATTCTAGTCTTATCAATGTTAACCACAATCCAAACACAAATTAATGATGTCAGTCTTTGTTGTAAATATCAAATTACATTTCATCGATCTTTCTTATGCTGTCAGGGTGTGCTTGGGAACAGGTAAAAGTGTTTTAAAAATTTTAAAAAAAAATCCTCGCTAAACATTTTTACTTCTTTTACTACAATTTAACATCTTAACTACTGTCCTACTTTTTTTATTATTACCTCTACCTTGCTATCATTTTTTCACATTTTTCATATGAGTATCCTATTTATTTTAACTGCATTCTTTTATTTTAAATTATTACTCCTATCATATATTATATCACTCTCTCACTTTTTAAAAATTTTTCCCATGCTCACTTTCTCCACCTTTACTTTTACATCTTCCAAAACAGGCCCTTATTTTGTGGTCTTAAATTCTTTTTTCTTTTAGATGTAGAAATTTTGAATTTCGATGATGAATTAATCAACCATAAGTTTTACTTTGATATTCGAAGAATAATCTTCGTAAAGTCAAACAATCTAATGACTTCATTAGTTGTTTCTTCCTCTATAGTTTTGCAATGTGTTTGTTTTTCCAACATAACCTTTGTAATATTGGAGTGTTGAATAGTTTCTTCCTCCATAACAATGGAGTTTTCTGATGTTTATGAATGAACTTTTCATTGTGGAAATCTTTAATAATCTCAGCTTTATCATTGGACACTCTTTCTTTTGCCACCAAATCGACCTGCATTACTTGTTTTTCGACTCAAACAATGGATTATTTCGTATAGACATTTTAATGGCCAACTCTTTTAGGTTCTTGAATGAGCAATTGATTATCATCATGTGTAAGAGAAGTTGTGCAACTTTGATTTTACCCTCGATGAAACCTGTTTTACATTGTAATGTTTAAAATTACTTCGTAATGTTTGTTTTAAATGTCTTTCAAATGTGTCAAAATTTTGATTTATAGACGCGCTCACCTCAATTATAAAAGTTAACAAGTTTGATAATTTAGTAGGAGAAGATGATGTTGATCATTATGATTTGAAAATTGATCAATATCATTAAAGGAATTTGTGTTATTTCAAGAAGGACGATTTGTATAACCCTTAGCTTTTTTTCTTTTTTTTTTTATTTTGTTGTTTGTTGTTCTAAACTCACTGTCATTTGATGTACTATATTCCAGTTTTTTGAACTTATACTCATGAACTTTGACCTAAATTATAATTTAAACATTCACAATAGTCTTCACCTTATTAAAAAGGAGACATCTTTATCTCACTTTTAACTTTCCACTTATGATAATGTTGAGCTTATTCTTCTGTGCGTTGGTTATATTGTTGCAGCTAATGAAATATTTTGATTGCATATTTATATTCTCTTTTGCGAAGAAAACCTTTATTTCAAAATTGCTTTTGATTTAAATGATTCTGAATAGCAAGAAATCTCAGATTTGTCAGCAGTTCCTCGACTTGTCTTTTAACTTGAATGTTGCAAATTGTCACTTTCATTTCTGCTTATGTGATATCATGCAAAATGGTAATCAATATATTCTACCTTGTCTTGAAATAGCTTCATATTTTCACTAGTATCATTGGTATGAAACAGGATTCGTTCATCTCTCTCTTCTTGGTAAGATGACCATAATTAGAATATTTTGCATTTGAATAACATAAGTGTTGATAAGCATAAAGATATCAAGGGAAAGCATTAGATGACTATTGAAAAGATCTTTTTATCAACTTGCTGAAAGGTTTTTGTTTTGTAAATTGGTATTTCTTAATATTTTTAAAATGGGTATTATAACATCCTTTGTAGTTTGGTTTGGAAAAGCAAGAAGTTGTTTTCTTCTCTTTTTAAGCAGTTTTTGTCAATATCTTTTTAAAAAATAATTTTATAATTTTAAAGTTTTCTGCTATTTAAAAAATTGTTTTGCAACCAACTCCTTATAATCTTCTTTCAAATAAATCTTTATTTTGATGTTATTAATTTTTTTTCCAACCAACTCCTTTTAATTTTTGTTGTTCAAACAATTCCTGAATTTTACAGAAAAATCCCAGCCTTTGAATCTTGCAGAAGTGCCTTTCGCAACTTTTGAAATGAAAATAAGTATATATATATATATATATATATATATGAGACCCGATCGTGTGCAGTATATATGCTTATAATATACACACAAACACAAATCATGATTTAAAACAGCTGACTGTTTTGAATCCTAATCCCATACATATATACGTATGAGGGTCCGCTTATTTTCATAAGATCTTAGAAATTGTTTTCAATTTAAGAAAAAAAAACTAATTTCGAAGAAACTATTTCTAGAAAAATTTTCATTCAACTCTATCATTGTTTTTTTTTTTTTAATAGGATATTGTCAACAATGCATTTATATATAAAATTTTCATCCAAAAGTTCTATCACTTTCCAAATACCACCCTCTGTTTGCAAAAACAGTCTTATCAGTGATGAAAGTTTGAATTTTCAACAAAGTCAAACTTTGACCTCTTGAATTAGACCCGCTATGATCAAGATCAAGTGGTGCATCATCTAATGATGCTCTTACATTTAACTGAGACACAAAACTTGATCAAAGTTAATGATGATGACATTTTTGCAAACGAAGTTTATAAGCATGTCTTTTTGCGAACGAAGTTATGGATAAAAATTTTAAATTAGCATGGAGATCTTCTTACTTTTGTCCTAATGTTTTCTATAGATATTTCATGGTTATTATTGCTCAAGTTATTTAAGTAAAAATATTTTAATTTTGATATCTGAATTACCAAGAAGAGAGATATGGGCATATTTAATTTCACGCTAATGATGTTCGTAGTGAATGAAACTATGGAGATTTCAAAATTAGGTGAGGTTTATTGAGTACTATTTGCATATTATCGTATGAGTTGGAAGATGAAAAGATACAGTTAGCAATGTCTATGTTAACAAATGAGTTGAGGAATTTATGACATCCGTTTTTGAGATTCTATATGGTTCAACTTGGCCATACTTTAAAGCAATTTTAAAGTAAAAAAATTTTTGTACGGAGGGTATGATATATTACCAAAATAATTTTATCAGTTGCAATAAAGTAATTGAAGCGTTGAGGAATATGTTGAAAAGTATTATTCATGGACAGTTAAAAGTGGTATAGACATATTTTCTTTGCAATGAAGTGGAGGTTATCGTTAAAGTTTAAACTATAATTTAAAAGTCAAAGTTGATGAGTATATAATTGAGAGACTGGAATAAAATACATCAAATGATAAAGAGGGTTAAGAAAAATAAATAACAAAATATAAAAGAGTTAAAGCTAATGATTATGCATATCATTTTTCTTCAAATAACCCTTCCTCCTTTTGTAGTGATAAGCTGAAGCTTCTCTTATCTAATTATTATCCTTGGAAGCTTTTTATAATGAGTTCGAGCGATGAAATAAATCAAAAGATTTGGTATATTTGAAAAGTATTTCGATAAATAAGGAAGTAATTTTCCAAAGTGCAAGGAGTCACAAGGTTTCATTTCGTGCGCAAAACAAAGTCTAAACTTTTCCTGCGCTTGACGGTCAATTGTGAATTTTGAACCTAAAGAGTTTGGTATTGAAAATACTATATTAGATAATTCATCGTAGAATTGGGGAAGCAAGCAATAAAAGTTGATTGAGTAGCTTAAGGAAAAAAATCTAATGGACAAAATGGGATATTATTGATGATTTCCAAAATGAGACATTCATTTGTAAATATTGGTAGAATTCTGTTATTGTGTGAAAGAAGGATCTATTCAATATTTTTGATATTATAAAAGAGGAGATTGAAAAAGACAAATCTAATGTGAAAACTATAGATAAAGAACTTGATGAAGGGATTAATTATTTGATTTTAAGAAGAACATTCATGTAACATCAAGGGAGAACTCAAGTTTGATTTGATTCATTATAGATGCAGCTCTAAGAAAAAAGTGCCCATGTACACGAAATAGAATTATGAAAGAAGGTCAAATAAATCCTATTTGATTATTTAACATAAAGGATTACATTATTAGCCAGTGGTAAAATGAAGGGAGACGAAATACAAATACGAAACTGGATATGATCAATCTTCAAAATTATAATATTAAAAAAGTATATGATCAACATGTGTAACGCAGTTGTCTATTTATTCGGAAATGAAATGCCCAGTAGCTAATTTAAACTCCCATATCAAATAATAATAATAATAAAGGAAAACAAAATTGGATGGGGACTTGGAAGTCTGCCACGAAAATTTCAACATTGGACCAAGTTATAACTCCAGATGATATATATAGACTAACATCTTGTTTATGGGTCACAATTGGGACGCACAAACATCAGTGAATTGTGCAATATTGCTTACAAAATAGCAGTTTTGAGTCGGCAAACGTCAAGGCTCTCATCCATACAGCTTATAGGCCAACAAGATGAGCCAATTACTATGAAGACCTACTGCTATATCATGCCCGGGCATCAGGAGATTTTCGCAAATGAAATCTACCAAAGCATGGGGACCTAAAATGAGTCTCCAGAAGGCACAACACATCAGAGGAACACAAGAAATCAAAAACTCATGAAAAACTAGCCAAATTACAATTTCCATAGACACCACAAATCAAAAGGAACGCCAGAAGTTTCATTGGCTCCGAAAATTAACCGTCAACTCCATTTACATACAGAAAACTAAAAATCCTAAAAACTTCTGAGAAAAAATTACCATCATCGTGATGGAGGCGAGGAAGCTTTTGGTAATGACGACGACGAAACCGAGGAGCCTCACCGGATTAGATAAACTCAAATCTTAAACTTTATTCTAATATTAGAATTGAGATGTTATTCAAGTTTGAATTGGGTTAACATTAATTTCAATCTTAATTTTGAATTAAAATTCAAATTACTCTCAAACTAATAAAAATTAAAATTTACCAATAAAAATAATAAACTCTTTGAAAATTATTATATTTACACCAACTAATTTTAAAATATACTTTATGATTATAATAATTTACTTATTCATAATTTCTAGATAAATACATTGACTTATAATATCTTTAATTTTGATAAAAATTAATTTTTTAATTAAAAACAATGCTAAGTATAATAAATATAATGAATTTACTATCAACAATCAAAGTAAAAAATAAATAAGGTCACATGAAATTATTATCTAAATAAATTTAATAAAAATAAGACATTTTATAAAAAAAATAGAAATTGTTAAATGATATGATATAATAAAAATAACGATAAAGAATAAATAGACTAAAATTAAAATAAATAAATTATTTATGTAGATAATTGTGTAGAAATAATTAAAAAGTAAAATAATTGTATAGAAAAATGTAAAAAAATGATTAAAAAATACAAAAATTGTAAAAAGTGAAAAATTTTAAATTAAAAAATTTTAACTTAACAACTTTTACTCTTTAACAAACACACTCTAAGGGTGTGTTTGGTTGGAGGTAAAACTTTTAATAAAAAATTTTTGAAGTAGAAGTTATCAAATCAATAGAAAGTAATATGATATAATAAAAGTAATAATAAAGAATAAAGAAAATAAAGTTAAAATAAATAGATTAGTTGTATGGGTAGTTGTGTATAAATGATTAAAAAATAAGATAGTTTGTATAGAAAAATGTGAAAAAATAATTAAAAAATAATTAAAAAATAGAATAATTATGAAAAGTGAAAAGTTTTAGATTGAAAAATTTTAATTAACATTTTTTTGCCCTAAACAAACACACCCTAAATTAACATGTTTTTAACCCAACCAAACACACCCTTTGTATCATTTTTTCTTGAGAATTTCTTGCAGTTTTGTGAACACCAATTCTTTTCATTGAAGATATAGATACATCCTTGAGAGTGATTTCACAGTCGGTATCAAATGTCTCTAGAATGGAATGAAACTACAGTAATCCTAAAAAATAACAAGAAAACGAACATTAGCTCAAAACCATACAGTGGGATTCCATTTTTGAACCGAGTAAGCGGGAACAAGAACCGACGGCCTCAACCCTTCCGCATCCTAATCACATAAGCATCGGAGGTGCCTCTTTCTTACGCGGCTCCACTTCACCAGCTGCCCCACCTCCATCACTTCACCATTTCTTGACAGCAAGACTTTATTACAAAAAAGAACACCCCCGCTTAGCCCCCAAACCCATAAAGAGTCCTTCCCTGCCTCTTCAGGGCATACACCACGTCCATCGCAGTCACCGTCTTCCTCCTGGCGTGCTCCGTGTACGTCACAGCGTCTCGGATCACATTCTCCAGGAATATCTTCAGCACACCCCGCGTCTCCTCATAGATCAGACCGCTGATCCTCTTCACCCCGCCTCTCCTCGCCAACCGCCGGATCGCTGGCTTCGTAATGCCCTGGATGTTGTCCCGCAGGACCTTGCGGTGCCGCTTTGCCCCGCCCTTGCCCAGACCCTTGCCGCCCTTTCCGCGCCCAGACATCTTCTACCCTTCCCGCTTTCGCCTCCTGTGAGATTAACGTTTCAGATGAGCATGAGGATTGACCCCCGGGTAATAGGAATTGAAGCGGAAAGAAGAGAAGAGAAGAATGCAAGGGAGAGGGAGCTGACCTGACCTGAATTTCCTAAAGCTTCGGACGTCGAGATGCGCTGCAGAGATGCTGACGAGAGTTGGGTGGTTTATAACTTTAAATAGAGTGGTCGGGCGGGGAAGGGCGCAGAAATAGATTTTCGGCTTTAGTATTTGGCGCGCTTCAGCATCTGTTGATTGTTTCGTTTGGACGGCTGGGATGGTTCTCTGTCTAATGTGCGGATCGATGACGTGGAAAAGACTGGTTCGAAATAGATTTGGTGGCCCGCGCATTTTGTATTTGGGATTTTGACGGCGGGGTGTGCTTCTCCTCCCCCCCCCCCCCGAAGCCGCGGGCATATGAAGGATTGCGACTTGCAACCTGGCCAAAATCCGTCAATGTGTATTTATTTGAAGTGGTGTCCGGGGAGCCGTAAAATTTTTTTTTTGAAACTTTTTGAAATAAAATAAAATAATATGAATTACGAAAATATCACTGATTTTAAAAAATTAAAAAAATATCTAAAAATATCAAAAATGGTAAAACTTAATACACATAAATTAACAGTTGTATCAAAAAAATGCAAAAAAAAATATAAAATAGGTAAAATGCACCAGAGCGCACAGATGCTAAATGCACTCAAGTGCATTTAGTCAGCTCCTCCGATAAAAGTAGTGATGATGAGTAAAGAGAATAATATTAAAATAGATAAGTTAGTTATATGAATAATTATGGTTAAATGATTAAAAAGTAAAATAGTTATACATAATATGTCAATAACGAATTAAAAAATATAATAATTATATAGAGTAAAAAGTTTTAGATTAAAAACTTTTATGACTAAACAAACACATCTTAATTATAAAAATTTACAAACTAAAGTTTTTTAATTAAAAATTTATTCACTATTTGCAACTATCGTATTTTTTAATTATTTATTTATAGCTTTTCGTACGACTAATCTATTTTCAACTATTTATACATAATTACTAATACAACTAATTTATATATTTTAAGATTATTCTCTTTGCTCATCATTGTTATCTTTATTATATCATATCATTTGTTTTGTTTTAAAAAACTTTCATCCAAATGTTTTATTACTTTCCAAATACACCTTAGGCAACGAAAATATTATTTTCAAATATAATATAAAAACTATTTTGAAATTTTGATTTGGAATTGAAACGAATCCAATTTTAAAAGATATAGTGGAGTAAGTTTATTATCAATTCGACATAAAATCTAGTAGAATAAGATATCAGGTTTTTAAAATAAATTAAGGTTAAGGCTGACCTGAATGCACCCAGCCTAAGTTGCCCCTTAAGCACAAGCGATTGACTGATTGCTGATCACTAGGGAAGGGGTACAAATCGATAGAATGAAAAAGTAATGTTTTCTGTAAACTAGTATTGAAAATTGACAGTTTGCTCATAACTTGCATGGGATAAGTGGACCAGATAAAACCAAAAAAAAAAGTACTACTGTGTTGTAAAAAAAAAAAAAAACTGTATAAAAAATGGTAAAGGCATGTTATTATTTTTTTAAAAACGACGGTAGTAATTTTAGCAAACCGAAGATAGTATTTCGTCATTGTCCCATTTAATTTGTGGCAAAGTAAATGTTAAGAAGGATGAAAAGACGGCGTTAGGATAAGAATGGGCTAGGATTTCCATTCCCGTTTATGTCATTCATATCTGATCCCAGTAACTTAGGGGTGCAAGTCGGTCCGGGTACCTCCGGGTAAGGGTGGAACCTACATTTACTTATTTTTTAAAAACGTCTGCCCTACCCTATTTTAGACTGGGTCGGTCCGAAGTCTACCCTACCCAATTTTTTCAAGTGCGGGTCGGTTCCGGTTCGGTTCTAAATCGGTTACTAAAAATGTCATGCATCCAAATTGGCTCCGAATACATAAATACTATTATATGAAAAGAATTTTCCAATAAAACAGAAATACCATTAACCAGCATTCTGTCAATTTGATAGTGAATTTTTTTTATCACATATTTGATAGTAAACTTAAGCGGCTTACTTCATGTCATTTTCACAACATCTTTATACCTATGCTACAGGTATTTCATCACTTTATATTGGGGTTCTGATCTAATTCAACTGGTTGAATAGAAAATGTACTGCAAGTGATCAAGATTAGCTCTTCGTGGCCCTTGATTCAAAATACAGGGCAAAAAATTGGACATTATCACACCAAACAGGTAAATAACAATGTCTTCAACTGTCTTCAAGCATCTAAATAGAGTTTAAAACCACAAATAAGTTCAATCAACATAAGTCAGAAAATAGCATATAAATTAAAATACATACTAATTCACAACCACAAGTTTATCATACAAAATTAATTCAACTACTCATTTACAATCACGAGTATACCATACAAAATTAATGCAACCAATAGTGCATATCTGCAATACATGAGACATTATTTTATCTCAAGAAATAAAGATTGCTGTCTCTGGGTGCTGTAGCAATGTTACTGGAAGCCCACGATGGCTGCGACAACCGACCAAGAGTTAATAGGGTTAATTTGATGAAAAACCCAAAATAAATAAATAACCAAAGGGAAAACTAAGATCTTATCAACACTCGTTGCAGCCTTCCTGAAAGAGTGAAGAAGAGAGACTGGAATCAAAGATCAGAGGAGCGGAGACGGAAAAGATGGCTGCAAACAAACACTTCGGACGAGCAACTGCTGCTAATGGGAGAGGAGATGGCGCTGGGAGAGGATAGGGCACCAATTGAAGGAGGAAAAATTTGTAGGCTGCAGAGCACGAAACTCGGAGAAGAGTAACCAACGGTCAGAGATCGGAGGAGCGGAGACGGAGAAGATGGCTGCAAACAAACGCTTCGCGCGAGCAACTGCTGCGAATGGGAGAGGAGATGGCGCTGGGAGAGGATAGGGCACCAATCAAAGGAGGAAAAATTTGCAGGCTGCAAAGCACGAAACTCGGAGAAGAGGAACCAATGGTCGGAGATCGAGAAAGAGACGACAACGGAGATGCTGGAGATTTGGGGATTATTTGGCCGCGACTGGCTGCGAGGGCTTTTACAAATGGAAATCCTGTATCAGTCTCTCTCGTCTTCGCCGTCGCAGATCAGGGATCTGCAAAATGGAAGTGGAAATGGGAGTAGGGCTGGTTAGCTAAGGCAGCTGCTGAACTGCTGTCGTGTGTATATATATATATATTAATATATAAATAGATATATTATATACGCAATCTGGGTCGGTTCCGGGCGCCCAGAACCTGGAACCGACCCTACCCATTTTCCCACGGACATTTCAAAACTGGAACCGAACCGACCCGGTAGGTAAAATAATGGGAATCGAACCGATCCTAATTCGGGTACCCATCGGGTCGACCCGTGGATACCCGAACCGACTTGCACCCCTACAGTAACTGGACTTTCAAGGCAGCTATTCAGAGAATCTCGGATCGAGGTGTATGGACAATGAGAAAATGTAAGTTGGAATTGCAAATATAATTATACTGAGGGGGCGTCTGTTAAACGATAAAAACTTTCAAACTAAAATTTTTCAATTTAAAACTTTCTATCTTCTATAATTATTATATTTTAAAATTATTTCTTCATTATTTCTTATGCAACTACAATGCTTTTCAATTATTTTTATAAAATTACTCATACATATAATATATCTATTTTAAATTTATTATATTTACTCCTCATCATTACCCTTATCATATCAAATCAATTTATCCAATTTCAAAAATTTTATATACAAAAAACATTTATTCAAAAAATTTGTCATTTCCTAAGTACACCTAGAAAATTAAAAAAAGTAGATAGCTATTTTTTATATAAGAAAATTATTTTTTGATTTGTAATTATCCTATCATAGCTATAAACATAGGTTATATTTGCACATGGAAAATATATATTTATGTTTTTATAGGTCATTTTATGTATTTTATCATTATTCATTTTACACTTGGAGCATGTTGTGTTAAGCATAAATGTTTCTAAACTAAGAGTGTGTAAGGAAAATGATAAAATTTATAAATGAAAAGTTTTTGCGTGCAAAAATTTATAAAATAAAAAAATAATGTGATATAATGGAGGCAATGATGGACAATAAATAGGATAAAGTTAAAATATACATGTTAGTTATATAAATAATTGTGTAAAAATAATAAAACAATATGTAATGTGTATAAAATGATGTGAACAGATGATTGGAAATAAAATAATCGTTTAGAGCAAAAAAGTTGTATACTAAAAACATTTGTTGCAATGTTTTATGTTGAAACAAACACACCTTAAAACTTTTATTTTTTCATAATTGTCGTATTTTTTGTTATCCATTCACATATTTTTATATAACAATCAAATTTTTTATCACTTGTACGTAAATTAACTATCTATTTTAATTTTATTATATTTATTTATCATTATTACCAAATTTTAACTCTTTTTTTTACCGTTTTGCAAACTTTTATGATATAAAATTTTCATCTACAAATTTTATTAATTTCCAAACACACTTTTAATCATTAACACAACACTGTCACTTTTTTAAACAATTTCGTCTGATTTTTCTTAATTTATGTTAGAGCTTATCCGACGCACTCCATTTATAATTAGAAATAAGTATGAGATTTTTGCTCACTTTATTCGCCTACTTTTATGCGACTCCGCAAATTATAATGAGGAATGATCCTGTTAGCCCGGACTAAGTAACTGTGTCACTTAGCCCACCTCAAAATTCTTATTTAAAACAATTTGTTTTTGTTTTTTCTTCATACACTTGTTTATCTAGGTGTATTTAATATATCAATCAAGTTTTACCATTTTTTGATATGTGTATATATATTTTTTAAGATTTTTAAAAATAAGGGTATTTTAAATACATATATACACATAGATGTTTAAAATTTTAAAAAATATAAAAAATATATATTCAAAAATGGTACAATTTAGTCTATATGTGAAATACACTTACATAAATAAGTGCACGAAGAAAAAAGTAAAAAAATTTGTTGTAAATATATTTTTTAATGCGGACTAAGTGAGACATTTATTTAGTCCGGCCTAATAGTATCACTCATAAATTATAATATCATCAGGTGTTAAGCTGACCTCTCTCAAAAGTGAATAGGGCCGGACAGAAGAACCCTAATAACAGCTGAAACAACCACTTGCAAACGACCAGCTGCATGTTCATTGCTCAAATCACCCTACTTCACAAGGGTGTCTTAGGAGACATTTGATAATGTTGATTTTGGCCAAATTTCGAGACAGAGCAAAAAATAAGAAAAAGAACATGTCGATGCTAGATTTTGAGACATACGGAGACATAAGAAAAACAACGTTTTGATACATACGTAATTAATATGAAATGATAAATGTAAAATTAGAATATATATGGTAATTGAAATGATAAATTATTGGATACGGGGACGAAGTTAAAAAAAAAGATTGCTGATTATTCAACGATTGATTAAAAATTTGGAGGCAGCACGTTTCCATGGAATCCCATGCTCATGAGCATGATTGTTTGAATTAAATGAGATGACCACATTAATAACGTCATCATCATTCCGTTTCATCATATAATAACTAATAACACTCTGGTCACTTGCAGACCAATGAAGGCTGGATACCTCATCATCCACGAGATCCCATGAAGCAATTGCAAATTATTTAAGGACAAGCGTGTGTAACCTTCTCTAATAAAACACGTATAAATACCAATAAGCGTTTGTTTTAACTTTTAAAAGGACAAGGTCAGCGCTATGAAAAAGCTTCCCTGCTCGTCTGTAAAGACTTCTTCAAGCGATATAACATCCTAACAACTCAAGCGTCGTAGTCTACATTCAATACCACTTACTGCTACATTTCAATCGTCGTCGTCGTCGTCGTAGTTTTTTTGTTTTTGCTTTTGTTTTTTTTCATATCCTTGTTACAGGCCTTTCAGAAAAGGTTGATGTCATGCTACATGGACAATAACTAGGACTAAAGATAATGAATATAAAATAAACAGCGTAATTATATGAAGCATGTAAAAATGTGAATACAAAATACGATGATTAGCCATGTATTCTGTGATATTAATTAAGTGCACAGGAGTAATTACTCGATGGCCTAGCAATTGACGCGAGTGTGTACAATAATATTACATAAAGTGAGAGGTTCAAAATTAGAACTTGAGTATATGCTACTACCTTATTCACCCATATCCTAAACTCAGTCATTGTCATTCCTCAGTTGCATAGTTATCAAAATGAGTGACAGGATAAAAAAAAAAAAAGAAGAAGAATAAGTGGATAGAAAATAATGACGAAATGTGTATATGGAGTGATTTACAAATATATCAACATTGTTTGATTGCACTGTCACAGCATGGGTATACTTGCGTACATTTGTAAATATACTCACACTAAAATAATGCAGTGACTTCTATAAAAAATAATAATAATAATAATAATGCAGTGACAATGTCACTATGGATGAATATATTTTATAGTTATGGTTAAACTATATGGAAACTATTTACAGTTTATGAAACTACGCGAATATATTTGTAATTATTATCAAACTAGGTACATATATTTTCAAAATACCATAATATATTACTTCATGGTGATGAATCACAAAGTTCAATTAAAATGAAGTACAACGCAAGTAAAAAAGTTGTGTGAAATTGTTAAAGAAAAAACGGAAGAGTGATGCAATATAGTGGGAGTGATGAGTGATTAAGGGCATGCTAAATTTGTCATAGGGTTGTTGGCACCATGGTAATAGGGGAGGTTGATTTTGAGCTGAACCTAATTCGACTCTCTTCCATGCATGGGAGACTTTTGCTCATTAGTCCCATTGCAATGGGTATTTTATAACTTCTTCCGGGATGAGAGTCTTTATAGTATATCTCTAGACATGAGAATGTATTTAGAAAGTTTTTCTTGAGATCATGAGGAGTGTAAATATGCTCAATTAAGAATGTATTTAGGAATGGATAAAATTTTTGATGAAAAATTTTGAAAATTAAAAGTTATCAAATGATGTGATATGACAGGAGCAATGATGAGGAGTAAAGATGATAAAGTTAAAATAGATAGGTTAGTTGTACAGGTAATTGTGTAGAAATGATTGAAAAGTAAGATAATTGTATAGAAAAATATGAAAAATAATTAAAAAATATAGTAAATATGTTCCATTTTATACCCGTTGACCGACACACAATAATAATAGTAGTAAAATGAGTGGTTCGACTTTTTAAGCCATGGTTGAGCATTTCCTACCGTTTTATCTTGCCATCGTCACAGCGCAAGGTTGAAGCGAGTATTGTTCTGAGTGTAAAGCTCCAATTCACCGCAGAGGCGGCTGATGTGGCGGGCGCCCCGAATCTCGACCCTCGGCTTGCAGCGCCCCACTCCCTCCACGTTTTTTCTCTCTCCTTCCGTCCGCTTCCGCCTCACCAGTGCTGCCGCCGCATCTCAGGTTTCGCTCTCCCGCCTCTCCCTCTTTCTCTCACATCCTACAGCTGACCCAGCACGAAAATTCTGCATTGAATTAAGGAGATTGGAATTGCTTTTGCTCTCAAACATCCTCCTCATTATCGTTGTTGGAAGTTGGAACTTGGAAGCGCTTGGTAACACGACGGTCCCCTTTTTTCCCCCAACGTCGCCACATTTATTCACATCCTCTTGAGTGGGTTCTGAAGGTGGTTTCCTCCACTCCCCTCCTTACACTAGATTTCAGCAACACGGCAGGCGGGCTTAAAAAATCAACCATCTCTTGTAATGGATGTTTTATCCACACAAGAGATTTACCTTAAACTAGAGAACGATATAACTATTGATCAACCAACAAACCTCTTAATTTTTGATAGTTAAGTATGATTAAACATTCTCCATACTCTGGGGATATATACATATATATATATATATTTATTTCATACAAACATAACCATCGATTAGTCTAGCTATATTTTTCCGGCGATCATATGAATAAGTCAACAGTTGCAATCTGTTTACTTCTTTTTGTCATAGCTTATTTTTAAGCTGCAGTAGAGCTGTTGGTTTCCAGGCAAAGGACATGATTATGGCTGACAAAGGTAAAAGGAATTTCCTAAACATTTCTACCTAATGGACATGATTATGGCGTACAGATAGTTCCAGTTCATGGAACTTAATGTAAAACAAGCTACCACGTTTATTATCTTCTGAATCATCTATACTTTCTAGGATCCAAAACTTTTATCATCATATTGACGATTATTCCGGATGCATATACCAATTGTGTCTATGCTTTTAGCATTCGGAAGTATTGCTATATGAGCTTCACAAAGAATATATCTTTTCTTTCTCAGGTTTCCCTGGGCCTAAAAGAGGAGTCTGTTGATTTTTTGTCATGGCTGCAGCAGAAGGCTGGCATTGAGATATCAACAGCTCTTTCACTCGGAAATTCCATTTATGGCAGGTTTTTCTCATGCCAAGTTTTCATTCTAGCTCAGTTTATGCATTTTATAAACTATAAAGTCATTGGTTCTGCTGACACCTGCAGATAATCAAATAAAACATTTTTCTGGATAGCTGCACATAGGTGTTCTCGTCTCTTGGTCTGCTGGGAAAAGGCTATTGATTTTATTCAATAATGATAATTTCTAAAAACCTAAATTAAAGTTTTTTTTTAAAATTAAGAATCCTTTTAATGTCCACATCAGCCATCAAGTCATGGTTTTTGACAGTAGGACTCTCTCTCTCTCTCTGCAACCTGTCTCTCTTTGTTCTTCTTATTTTTTCCTTTTTTTTGTTTAATTGAAAACTGGAAATGCTGAGCACAATTAGAGCAGCTATATGGTGACACTGAGGTGCCTTGTTGATTCTGCTTTCCTAAATTCCTGATAAAGTTATGATGTACTGGATTTTTTCTTGGCAAGCTGAAAATCGTATACCTGCAATTATTATTTGTGATCTCAGATGGTAGCCAGAGGGGAAAATACGTTATTTCTCTCCAAGGAAATCAATATTCTCTTTCAAGAATTTTTTTTTTATTGTTTCTGTTTTGTCTGGGGTTTATAGAAAAATTCTTTTTAAGTTGAATACCATTATAGTTGGTTACTTCAATCGCCGGCTTCTCTGCTTTGTGCTTGAGTGAACTTTGTTTTTGTAGCCACAAAGACCTGCTTTGAAGATTCTGAACAGATCGTATAGGACCATCTGTGGGCAAATCCGAGTTTGCGATCTGTCCTGAACTTTGTTCATTTATTGGTTCTGCAGTTAGTTAAAAGTAATTATCAAAGTGGATTCAATAGTGAAGGAGAATATTTAGACGGCGATGGTGTGTCAGGGGCACTGTGCATATACATGTTGAATGAAACATGGACTGCTAACATTCTCATTAATGGGTCTGGTAATGTAGGCCTAGACTTCAAGTGCTATCAGAAGTTGAAGCTGCATCCAGGTAGAGAGATCATGTGCTAGGTATTGGATGAAGAAAAAAATCATTATGTCACATATATTGATATATGTTATAAGATGAGAAATTCAATACTCAGCTTAATCATTGTGCTTTAGACCATATAATCTTCCTGGATAATGTATGCTGGTTTTTCTTTCCGATGAATGGATGGATAACCTCTCATATGCTTTTCTATTTGTGCATGCACGGTGTTGATAGTCACCTGTTCATGATGGAAACATCTAAAATCTTTCTCCAGACAACTTTTGGAAATGCTTCTACCATGTTGTTCATAATGAACTTATTATGTTCCCTGGGATGCAGGTCATTGTTTGCATCCAGGTTCATCCAAGCTGGAGAATGCATATTGCAAGTTCCCCAGAGTGTTGTATGTTACTATTGATGACTTTGGGACTGGCGTTATGTGTTGCATCTTGTACTTCCATGAATTCTCTAATTTTAGTGGAATACTCGTCACTCTGCAGGAGCTCACAGCAGCTAACATCCATCCAAAAGTTTCATCTTTCTCCTGCGACGAGGTTGGTAGCAATGCTCAGCTTGCAGTGGTTATTTTGGCTGAGCAGAAACTAGGCAAGGTAATAGGTATCTTTTGGTGATTCGTTTCACTTGCTTTGAGTAGCTACAAGATCTCCAATTGACCATTCCCTTGGCATTCTTATATTGCCATGTAAATAAACTGACAATGCCTGAGAAATATGGACCGAGTTGTCTACTCTTTTATGCAGGATTCTGAATGGGCACCTTATATCAGTTGTCTTCCCCAGTCCGGGGAGTTACACAGCACAGTATGTATTCATTTATCTCATGGAGAATTGTAGTTTTTTATAGGCTTACTCTGCCATTCCGGCATAGCACACATGATTATATTTTTGAAATGGATGAGCAATTTAAAAGAATTTCCAAGAATCCAAATACATATTTTCTGATGCATCCCTTTTTCATCATTTTCTTACTAGATCATGTGAATATGAATGTTGAAAATAATTCTAAGGACCTTCATTCAACTTGCAAACGCGGTGGCTTAATGAGCTGAATAGAGTTTATTTACATAATGTGATCTTCTTCTTCGTTATATGTGCCTCCAACATTGCAAAAATTTAAAAAAATGCATCTGGAGCCTATGATTTTCAACTTCCAATTGGCTCTTTGTAAGTTGCTTAAAATATGTGTTTAAAATAGTGAGTGTGATTGCCCTCTATACTCTTTGTTTTGCCATCGGATGGTATGAGGCCATGATGATAAATAACAACACTTAACCTAGGGTAAGAAAATGATACACATATTTTAACTACAATTTTTTTGAGAATTTTACATAATATGCGTAATACTGTTAGTTCCTGATATCAGCTCCCTCTAGTTGGATTCTCGAAGGAGGATACATTTTTGGTTGAATGGCAATAGCTCTGTATTAATTGCTCCATGTTTAGTAATATATTTGTAATATCCTACCCTTGAGGTGTTACGAATAAAGTCTACTATGTCAAAGATGAGAATAAAATCTCCCAAGATGGAAATAGATACCAAAATGCAAAACCATTAAAATTTTAGCTATTACATTTCGAGTTTGCTCATCATGGAGTTATTATACATATTCAATGTCTATAATTAAAACAAGTAAGCATTATAAGATAATTTCAATAAAAATCTAAACTTTTTTGTCTTTTGCTCTGCTAGATTCGCTTTTTTGCTATGTTGATAGAGGCTCTAGTTTAGCATTGTATCCCTGTGTTTCCACTGAAAACAAAACTATGTGAGCTAAAAGCTCAGTAAGTAAAAAAAAAAAATTTTTTTTTTTACTAAATTCATTTTTGCAATCATTTTGATTTTTCAACAACAAAAACAACATCTATATTATCTTTTATGCACAACAAATTCTAATTAATGAAAAATTAGAACATCTTGATACATGTGCACACATATGTCAATTTTAAATCATGCATTCACACTATAGGTATTGTCATTTACTTATGCTCGCGTGCAGCTGTGCTATACATTCATGAGCTAATTCATCTTCTTTGGTAGTCCTGAGGTCGCTACCCAGGTACTACCATACTACTTTACTCCTTGGCGGTAAACCCAATATGCAATTATGCATCATGCTCATGCACTGTGATTAATGCAGCACTTAAATTCACTACTTAACATGATTAAAGATATTTTGAAATAATAATGCTCATATTTGAATAAACTAACTTGAAAGAAAATTTCAAATCAAATAAATAATCACATTTCATAACAAATCACAATATTCACATATTATTTTCAAAGTTATGCTTTGGAAAAAAGTTTACTTACCTCTAAGTAGACTTTAAACTCCTCTTTTCCAATTTCTTGTAGTAGCCTCAAGTCTCTTTCCCTAATTTTTATCACAATATGTTCATTATTTCACCATGGTTTTCATAAATATTATTTAAAATTTCATTTATGATTTTCCCAAAATTTCTCATAATTTTAATTGGTCAAAATTCTATTTTCTCTTATTTATTCTTATATTATTTCACTTTTAAACAAATAAATTTGGACTCATACTTCTTTAAATACTTACTTTAAAATTTTTAAATTGTTTTTCCTCGCCGACCGGTCGCAGGTGCCGGTGGCTACTGTTGGTGGGCTGGACCAGTGGGCCAGGCTAGTGGGTCAAGTTGTGGGCTAGGTTTTGTTTTTGAAATTCGGGCTTTAGTTTCTGTGGGCTTGGGACTAGTAGGCTTGCTTCTGGGCTCTCTGGTTCACTAGGCTTGTCTAGATGGGCTTAGCCCACTAGTCTAGAAGCTTAGTTATTTATTTATTCGTTTGTTTTCAACGGTCCATATTCACCAACTAGAATAGTTTAGATTTCTTAACACAAATGTCTGTTTGATCTGAAATTTTAGGGGTAAGCTTGTGCAATTATACTCTTTAATCTGGACGGTCAATTTCTCAAAATGACATCTCTATTATCAGATTTAACATATTGGGTTTAATAAAGGGTTAAAATTAAATATCACTTCAAAGAGTTGTCTAAACTAATTTTTAACAAAATTTATTCATCATACCCACCGTAAAATATCACAAAGAATGTTTGTAATGGGTCAGATAAGTGTTTTTATATCTGTATTTTCCTGTAATTATTTTTTTGTGTTTTATTCTTAAAATATATATTCACCACTCTAAATCTTCATAAAAATTACTATATCTAAATATCCATAAGTTTGATCAAGTTGAAATTTTGTAGGCAAGCTAAACATATAATTATCTTATTATTATACGGTCATAATTTTTTGATTATGCCCAGAAGTATGTTTATTTCATCATATAGCATCTTCTACCCTTTATTTGCCATTTCTCATTGAAATTAGTAAAATTTCAACACCAAACATTTCAATAATATTCCTGTAACTAATTAGTCATGCTAAAAACATCGAGAATGGTTTAGATCTGAGAAACGAGCTGCATATACTGTAAAAGCAACGAGATTAACCGAAAGATTGTTCTACTCAACTTACTTTCAAAAACTCCTTCCTCCTTCGTCTCTGTTTCCTCCTTTGTTTCTTCTGCTATTTTTTTTTTAAGGCAATGCAACCCACCTCATGTTCTCTCCCTTCTTATACTAATCTAGTTGCTAAACGGCTGGGATTAATTGCCATAAATTCCACCGTTTTTTTTTTAACGTATTTGCATGGCCCATAATCCCACCGTTTCTTAAAAATGGATGGCTGTTACAATATCAAATTAATTCAATCAGTAGAAGTGCATCTACACTAGTGTTGTACACAATTTAGACCTTTCCATCCTTAAAGAAGGTTTATCTTTTAGAATTTGATAATCCAATTGTTTCCAGATATTTTGGACCAAAGATGAACTGGAGATGGTTCAGACTAGCCGTGTATATCAAGAAACCATCAACCATAAAGATCGTCTTGAGAAAGAATATTTGAAAGTCAAACCAGTAAGTTTTTCTGCAGTTGATGTTCCTTGCATGCACATCCCTGACCAAAGTTCAATTAATAACTTTTCACTGAGTTTTTGTTTTGTCTGGAAGGCTGTTGTGTTTGTGTATGTCCAAAATAGGCCCCAGAAATTCATGAATTTCACAGGGTGGATCCTTTCATTAATGTCTGTGCAAACCGCGGAGTTTGAGAAATTTCATCCTTTCAGCCCTTTAACATTTTTCGTATTGACAAAAACTTCCACATAACTGCTCTTCACTCTTAGCCACTGGAAAGCATTGGAGACATCACTGCCAGTGATTTTCTGATGATGGTTAATCAGGGTTGTCCATTTCAATGGCCAAGCCAATCTGATGGAATCCATCTGATTTTGCATGGGTGTTGGTTACATGTTTGTTCTACAAAAATCGTGAGTTTACAAGGTCTATTTTGCAAATACACAAAACATAGGATGTAGTTTGCAATTTGACAAACTAATGGTATCTATTTTGTGAAAAAACTGCAGTTTAACAGGAATGAAGCTGGGAACTGAAAATGCTTTTCCATTCTTTCATTGAATATATGGGACTCTTGAACCTAAAATGACCATGCAAAAAAGTTCAAGCCAGTGGACCAATTAAAGTTGAAGTGGTGATGGTGTTTTGGTATGATAGACAGCTGGAATGATTATTATTTCAACGTTTGTTGGTGTTTTTATGTGACAATGAAGATTTACATATTTCACATGTTCAACTGTACTTTTATTTGTTGGGCATGTGGGATTTACAATGTGTTATCATTGGGCCTTCCTCGTTCTTTTATTTTGTTTCACTCTAATTGAAGTGTGAAGCTATTGAAAAAATCTTGTTTTAATTCTTTACATGATTATAACCCCATTCATCTCTAAAGATGTTGGGGGAAGGAAATAGATAAGTTGCCCTTCTGTTTTGTAAAGATTTCTTTCAATGTCATGAATGACATATACAAACTGCGAACCTATGTCATCTATCTTTTCCAGTACCTGATGACTGATTTCAGTTATTTGAATTCATGTAAATGAAATCATCAAGTCAGAGAGAAGTTGCGACTTTTTTAGTTTCTTCTTCTCGAAAATCTTTAATCTCACGTTCTGTTTTCTAAAACTTGCTATGGCAGTATCTTTTTGAAGATTCCTGTTTTAATACTGATATGGAAAATGAAATGTTTTAATATTGTGCTGTGGATCAGGCTCTTGAACGGTTTCATCAGATTTTTGGAGAAGTAACAATTGACAGTTTCATGCATGCTTATGGTACAGGTACGAACCTTGTGTGTACAAAATCATAGAAACTTTACCATTTCCTTCTTGTACTGCCAATTGATGTCACCTGTAAATCACCTTTGATGCTTTTATTTTTATTTTTCTCCTCTTACAACTCTTTTTTCTTGACATTTTCATTTTAGCCATCCTAACATATTGTGTATATGTTGCTTATCAATTGGCTATGCCTCTACAGAGTGACAGTCTAACATTTTTGCTGCACAATGCATGGCTTATTGTAACTATCAGTACTTGCTGCATTGATAAGTTTCTCATCTGGACATTGTGCTAGTGGGCAATTTGGTATATAAAGTGAAAATGTTTTGATTTATCTTCATAATATTATATTTTGATTTATCTTGGAAATATATTGTGATTAATTTCATATCTCATACATTATCTAGATTCCAATAAAGATGTAGCATACTATAACTTCTTGTTCTTTTCTTTACCAGAGTACTGTAAGTTTTTTTGATTTCTAGTGCTACATGAATTTATTATTATTATTATTATTATTATTTATCACGTCACTTACCTTTGATAACTAGGCCATTGACGGAGGACACTTTAGTGGAGGGGTAATGAGGCAAATGCCTCTACTCAACTTTGAACCTTGGATCTTTCACCTTGTGCACCCTTAATTCTGTCATGTCGAGCAAGTGGTGACTAGTACAGTAGTACTGGCTGCGGGATTTAAATTTTGAGCATTAGCTTGAACTTTTCAAAGAATGTTGATAAGTTTTTTAATAATGCTGATCTTTTATGTACTTCAAACGGACATATCTGTTACAATTACCGTCTCATTGATTACAAATTGCTTCTCAAAAAAACAAATTTTCCTTGTAATTTTTGAAAAATATTTTTGGGAACGAAGTCAAATTTACCTAATTCGCGAAGCACAACACACCCCTAAAAAGAGTAAGTCTGATTAATTTTCTCATTTTACGTGAGAGTTTATCTTCATAATATGTATATATGTCTAGACTGATCTTCTGGGCATAAATATAACTTTTTCTTCGATGACTTTGCATTTCACAACCTTTGATTGCTTTCTTGAAAGTTGGAGCATCACGTGTAAATTTAGTTCCTTTATAATCCTCTTGTTAATTAGAAGAAAAATCTATGACATTGTGAATTACTTTAAAATAAACTAGGATTATAATGATGATAAGTATTTAATTTTTTCCATGCTTCCATTGGGGGAACTTCTGTGCAGTTATTGCTTCTGCCATGCTGAAGGAGGGTAAATTAGTACTTGCAGTCATTTTTTGAACTTCACTGTGAACCAACATCATGAATCTTAATCAATTTTGTTTCCATTAAGACTTATGCTGTTTTCTTGATGTGAATTTACTTTTTACTTTTCAATATTCCAGTTGCATCACGCGCATGGAAATCAACAAAAGGCCTAGCCTTGGTATCATTTCTTCTCTATTTTTTATCCGCCATAGTCTTAATATTTAGAGGATATTTTGTTTGCGTTGAATTCTTGTTTCTTGTTATTCTGTAGGTTCCTTTTGCAGACTTTTTAAATCATAATGGGATTTCAGAGGCATTCTTATTGAGGTTTGAAGATGAAAAAATCTCAAAGGTACCTATCTGTCACATTTGGCAATGATATACCAATGCCTGGTAATAATTGTTTCCGGTAGAGGAGATCAATGAATGTTAAAAAAAGAGAGAAGAAAATGAAGAAGAAAAGGATCTATTCATCTAGTTGCACAGATGTCTGTTACATTTGCCAATAAATACCAATGTCTACAAGGTTTTGTTGCATTCTAATGACTGTCTCCAGTAGAGGAGTGACAAATGAATGCTCACGAGTTGCCATGTTTAATGTTTAAACAAACAAGAAGTGCCTCATTGTGAAAACCATGGAAATTCCCAAGAGTTGAGTTCATATGTAATTTTCATAGAGCCTATTTTTTCTTCATTAACTATAGTTTCAACTTTAACTTAATTGGGCCCTAGGCATAGCTCAGCTGGTTCCTCGTCCTGACATGTGTACCAGAGATCCATGGTTCGAAGCCCGTGGGGAGCATTTTCTCCCACTGAATGTAACCAAAAATTTTTTATTTTTTATTTTTTTCACTTGGACACCATCACTTATGTTCCTGAGGCCAATTTTCTTTCCATGCGATTCCATTTTAATCAAATCCACTCCCCAATTGAGCCTTGAAAAAAATTGATCTGTTTCCTTTCCTCTAATTCCTCAGATAGCTTCTCATCCCTCCCCCCCCCCCAAAAAAAAAAAAAAACACTCAGATAGCTAAGTTTCTGTATCCTATACTCTAAATGATTCAAAATGATGCATGACCTAAACAGAAATGAATAGGATAATTAGACTACAAGCATTTTATTATTTTATGCTCTGGTACCATTTTTGCAGGTTATTGCTGACCGAGATTATGCTACAGGTGAAGAGGTATCGTGCTTTTCTGGATTTGCTTGTCGCACATAGTAATGGTTGGAAATATAGGTAATTAGGTGTTGATGGGGAGAGGATTTTGTGGAAAGTGCATACCGAATTAAGCTTTTCCAAGTACATCCATTCTATGTAGCAGATCAGGGCCAATCAGGCCCTTTGGTTTCTGTACTATATTTAAATTGTGGCTTTCATATATCTTTAAGTTGTGGGAATAAGGGGTGGCCTGATATTTATTTTAGATTGATGAAAATGCAGGATGGCCTTATTAAATGAATTGTCTATTATCCATATTCCATATCTCTGTTATGCTAATGAATTCAATATTTATATTTGTCCCAGTCAAACTGAACTAACTTTCAAATGAAGGGTGGTCCAAAGTCCGGCATCTCAAATGGGCCTTCTCTACGCTGAAATTTCCTATATTCAACATGCCATCCATTTCTTAAGTATCAGTTGTTGTTGTTGCTGTCTTAAAATCAATTCAAGGGATGGATGACCAAAGGACTGTTCATGGTGTTCCATGCTGGATGCCTATTATCTTTTCAATAAACTTATGATGGACCATCCATTAAGCTGTCATCTAATCTAAGGGTTAGCCTCATTTGATCATGATGATTTTTAGGGCAATGTGGGCATAATCAAAGGTTTGAGTTGTCTGACCAAATGAATAGTTGATATCTGTGCTTATCCATTAGGTTTGTTAAATATGAGCCATGCATTCCTTTCAAAAAAAAAAAAAAAAAAAAGGAGCCATGCATTTCTAATATTAGTCTAATGATCTAACCACTTTTAGAGCAATGGATAACCAAGGATGGACCTCACATCATACTACATTATCTTTTAGAGGTAAATTTCTTTTGAGGGATTGGACTTATTCTGTTAGATGACCTCGACGCATGAGCGCTTGGGTGGAATCCCATGGTGGGCAAGTGCAAAGCCACCAATCTAGTGGTCATGGCAACAGTCCAAATGTTATGCTATAAATTAGGTAAATTTGGTGGACCTTGTATTTTTTGGCAGAGCCCATTTTTAAATATCAATTTATGATTTGGGGGGGGGGGGGGGGGGGGGGGATTTTTGGATTTCTTTTACTCTTTTATTTTTTAAACTATATATCTATATATTTAGGGATTTCTTTTACTTTTCAATTATTATTATTATTTTTATCTTTTTAATGTCTTAGGCTGAATTCCATTTCTAGCGTGACATCTTGTCAGCCCAAGCTGAGATGAGGAGTCAAAGAGTTGAAACCTGTAGAATGCATGGTTGCATACTTCAATCCAGTCTGGGTGTCAGGAGTCCACGTAAATATATATTTTGAAAACACTGGCATTTGCAAAATTATTATGGAGATTTGTTTTGAGATATACACAATGCACAAGTAGACAATGTGAGAAGAAAACCTTAATCTTTCCAGGCAGCACCAGCAACTTTACCGGTAGTGCCGGACTTTGATTCTAACCAAACCATGGGTTCTCCAGGTTTTGGCTGGCGAATTCAGACTTGGGTAGGCTTGCATTAAAAAAAATGGAAACCTGGTCTCTTGCTGGTCTAATATGTGGTTGAGAATCCAAAATGGCCCAGCCTAGCATGGGCAATCCCTGCCCCCTTCACCTTTTCTTCTTCCTTGTCTTGCGTAGGTGGTGTTCCAGTGGTGGATCTAGGAATTTTGGCAAGTCAGGGCAATTTGACATGAAGGGGTTATATTATTATTTGAGAGGGAGCAATCATCCTAAAATAAGTGATATTTTAAACTATTTTCCAAAAATTTAAGGGAAATTATATAATTTTTGAAATTTCAGTTGGTGCACTTGCCCCGATTGAATTCTTCATATATCCGCTATGTGGTGCACTGATGGTAGTGTGGCCTGTCTCTGAAAAAATGGACTATTTCAAGGCTTCAGATTTCAAGGGGAATACTTGCAGGTTGCAACCATACTTAAAACCACCATCATTGTAAAAAATGAAAAAGAGGAGACTTTTTCTTCGACTTCTAATCATTATTGGCGACGAAGATTATTTTTGGATTCTTATTCACTTCTTTGCACTGAATAAGAAAATTAAGATGATTGTGCCATGCCAATTCATCTCTGTCATCTGCCCTCTTGCTAGCTGCATGTATTCAAGCTAGATTAGATATTCATATTGAAAATTCTAGACCAGATACTTCTTGATATTGAAAATTTTGTGGAATGCTGTGACTAATTTTTCAGGTTCTAATAAGCTATGGGAAGTTCCCAAATTCCACACTAATACTGGACTTTGGTTTTACTGTTCCTTTCAACATTTATGATCAGGTTGGACTCAACTTCTGCTTTAAAAGCATTCTGTGTCTGGTATTCCTGCTTTTGTCCGTCTGGAATCTTGTCTGCATCATCTAGATGCTGGCCAAGTTACTGCTAAAAGTTGGATGTTTTTTAACCATTAAATGTGATGGCTGTTATCTGTTATGTTGATTAATGAGGAAATCACATGCTTATTGAATATCTATGTTCAAAATCAGAATGATGACTTGTGTGTTGCTTGTACTGTTGATAATGATCAATTCTCTCGTTAGTATCTTCATGGTCACTTTGTTATCTGCAACATTTTTTTCCCATTTTGCTTCACATTTTTGATGCAGTGAAGAGTGAATCTAAACAAAAACATCCAAAATCCAGAAACAATGATCGTTTGAAAGGATAACAACTGCCAAATGCTCAGGATGTGAATTCCTGATTCAAAATGGTAAAACCCCCTACAAACACAGTTAAACGATCTTGATAGGTCTCTAATGATCCCAACTACTAGTGAGCTGAGCTAAGAGTCTGCATCCATTTCCCAAATAGGCCTGCTCGGGGTAAAGACTTATTTTGGATGCTCAAGCGTCGCTTTATTCCCTTCACGCATATTTTGATTTTTTTTTTTTTATGTTTTTTTTTTTTTTTTTTGGGTGAGTATTGAGTCAGCCCTTGTCTAATCTTCACGGTACTTTTACTTTTGATTCTTGTGTTCTACCTATTACGTGGGGAAATACTGAATCTTCTGTAGACTGTTGAGGTTCTACCTATGCTTCAGCATCTGATCTCCATATGTTTTCACAGGTTCAAGTCTGGATGACTGTGCCTGACCATGATCCTCTCCGTACCCTGAAACTAGAACTTCTTCATGAACATTCCATGACAACCACCACACCAAATGGAAATGGTGTTAACTCTGGGAACTTATTTACGATCAAGTTGGTATTAATTTTGTGCCTCATTCTTCATGAATTAAACTTTCTATTCTTGAAAGATAAAAAGATAAGAATGCAAATGTGTGACATCGTCTTCTCTCTTTGTACATAAAAAATGGAAATCCATGTCTCTTCAGCTCTTTTTCCCCCTTTTCTGATTCAGTAATTGATTATTCAATTCTTTGTTCTTTCTTCCATATACTTCATCCATTTATACTTTATACATTTAACACAGTCATAGACAGTAGGGATGGATTTAAATAGACATCCAATTCAGCAGAATGATGGACAGTTACTGCCTATGATAGTGCACAATGTTTTGAAGTGGGTGGTGAATTGATAGCAGCAGTGTGGACACATCATTTTGTTTAACTAGTGGTTTGAGTAGACAATACTAAATGTGAAAATAGCAAACACAGGTTATGGCCTATTAGCGAAATGCAAGGATTTTAATCATATTTCAGCCATGTAGTGAAGAATTACAGTCAGATGCCAAGAGGGTAAAAGTGTGCAACTCACAAGCTTATTATTAAATATTTCCATCATGTATTGGTGGCCTTCTGAATCTATTGTTCAAATTGCTAAATACTCTTGCTGTGAAGGAGCTCTGTATTACGGACATGATGCACACTGCACATTATGGCATTTTCTTTCTTTGAATTATGTTTTCTATTCCTCTCTGTTTTTCTTTTTTCTTTTACATAACTATTTCTTCTTTCTCATGTCTTTAAATTTTTGAGTCTGAATAGGGAAGTGAAATCTGCTAAGGGAAAGGGTAAGGGCATCCCACAAGCACTCCGTGCATTTGCTCGGGTTCTATCAAGCACCTCTGCCGAAGGTCTTCTCTATTCTTTTGATTTCCTTTGTAATTGTTGTCTTTTATCATGAAAAGAAAAATCTTTGCATTTCTCTTATGAAACTTGTTGCTGCGCTTGGTTTCTTTATGAAATTTCAACCTCAGATCTCAATGATTTAGCTGTGGAGGCTGTTCAGACTGACGGTCGACTGGCAAGACAACCATTGAAGGACAGGGATCGTGAGATTATTGCCCATCAAATGCTGCTTTCAAAAATTACAGACTTGATTTCAGAACATGCCATTTCTATTGAGGTAATATTTTACTGGACTGAAGAGCTAAAAGTTGCTATACCAATGGCCCTCCGCATACAAGCATCTATGCCTGCACAGCCCCTTGCATCAATTGGGCCATCGTGGTGTGGTGTGAAGCAATTGACGGTTGGAAACTTGTACTTGTGGTCCAGCCAGTCAATGATGGGGCAATTTGTTAACAGGTCAGCCGCCTGATGCATGTTTCTTGAGCTCCATGTGTCCAGTACAAATTACAAAAATGCATTTCCAACCATTATAAACTTACTCATTCATGCCATTTACTTTAGTCATGGTGTGTTTGAAGACTGAGGTCTGAACTATCAAGGAACATGAAAAATCATTGATTGCCACGTAAATATCATATACTCAAGGCATATTTGAAGAACAAGGTTTGGCATGACCCAGCTTTACTACCTTGGAGAAAATGGAGAATCACTTGTTCCCACTTAAATATCACAGAGGACCCAACCTACAAATACACTATCAAGATAAAATCTGAGAAAAGAAAGAGATCTAATCCAGTTCTGATTGATACCGTCATTCTGTTACAGAAACTGTTGAGGCACATGATTTCTCAAGAATGTTCAAACACTGCATGATATTTGTGTGTTGTTTGCTGCTGCAGTCGTTCACTTCCACAGACTCCGGTGACATCAGCTACCAATTTTTACATCGAATGCAAATGGCAAAAGATCTTCTCACAGGCGAGCTTAGAGTCCTACAATCTGCATCTGCATGGCTGTTGAATTATTGTGCTGCTTTATCCAGAGGCTAAAGCAATTTACTGTGTGCAGACGTTGTTTTGTTGTGTCCAAATGCGTAACATCAATATAATTCTGCTAGTCCTTATTTCAAATCTTCCCAAAAAAAAAAAAAAACACTAATTGCTTGGGTCCGTTTGGAAGGAGGTTAAAAAAAACCGAAAACAGGAAAATTTTTAAAAAGTGAGAGATGATATGATAATGGTAATGATTATGAGTAAAGATTATAAAAATAAAATAGATCTGATAGTTATACAAAAAGATGTGAAAAAATTAAAATTTAGAGGTGCTAATAGAAAATATAGGATATTTAGATAATTAAAATATTAAATCATGTCAAAACATGTAGGAAGGATTGAGTTCTTTTTTACATGCTGCCAACGGACCTTAAGCATGATTAAAAATAAGCAAACAAATTTTTTTATGAACTGCTTGTGGTTGTTACTATGAAAATTTGATGATACTTTTGTGATAAAAGTGACAAGCATGATAAAAAAGTAAACAAACATTTTGTTATGATGGGGTCTTAATGGTAGGGGATGAGGGATTCGCCACCAGTTTTTTCTAAAATATGTAAAGATCAATACAATTAGATTGGTCAACAGAGCGATTGCATGGTTATTTGCCAAGTCATGTAATGGGTAGGTGTTAGGCACCCATTGTACGGTACATTTTTACGTGACCATTTGATGAACTGGATTTTCACTAGGTGTTCGATGAATATTTGGAACCAGGCAGCAAGCTATATTAGTAGATTTGATTCAAACATTTTTACATATGCATGTTTCAACGAGCTTGAGAATTCAAGAAAATATGAATACTATCAAATTCAATTGGCCAGAAGCTAAACATGCATACTTTAAATGATCCAGCAAAAACAGTTGCAAAATCAATAAGAACTTAAAGGGAAAAGCAAAAAATGAAACTAGTAACCGGATTGAAAGGAAGTTTTTAAGCACGCACATGAATCCTTGACTCTCAATTTCGTGAGGAATAGAGCTGTACTCTTTGCAGTGTACTTAAAAATTTTCCTCCATTGTTTCTTGCTAAAACTGAATGAAACTTTAAAGAAATTCCAATTGCAACAAGGAATCAAATCAGAGCATAAAGAGGAGTGATCCGGTTAGCTCAGGCTAAGTAAATGCTTCATTTAGTCCACATCAAAAATTCTATTTAAAATATTTATTTATTTTGCTTTTTTCTTCATTCGCTTGTTTATCTAAATATATTTAATATATAAATCAAGTTTTATCATTTTTGAATATGTATATATATATTTTTTAGATTTTAAAAAATAAGGATATTTTAAATACATATATACACAATAAATATTTAAAAATCTCAAAAAAAAATAGATAAACATATTCAAAAATGATAAAACTTGGTCTATATGTTAAATACATTTAGATAAACAAGTGCACAAAGAAAAAAGTAAAAAAAAAAGTTGCGGTAAATAGGTTTTTTAAGGTAGGCTAAGTGAGATATTTATTTAACCTGGACTAACAAAATCACTCATCGAGCATAAAACCAGCAGAGTTTCAAAACTAAGAACTCTCTTTTAAAAGCAACACTCGGATTTGCAAAAATGAAACCAAAAATTCTTGAAAGCCAACTCCAAATTTAGCAAAGAGACTTTAATTTATAGACTATGGGGAGCTGAATTCTTGAAATTCATGAATTGGGAAGGGTAACTGGGTCAAGAATGACTCGGGCTTCAGTTTTAGATCCTTCAATTACATTTCAACATATACCAAGTTGAAATGAGGTGGTTTTTAAATCATTCCAAAATGTTGCACCAACGTTAAAGTTTTTAACACAAGGCTGTGCTCACTTTATCCAATGACATTGAAAGCTAAAATGTGAATTAACCACTCACTTTTGACGTCAGCACTAGGCGTTGCCCATTTTGTAAAAAAAAAGGGGGGTTAATCTTAAATATACTCACTACATTTGCTTTAATTAGAAATATACTTACTAAGTTTGAAAACTTTTACATATATTCACTACATATGGATGAAATGTCATCTATACCAATTTTGCAAGAACAATTAAAAATTACCATTAATAATCATAAAAAATGTTCAAAATGTCTCTTATTATTTAATAATAATAGTAATTTAACTATGACAGAAGTCGAATATAATGATGAAAATTTATCCAACTTGAAAGAGAAGCTAAACAGAATGAGTTTTGACAGTACGATAATAAATGCTAGATCAATTAGGGGTGTTTTGGGATTTTAAAATTATTAAATGTTCTTAACTGTGATATTGGGTATTTTTAAAATTAATCAAATACTTAATGATATATGTGAAAGTTTTCAAACTTAATAAGTATATTTGTAATTAAGGACAAATGTGATGAATATATTTGAAATTGACTCAAAAAAGAACGCAAATAAAGAGAAACCATGATACCACCTCAGCACAAAAGATACTGCCACTGGGTATTTTAGAAAAAAAATTCTAAAATCAACACTACAAGTGGTTATAGTATTAATCAAAATTTGAAGACTAAAAGATACTTACAGTCTTACTTGTTTTAGACAATTTTTGTTGCGTAGTTCAACTGCACGTGTCATTTGATATGCTCAGGAAATTGTAGATCCATCCACTCTGGTGTCTTAGAAGCATAAGCATGAGAACTTTTGGCTGGGGAGGCTGGCAGATTCACAGAGTAGCTTGAGGAATGCGAAGAATTGAAGATGGATTGGAGAGAGGTAGGCAATATCACATTTTCCGAATTTTCAATTATAGAATCATTCATTTATAGCTCTTCATCTCTACACTTATTCAACAATAGTCCGTATTTGAATTAATATGATCCAGATTGCTGAAGGTTTGCGTACGATATGATATGGAATGAAAAAGGCTGCCACCAGACGCCTGTTATCGTTCCATTTAATGAAAGGTGACAAATGTACAAGTTTCCAAAAGAAAAGCGATTTTTTATTTTCAAAAAAGAAGATAGAAAGAAGTTGCAGCATCAATGGCTGGTGTCCAAACCGTCCATTTTATTTGCGTCTGCTAGAATATTAGATGGTGATGGTGAGGCTGCACGAGTTGCTTAGACATGAAGCATTTCTTCAAAAAACTACGGGATTGGGTCAAACGTCCGCCATCCTTCGGGCCACGTTTCTTGGAGAATTTCAACCATTGGTTGCCACTGATAGCATCACTGGCGCATGATAATTTATTATGAATTATGGTACGGGAACATTACAAAGACCCAACAATCGCGTAAATTCACCACTGTTCATATTGCTTTTTCCCTCTTTCCATTGCCAAACGGAGACCGGTTTTACATTTGCATTAATTCGAGATGTATTATGGTAAAAAAAATAAAACTTTTATTTAATTAATATCATCTTTTTGAGCAAATAAATACTAAGAACACTAACATACTTGTACAATAAAATCTTATAATCTCCAAATTCAGCGACACAACCGTCAACGGAAAATCCCCTCGCCAGTCGCCGGCAACGAATTGATATGTACGGAAATTCGTGCAGCCTAGCCTACTGCCTAAAGCGGTTGGGCGCGTGGCGTGTCCCTCCCGCCTTCCTCTTTCTCTGTCCTTGCCGCGTCGCTCCTAATCTCTTTTTCCTCTCGGGCTCGCTTTTGAAGCGGCAATATTTCTAGCGGCGTTTGATCTTAGTACTTTCTGCTTCTACTCCTGCAAATCCGTTGTTCCGTCTTCGCTTTCCTCCTATTTTCTCCCTCTCTCCAGGTAATGGAAACCTCTCCCATTTCTACTTTCCTGGCGATTATTCTCGAATTTCGATGTTTCGGTTGCATCTCTTGATCCAGAATTTATGGGGCCAATTCTGCACTGAAAACGTATTAGTTTCTTTCTTTGATTTTCTTTTTTTTCGTTTTCCCCCCTTCGTAGATTTTTCATCTTTTTTGTGTAATAGGTTTGTCCCCTTTTATATCTATGCTTTGCAAGATCTTTTGGAGATTATAAAGAGGCGTACATGCATAAATATAGGAGTGGATTGATATCTAGAATGTGCAAAGAAAATTGGAAGGGGAGGAGAGAAATCGGAATGTGTAGAAAATTGTCCGCAAGAAAGTGCACTTGTTCAGTTATGACAAAAACTTTTGCTATCGCAAGCTTAAATAGCTCTGTATCTATTATATTGATTCTGTGCTTGATTTATACACGAAAAAATATGAAATGGGAATTCCACCATGATCAAGTCTGAAGAAATCTACTTCTTTGACAATTATTGGATGAGGCTTTTAACTCTAAAAATGAATTTCTTTACCCTTGGTCTTGACCTGAAAAGGTAAAGATTTGATAGGTTTTCGTTTGCCTATTCGTGGTTGTGGTTCTTACTATCTTACTGGAGTCGTGGCCATATGAAATAATGAAACAAGGTCATTGCCTGCATTCACCGCACTGCCATTATGGGGTGCCTGCTAAGATAAATTGTAGGATGAAGAGTTACTTGGGGTAGGGTTATCTGCCAAGTTGCACCACTTACATGGAGAGGAAATTGTATCAAGAAAGGTTATATGGTGGGAACATATTATCATTTTACCAACCTCTAAATTGGTTTTCATGGAAAGAATATCTGCAGAACTTATCTTAAATATGGAAAAAGCTAATTCATTTACTCCGGTTGGAGTCTTTTTGGATACTAGGAAAGAATGTTCTGTCTTTTTTTTTTTTTTTTTTTTAATCTCATCTGATATGTTTTCTTAGATAATATTGAAATATCTTAGGGAATAATGAAGATTATGTTTGGGAACTCCAGCTCTTTGTATAATGGGAAAAAGTACCCTTAATTTTTATTTTTGTGTTACATGGCCCTCAAAGAAGATCCACGTGCTTTATGCTGATGATTATGTCATCAACTCATGGTAGAGTCTTTGATTCTCTTGTAGTCATTGGAAAAGAATTCTGGAAGAGAGTAGACGCATGACCATGTTCTACCTCCTAATAGCAACAGTAGTATCATTATTATCATCTCATGTGAAGAACTTTATTTTGCTAATTCTCATAGAATTCATAAGCATCATACTGTAATTACTGCCCCTTTTTGCATATATTCATAAGGTTTACTCTCCATCTATGACTATTATTCTTGTTTCTTTGTCAAATTTATTCTGGTAGTGGCAATGAGTTTAGGAGATTCTCCCAGCAAATAGGCTCAAAAGAATCATTAGGCTTGCTATCATCTCCTACTGTTGATTCCTAATGAGCATGTGTTTTTGATGCCAATATCTCTCAGCCTACTCTGTGTTCAAAATGGGAGGCGGGAAGGACCAGAATGATGGAGATACCAGTGACAAAGGAATTTTCTCACATCTTGCATATGGCCTTGCTGCTGGACGTCCAGGGCATGGATATCCCCCACCACCTGGGCAATACCCCCCACAAGGCTACCCTCCTGCAGGATATCCTCCTCCACAGGGGTATCCACCTGCTGGATATCCTCCTCCACAGGGGTACCCGCCTGCAGGATATCCTCCTCCACAGGGATACCCGCCTGCAGGATACCCCCCAGCTGGCTATCCAGGTCCATCTGCTCCGCCATATCCTGGTATGACTGCTAAACGTATCTTAAAATGACTTCTCGGGTGCAATCCATTTGTGACTCTAAGCCATAGGTTTTTTAAACAACTGCACCTTGCACATTTGTGTATTTTCCAAAATTGCGAAATCTGAAGTTTTGGTTTGAATCTGAATGTGCTATAAAGTAATGTAATTTGCAGGTCACAACATTGAGTTAGTAATCTAGATTGTGGAACATGGTCAAGGTTCCCAAGGGCTGAAATTTTTACTGCTTTTGATTGCCAGAATTATGAATGTTGTTGTTGTTGTTTCCTCTCTCTCTTGGGCATGAAATTGATCCCTGTGCAACGAAGACTTTCATACTCCAATATTTTGCTTAAACTGCGAGGTGAGAGAAAATTTTGATTTGCCAAGGACAGAAATTTGAATTTTTGGGAATTGTCTGATTGGATTTGATTTTGTCTGATTGAAGATTTTCAGAATCCCACTGATCACTACTTTGAAGTTTGGTTTTTTCCTCACTGAAGATCCTTGAAATTCCTCCACTGTGGAATTGTCTACTTTGATTCAATTACCGCATTGATTATGTTTTGAGTTTTTATGTCCACCAAGACAGCCTACATCTCTTTAAAATTAAAGTTTACCAGACTCTTAATATCAGACATGTTCCAAAATTGACTTACTTCCTTCCCCCCATTCTGGATCTTGGTTGTGCTGTGTCTATGCTTCAGGCTTCAGCAGGGGGCTAGTCTGATACCCATTAAGGAGCATTGGCTGCATTGGATAGGAATCTCATTTTCTACAAGAACTGGGCGCAGGCAGGCTTGACATGATATGTACATGCAACCCAATCATTCCATTGGTTTTGTGGTGTCAGGATAATCAACCAAAACTTAAACAGGTCCAAAGGTCATGTGAATTATGTGAAAGATAAATGCAGTTGAAAAGAAATCCAGCTAACTGCAGTTGGATCAGGCCCATATATATAATCTGTTGATGAATGCAATTTTTTTTTTTATTTTTTATGGTGAGGAAGATAACATTCGTAGTCAGTAAAGATATGATAGGGGTAGTAGTTGCGCTTGCAACAAATTAAAAGGGGGAAAAAATCAGAGATGTTAGAATATGTCTGGAGGTGAGGGATGAATTCTAATACGTTCCCTATATGTTGGACACTAGGCATTCATCATTCTAGCCTCTGAGTAAGTCAGCCTTAAAACTGTTTTTCTGTGGCACAGCTGGTCTTGATGTTTCTGTGGGGTGTGGCATTGGTAGGGGGGGTGCCTTTCTGTTTACGTGCATGTATGAGTAATGCCTCATTCTCTCAGCTGATTGCAATTGTTCCCTTACAGGGCAGGGACATGGATATGGATATGGACATGGACATGGACATGGACATGGACATGGACTGGGAACAGGGGGTGCTGGCATGGGTGCTCTTCTAGCTGGTGGAGCGGCGGCAGCGGCGGCTGCTTACGGGGCTCATCATCTCTCACACGGGATGTATGGCCATAGTCCATTCATGCACCACGGCAAGTTCAAGCACGGGAAATTCAAGCATGGCAAGTTTGGCAGGCATGGGTTTTTTGGCAAGCGTGGGAAGCATGGCATGTTTGGGGGAAAGCACAAGTTCGGGAGGTTCAAGAGGTGGAAGTAATTCCCCTTTGTTTGTCTTGATTGGGGAAAACATTCCATTTCCAACCTTCGATGGTTTACTCCTAACCCATTTTCGACTGATACTCGAACATATGCTTGCGATTAATCACTTTTATGTATGGACCCCATATCCTGACTAGCTGTTTGTACATACCTATTCGTGGCTTGCAAGAATCATGCTTTGTCAAATGGCTTTTTTCATTTCTATTTTAATCCGTAGGCGCTGGTTCTAAATTCTAATCTCTTTGATTTTTTAGAATCTTTTAAAAAGTATAGTTGCAGGTGGTGAGATTTGTTCCTTAACCATGGTAAATGTAGCCATTTATTATATTTTAATAATTATATTTTTTGTAGTGTTTATGCTTTATATTTGTAAACATGATTTATAATTTTTTCAAGTGTTTCTGCTAATATTTTTTTGTATTATATTCGTAAGGCATATAAAGTAAAAAACATATAGCGCAGGATAAGTCTGACAGAGCCACAATTGCCATCCATGTTCACGCCAAGAGCAGCTGCTCTTCATACGTGATTTGAATCCGGAACGCACTAATAAATAATGGAATGAATTCCAACTTCAATTCGATTTCTAACTCCAGGATTTGGTTGAGCTGCAAAAATTGGATTGGGGGTAGTCGGGTCAAACTCAATCCGGTTTATTAACTGGAGCTTACTTAGCTGGTGTCGTACCAACTTTCCATTTCCTTCTTAACTTTTTAATTTGCTAATTCCAAAATCCTCTTTTTGTCAACACCAGTCAAAGGCTTGAGATTCGGAAATAAGATAAGGAGATTGAAAGAGAGAGCATTGGATATTTAAAAACGAATAATTATATGAAAATGAAATATTTTATTGAAAATCAAGGGCGCACGCTGGTAGTAGGAACAAAATGGAGGAAAGGAATTTGAAGTGAATAAGGTGTGATATGATATGATAAAAGTAATGATTAGAACTAAAGATAATAATGTTGAAATAAATAAGATATTTATATAAAAAGATATATGGAAATAATTAAAAAAACAGGATACTTGTATAAAATATGCGTGAAAAGTAGTTGAAAAAAAATTGAAAAAATTTCTTTTTCCTGCTTCCCAAAAATACATTCACATCACATTATATTCAATGGCATACTCCCCAACAGACCCTACTAGAATGGTGAATGGAATCGGGCATTGAACGAATGATCCAATACATGTTGCACATTGGTGAAGTTTAATGAAGTTGATATGATAGGATTAGGGGGCTGGCAAATTAAATTTTAATTTTGAAAAAATTGTGTTGAACTCAGTATATATAACTAGAGAGGTGATCGGTGTTGTCGGCTGCATGGGGGTCCCATGCGTCTGGCTGTGGAACCTTTTTTTATTTTTTATAAACATGTAAGGTTATGTGTATTTAATTAAAAAAATAAGTTTTACCAATTTTGGATACTTTTAAGTATTTTTTATTTTTAAACACAATAACATTTTCATAATTTTCTATTTGGAAATTACGAAAATGCCACTGATTTCAAAAATCTATAAATATCTATAAATTTTCAAAAATAGTAAAACTTGATACACATATTAAATATACATAGATTAATAGTTATATAAAAAAATTTTAAAAAATAAAAAAATTAGGTTTTTACACCCAGGTGTATTAAAGCTCAGGTGCATGGAATTAGGCGCAACTGTTAATGCCCTTAAAAACTATTAATATTTCTATACAGGCTGCTAAGCACGCAGCCACGCATCTATTAACTACCTAAGCCCCTTGTGTCTATATTTGAATCAGCAGAAAAAGGTGCATCGATAAAATATTTATATACACATATTTATATAAAAATTATTTACTCAACAAGGAACTCATGCGGGTCGGTTTTGGATAAGTTCCAGGTATTGAGCATGTCTATCATACTTTACCTTATTTGAAAATATGAGTAATGATTTATACCCTACCTTACCCAATTTAGGGTGGGTCAATGAGTATCCATGGATACTCTACTGAAGTTGTACTTTGTTATTTATATTGGGCAATGACGCAAAAAACTCCATGCAACCCATCATTTGTGTTTTTATTTTAAACTTTTGTTTTGCAATTTTAAGTCATTTATTTCCTTCAAAAATACTTTTAACAATGAATATATAGCTGTCAAAATTTTTCAAAAATGTGTAAGATGTATTATATACCCAATTTTTAGTACATGTAAATTTTTAAAATCATAAATGAATACATATACGCATAATAAATTATTCACACTTACAGAAATAATATTTTGAAATAAAAAGGCGTAATGGACATCTATTCGCAATTGGTATGTAAGTTAAATACCCTGATTTTGGGAAAAATGATATAATATGATGGAGTAAAAATGACAAGTGAAAATGACAAAGTTAAAATATATAAATTGATTACACTAATAGTTGTGTATAAATAATTGAAAAATAAAGTAGTTATATAGGAAAATATAAAGAAAAATTAAACAATAAAATAATTATAAAAAGTGAAAAGTTTTAAACTAAAATTTTTTTGAGTTTAACAAACATGACCTTGAAATTAAAAAGCTTCAAGCCGTGCATCGGGATTCTTTACTTTTCCTACAACTTTAAAAACTATTATAAAATCAGCTATCGAATAACAATAAAATTATTTTCTTCATGTGAGAATGAGATGGTGCAGCCACTTTACCAAAGGTAAAATCTTTAGTCAAAACCTGAATAATATTTCCAGGGTTGGATCCAAAACCCCAAAAAGATAGGAATGCTGAGGTATTACCGTTTGGCCTCGGTTCTGTTGCCTCCATTCCATGTCGTGTTAATATTTCGGTCGGCCAAGAAAAAAAAAAAAAACTATCGTACTTATCTAACACAATATCCTCTCGAAATTTATCAGTGAAATAAAAAATTGTGAAAAATATTTAAAATTAGCGAACGTTTCTTGTAAAGTATGGTAAATTGAAACAGAATTATCATAATCTTCTCAATATTTATCTAAAAATAAAATATTATACGTGCAGATGCACATGTGATGTAAAATAGTATGCTCTCAAATATTAATTTATCATAGTAAAAATAATTATAATATCAATATATTGAAAAATAAAATAAAAATAATCCAATTGTCAATAAATACTCAAACAATTCTTTGAATTTTATAATAATTAACATTCATTAACAAATTAAAATTCGATTTAGCATTCTTTCAAAGAATTAATATAAAAAAGATAATATCAAAGATAATATTGATAAATAAAAGAAATAATCTTATTCAAAGAAAATATTAATAAATAGAAGATATTTTCAATAATTTCGAAGATAATGTCAATGAGAGAATATCATTTTACACTCATTTATAGCATCGGTCATTAGATAAAAAGATAATATTGGAGATGACAACGATATCAGGAACATTGATCTGTGCAACCACGGGCCTTGGCCCGCGGTGCGGTTGCCCACTATCGGCTGGATGCGGGCCGGGCTTCGTGGAGTGCGGGCTCCTCGAATGTACTATAAATATAGAGAAACCACTGGGTAGGTTAACAAAAAAAGGCTAGGGTTTTTTTCGGTTCTATCGTCCGGGAGTTTCCAGAGGTGCGGTTTTTCTTTCTCCCCAATCTCACGCATTGCTGCTATCTTCTTATGATTTTATCGTAACTGGATTTGTTTTCCTCTTATTCTGAGGGAATTCTTGTCCTTCTTTCGTGATAGGCGAGAAACTGTGGAATTTGGTGCGGGATCCGTGGGGAATTCTCTGTATTTTGCTTACAGAAAATCTAAAAGTTGAGTTCTTATAGCATTTATTGCGGATCCTGTTTAATTTTTTTTCTCTCTTTTTTGTGTAGGCGCTTCGTGTGATAGAGCCGGCGGATCGACGAAATTCCATCTCTGGGAGTGAGGTTTGTTTGTTTGTATTCGGTTATGATCAGAGCCTTGGTTCGTAGGTTCGCGACGGAAACGCATCATTTTAGACCACCTGCATTTTGTTGCAATCTGTAGGTCCAAATTAAAATTTGCGTTCCATGGTGTTGAATTTTGTCAGAAATTGCTATTGGGGTTTTTTATAATTCCGTGGGTCTGTAGGTAGTTAAAATTCAAAAAGCTGGATTTGGAATTGTGGTTGAAGGACGAGTAGTATCTGTTTGAGGAACTATCTTTGCGGACATGTGGATGGATCGTTTTCTGATACATGTGGATGCATGGTGAAGTGAAATTTAATTAGAGGATGTGCAGGGTCCCTAGTGCTAAAAATTTGGGGCTATTGGTCAATTGATAGCCATCTGCAATGAGGTTTTGAGTGTAATAGAGCAGCACGCTGAAAATTACCATCCACAATGTTCCATTCTGGCTTCTTTGTATATTTTACTGGTCTTGAAGTCAGCTGGGGATTCTTAATGACCAATAGGACAACCATGATGGTTTCCATCAAGGAAGTTGAGGTTTCACTCACCACTCGTGATGGCTTTGTAAGGGGGTGGCAACATCTGTACGATGGAACTGAAGAAATCATGTTATCTTCTCGTTCTTACTTGATTTTATGAGGTTTTATGAATTATTAGATTTCTATAGAATGCAATGATACCGTAACTTCTATACGTCATTGATTCTGTTTGTTTGGCATGATGGGAACTTCCTACTTAATCAAAACTTAAGTAGATAGGTCTTCTTGTTAACAAATCAAGGATCTTAGTGACTTCGTTATCACTAGTAATGAAGCTATTCTTCCTCTTGCAATTGACAATGGTATAGTGTGACATCTATATGCACCCGGCCCCATAAAATTGATTCTAGTTTGTCAGGCCACCGTAGACATTGCTAATACCATCTGTAGAGTAGGAAAAAGAAATAATTTTTCAAAAGGATATTGAATCATGTTTTTTACTTTCTATGGACGTTTTCCTGCATTTTTCCGATGAACTTCATTGCTGGTTATGTCAACATCATTTGTTCAAAACAACTAATAATTCATCTTGAGCCGTCTCTATGTTACTGTCTTACATCATAATCTTGGCTGATGTAGTCTGGTTTCAATTGGCGAATTCTTTTCAAATAAGATGGTGTTATCTGTTGCTACTGTATTCCTATTGTCGTTCACATATTTCTGAGTGTTTTCGTGGTTGGCTAATTATCTACAATCAATAACATAAATAATGTTCGAACATCTTGAAGAAGAGAAATATATGAACATTTCTGTACACAACCAATCTTTCCTAGAAGTAATTTTCTTACAGTCTTGCAACAGGCCAGGTTGAACTATTATAGGGCACTTGCAGTGGTTGGTGGTATGGTGTTTCACTTGTGCTGATTTTGTCTTGCAAATGCAGTTGGTGCAGGAAAAACAAAAATGCCTCGCTACGATGATCGCTATGGCAGTACCCGCCTCTATGTCGGTCGTCTGTCTTCTCGTACACGTACTCGTGACCTGGAGGATCTTTTCAGCAGATATGGAAGGTAAGAATGCGTAAACATTTGTAAGTTAAATACCTCTTTTTGGGGGCGGGGAATGTTATCGAGATTTTTTTCCGTCATAATGTGGTTAATCATGTCAAATCCCTCTTAGTTCAGACACTAAGATCATAAAATATGAATAGTAGTGGATGCTCAGATTAGAAGTGCACATGGAGTGTGTTGACCCTAAATTTCACTATGCGTCAAACTTCCCGGATTTCAAATCGAGGTGTTAAACTTTAATTGAACTAATTATTATCAACTCTTAATTCTAAGATGACTTCTGCATGCTTTAGCCAGTGCTCAACCTCCACCTACCAACCATTAGTTCAAGCACACGACCTTGACCTGATCTAAGGTTTGTTTCCATTTGTTTGACTTGATCAAGATGCTTTTTGTACTATGCTACCTCCAATTTCATCCTCATCGTTTCATCATTGCGAAATGACAGTAGAGCTCACAGCATTTGCTCCTAGAAGTCATAGGACATGTTTTGGTTGGTCTGATGTCCCAATTTAGGTCACTTGTGGTCATTGTGTTTAAAAATTGTCCTTTCACTGTGTCTTCATCCTATTAACAGTTAAACCCTCAAAATTGATAATCAACCAACATCAATGGTGAGTTGTCTCCCATTCAGGCTGCCAAGTCATTGAGGCCTCCACCAAGCCGCTTTATGCTTGGGTTTATGTTCTCTATTCTTTATCTTATCTGTGTGAGAAGGCTGCAACCCCAAGTGTCGTGTATTTTAACTTGAATGATCTTGTTGAAGGTTTCCGGGCTTTTGCCTAACCTGGAGGTCTATGGTGAGAGGCTGCCCTTGGTGGAATTGGTGGCTTTCTTGCAAACTTAATAGGAGACCTTGGAGAAACTTTCTGTAGTGTTATTGCGTGTTTTTATGGAAATGGCAACGTACCCAAAGTGGTGTTTAGTTCTGAGGGGCGAAGTATCAAACCCTTGGGCACATAAAGTGATGATGGCCTTACTATTTCTGGCAACGGTTTACGCAGAGTTCGAGATGTGGACTTGAAGCACGACTTCGCCTTTATCGTATGTATACCAATACTCTTTAGTATTTCTTCTTCTTATGCTTCTTTTCTGGACACAATATATGATTTCCCCATCATGGTTTTTTGTGAATCATGATCTTCAAAAATTAGCTTCTGTGTCTCTTTGGAGCCTACCTACAGGAATTCAGTGATCCTCGAGATGCAGATGATGCAAGATATAGTTTAAATGGTAGAGATTTTTGTGGAAGCCGTATAATTGTGGAATTTGCGAAGGGGGTAAGCTGCCCATACTTTGTAAATGCACTTCTTTTTATACTCTCAGTTTCCAGTATTATGGTATGAATATGATACCTTGTTTCTGCTAGTTTTCATTTTGCACTCTTGGAAGCTGATGTGAGACAACAGATAATTAGTCTTGTGCTTATGTAGATGCCGGGGGAATTACTGAGACATGGCATTCATCACTGAAACTCTTATCATAGTTTTTACCCATTTGTTAAGTGTTTTCAATTTTGAAACCTATCTGCTTTTAAGTGATGTTGTTCTGCATTGCTTCGGTTGGCTTTTCTAGTTATACAGTTGTTTTGTCAGCCATGAAAATTTTGTACCAGCGAATTGTTCCCTTGCCAGCATCAAACACTGTACAGTGTGTTCCTTCTAGTTTGTGCCCATTTCTTGCCACAGGTGTTGGGGCTTATGGCCACTGGTAGAAACTGATCTTGATTGCTTTGCAAGCTGTGGAACTCTGAGATAACTTTGGAGTTTGATTATTATTTTGGCAATTTTGTATCAATGTTGGTTTTCTTTTTCTTTCCATCAAGATTGTGCTATTGGGATCCTTTAAATACATGGAAGTACAGAATTGCAATCATTGTTGTCCTTAATTTACATTCTAGGATCTTCATGTAAAGTCTGATAATTTAGTTCATTGCATTGAAGCAGATTGCCTTTCTTCGAAACTATCAATATGAACTTGATGTATCTTTTTTTAGTGGGTTTATTCTTTACTCATGAAAGAGGGCTAGAACCCCTTTCTGGAGTAAGTGAAACTTTTAACTCTCCTCTCCATACATACGGGCATCAGGGATTTGTACTTTATGGCTGTGGAGTGAGAATATTACAACTATTGTGCTTCAAGTGAAATATTATTTGGTGTTTAGAGTTCATTGAGCATGTGAGCATACCTCTATTTGTGTGCTTATTGTTAGAACAGCTAGAAATGGAAGTATATAGACTACTACTGAATTTTCTAAGTCAATACAACACATTGTGTGGTGTGCCTGCCACTCTGCATGTTGCTGGAGAGCAAAGTAAATATTCCTTCCAACTCTGGACACAAGAAGTGCTGCTTATGGGAACATTGACATGATGATGCACTGCACTTGATGTTGTATTGCTTGCTTGGACGAAATTAGTTCTACATGGTAATACTATTAGTTTCATATTTTGTTCAGGGACCCCGTGGCTCAGGAGGTTCACGAGAATATCTGGGTAGAGGCCCACCCCCCGGATCAGGCCGCTGTTTCAATTGTGGCTTGGATGGGCATTGGGCACGAGATTGCAAAGCAGGTGACTGGAAGAACAAATGCTATCGCTGTGGCGAAAGGGGTCATATAGAAAGAAACTGCCAAAACAGTCCAAAGAACCTTAAGTACGTCAATGCACCATTAAGCTCATTATTTATTATTCTTCTGCTGTAATTTCTAGCATGGCAAACATTTTTTATTGACTTTTTGATATTATGTAGCCGGCGTGGAAGTAGTTACTCAAGGTCACCATCTAGATCACCTACTCCTCGACGTGGTCGAAGTAGGAGCCGAAGCCGGAGTTACAGCCGGAGTCGCAGTTACAGGTTGGCTGATCTTTTTTTTTTTAAATCCAAAATTAATCTGAACTCTGATCATGCTATTAATTTTAATCCAATGCTAGTTTAGCCAAATGATTTAGTTGGTTGGAATAGGTATAATAACGTGACTTGATAACTTCAATGAAGTTTGCTGCATAAATCGTATGTTTTCCACTATGAGAAGGTTTGAATTATTTCAAGCATAGTTGCCATGTTTTTTGTTTTTATTTGCAAAATGCATGCAATTATGGCTACTCCATTATTTTTTGCTTCTGTTTGAACCAGCTTTTGCCTTGTTGATTTTATTACCAAAAAAAAATTGTTTGCGAGTTGGGCAATAAACGAAATGCATGCAGATGATATGTGCTCTCTGATAAAGTTGATTTTACCTACAGATATTATCTATAATATTGCTATCAACAGGGATATAATCGATTTTATCCCTATTATCTTGATAGTATTTCATTTATTGTGTATTACATGAATTCAGGTAAGAGACCTTTCCTATTAAGCACTTCCATACATTTAATTTAATACGGTTCTTATTTGGAAACCAATAATTACTCAAATAATATCTAATATGGTTCTCAATTGAAAACTAATTCAACTCCATTATGCATTATTCTATCAAATGTAAATATATTGAAATGCTTTAAAAATATATATATATATATACAAAAGATCAACTATCAGATGATGTCTTCCTAATTTTTTATTTAACAAAATTTCAATAAAATATTTTTTTTGTTAAAATATGATTCTTAGATAAAAGTGTTAAGATTATTGAAGTAATAATAATTCTGTAGTATATATACTTTTAAGTTATAATTCGTTTATTTTATAAATAATTTCATGACATGTAAAAGACTTGCATGTCTAAATGACACTTAATATGGGCTTTGTTTTTTTTTAAATTTTTATGCTTGAATGTTTATCTATTTATTGTATTTATCATCAATTTTTTCAAAAAAATTTCTTTCTATTTTTTATTTTCCCCCATTAAATAATATCATCTCTAGTAAATATGATTGTGTCTTTTTTTTTTTTTTTTGCAAGCGATTGATAAATTAAATTTTACCAACAAGGCGAATTGATTTGAACTGCAGGCCCATGTCGTAGTGTACTTCAAATTTGAAAATTTATCGTGAATTGCATAGGACTGGTGGTTCACTGAAAAATGAATCATTTTTGCTGTTTTAATTTTATGGTAAGCTGCAATATATTACAGCTATATGTAACTGGATGGCAACGAACTATTCTTTTGTATGAATTGCTTTTGCTGTCTGGTGAACTAGAATATATTGTACATATGTATTCATAATTTTATATACAGCTGTGTGATGCTAAACATTTTGAAAAGCTCATATGAGAACAACTTCCATTTGCACGTAAGTTCTATTTGCTTGTTCTTTGCTTATGATAGCTGAAACTACATTGGCATTCTACTTTTTTTTTCCCGTTCTGCCGTGCCAAACAGCCGCTCAAGGTCTCCTCCAAGGAGAGAGCGCAGCCTTGAGCGCGAGGAAAGGAGATCACGGAGTCCTCGTTACAGTAGGAGCCCAAAGCCAAAGAAGAGCCCTCCCTCCAAGGGCAGGAAGCGCAGTCCGACCCCTGAAGACGTGAGCCCACGAGATGGTGGCAGTCCAACTCCCAAGGAGCGGAAGATGGACGTTGAGCGCAATGGATCAGAGTATAGTGGTAGCCCTAGAGACAACAGGAGCCCTAGCCCAGAGAGGGAGAGCCCTGCTAGCAGGAGGTACCAAAGCCCTGAAGTTAACGGCCGTAGCCCCAGCCCGCGGGATGAACGCAGCCCCGTTGACGAGGATGACCGCCAAGGTTCCCCAAGAGGAGGGGGGAGTGAATCTCCTGACCGCAGTGGCCAGAATTAAGTTGTTAGAGTCTCCCATCGAGTAAATGTGACTTCCTCCAGAACCAAGGATTTGTTTGTTATATTTTGCTGTGAAACTGACCTTTTCCAACTTCAGGACTTTGGCATGCTTGGTTGCTTGATGGGTCAAATTTCTTTTTTTTTTTTAGCTTTTGTTACAAGTCGAGGATTGTGCTTGCTGCACATTTTAGGCTCTATTAAAGATGGCCCTTTAATTTCCTGATTTTACATTAGCGCTTATGTCATCGATCTCGTTTTTCTTGCACAGATGATATGGCTGTCAAATCAGTCCTCTTTCTTCGTCATCCCAATCAACTCATTCACTCCAAAATTCTTTTTTGTCAAGGCGTAGCGCGAATTATAAACTAATGAATTTGTGATTCCTCAACACTCGTTCATTTTCTATTATTCAATTTTGGCTTCTCACCAACGTCCAAGCGGCCAAAGATTCCTTACACTTTTTTTTTAAATTGACATTATCGTATGTGAACCCATTTGCATTTTATAGTTTGAAAGTTGATGAAAGAACGCAAAATGTATAGTTAAATGTAGAGTTTTAAGTTTGCTTCTTTACTCTTAAGAAGGGAAATTTTGAAAAAAAACTAATGAATATGCGGTTAATGGATATTCACGGATGGTCATAATTGAAGTATGCGGTTATATTTAGATTCAAAATAACGTAAATAATAATATTTGAAAGGGCCGCCTTCTTTTGGTTTATTTTTTTTAATTTTACTTATATCATATTACCATAGTTCATACAAGGTGTTTCTTTGAAACTCCTCTTCTGTTAAAATCTTGATATTGATAGAAAATATACTTCATTCATTGTATTTGACATCATTCACTAGTATCTTGAAAATCTTTTATTTTTTCAATTTTACTGTATATGGGTTTCATCTATAAATATGTAAAATTAATGTAATAAAATGGTTCAATATTAAAATATAAACTTTAAAGTAATTTTTTCAACATCTAAACCATTTCAAATATCAATAATATGTAGATAAATAATCCTATAAAGTATTATTATGTTTTAATACGTGTGAATTGATCTAAGCATTTTTCATAATTTACACATAAATGCACATATTTTTGAGCAAATGTGGCCCATCCACATATTGTATTGGAGTAAAACTTGGTTTTCTAGCTAAAAGAATGATGTTAAAGACAATGAATGGATTAGATTTTTCATTAAGAATCAACATTTTAAAAATGAAAAAAGTTTCACAAAATCATTTTTATGAAACCTGGTTTCATAGAAGTATTCCCATAGTTTTTATATATCCTAATGTTATCTAATCAATGTAGCCATCTTTTCCATTGTCATGGGTCTTTCAATCCAACATCCTGTTTTTTACATGAAGGGCATGTTTGTTTAACCAAAATTTTTTTTAAATAAAAAGTTTTCACTCTCTATAATTATTAATTATGCTATTTTAAAATTATTTTTTCACATCTTTATATATAACTATCTTACTTTTCAATAATTTTCACATAACTATTCATACAACTAATCTATATATTTTAATTTTTTTTCTCTATATTCTTCATCATTACCTTTAACATAGACATTATTTTCTCACAATTTAAAAACTTTTACACGAGTACACTTTTCGTCCAAAAATTTTATCACTTCTGTCGTGTCACATTGTTTAAAAATCAATTTTATTTCAACAAGCAAAAACACTTTCTCATTGGTGAAAGCCCATGATGAGTCACTTACCCCTCCTTTGAAAACCTCCTCTTTGTGTATGATATACATTGCCTTTTCCCCCTTACAAGACAATGGAGGAGGTGCCTACTGTAATTTCCTTCCTTTTCTTATTTCTCTCCCCTTATTTTATATTCCACTTGGACTTGTTTCCCACTCTTTTACACACTTTTTCCCACAATTAACCTATTTTACAATGATTTCTTCACATCTTTTCAAATAATTTTCCTATTATTCCTATTTACCTTAATTTTATTCCCCTTACTCCCCCTCTTCTCGTGCATACCCTTTTATCTTCTACGGCCACATTACATTTACCTCTACATCTTTTTACAATTTTGAAAATTTTATCCAATAATAATGGATTTCACAGAACTACTCAAATCTTCCTTTTTGTGGATGGCCTTCTTCTCATGAAAATCAATGCTCTGTGAGCCTCAGCTCATTTAGGCAAAATACTTGCGTATGATGTGAGACGGTATCTTAATGGCCAGTTGGTCATATAATTAACACATATTTCGAAGACAGAAGATATTTAAATAAATTTAAAATTTGAACATTCTCTGATAACGCAGGGTGCTCTTTAAAATGTGTAACACCAAAAATTTGAGTTACAGGCATAATTGCTTAAATTGCCTTTTAAATCAAAGATATTGTATGATAGATGTACTAAAGTAAGGATTATGATTCTGTTACCTATTAGCCTAGTGCCTCGGCTTTTTTTTAAATTTTTTCTTTAAATTTATATACCAAAGTTTATAATTTTTAAATATGCCCATATATTTATCGAATTTAAAATCAATAGGTTTTAGGAGTATTTGAGTAATTTTATCTCCCAAAATTGTTGATTTTTGAAATTTAGTCAAATATATACATATTTACTTATTTAAAAGTAATAAACTTTAGTATGTGACTTAAATACATTTGGCTCGCATTTTCATAAAAAAAGCAAAAATATAAATACGCCTGAGGAAGATCTCGCGAGGTAAATCCACAGTGCAAAATACGATGGTATCCTACCTACCATGTTTCATTCACGTAATCGATCTGGTTTTCTTGGCCATTAGCAAATCATGTCCGTCCTTAGCAACACCCAACCCAAGACACCGTTTCTTTCGTCTTATGTTAGATGCCCTCAATTAATTACAACTAGATTTTTGTTTAAAATTTCACATCACCAGGGTGTCCTCTTCTTCCATCGTTTTCCATATATGACTCTTTTGGTGCTGGAAATTAATTGCTTTGCGTATTAGCAACGATGCTGAATAGCAAATTAGAAATGTCTTGATATTGTAGGTTGATGCTTACAAGTAACTGACAAATTAATGAAACGGCACAATCTAGGAATAATTATGGCTGGTACAGCATATACATATTACACACATCGGAAACCATTCAAAACTGTAATCTACAGACAACGGAACAGAAACCACAGGCGCCAGATGTGTTTCAGAATCAAGGGGAAAAGAAAAACTATAGAACAGTGGTATGTTTTCTTGCTTTCTATTTTTCTTTAAATTTCCTAATTTAATATAAATATAATTAGTTGAAGTGGCTTGTTTATCCAACTTTTTGGAAGATGATCCTATGTCCCCATCAAGCCAATCCAATCCTCCACGACAAATGTAATTGCGCAGAAACAGAAAAATTATTTATGATTAGTGATTAAATACTACATAAAAATTGTGATTAAATATTATACAGAAACATCCTAAGTTAAAACCTAGGCAAGCAATTATATCATTTTATGCAAGATTTGTATATCGCTGCGGCCTAAATGCTTAATAATGTTTTGAGCCATATCTAAGAGGTTGTAGTGTCCTTTGATTACTCAGCACTTCCTTCTCAGTTTTTGTAGTCAAGAACATGAATTTACCAATCAATTTATAAAACCAACAAAAGCTGCATTTAGCAAATATTTGATTATAAAACTTTTCAATAACGTGCCATAAATTGCTTCGATCAATTATTTTAAAAATTAATTATCTTAATTAATTAGCTGAATCACTTAAATGGAAAACGGCTAATTTTGATGATAAATTATCTTAATTGAAAGATCTAAGTGAGAAAAAAAATTTTGATTTTGGTAACAAAATATTTTGTTGTGATGGTTGGATAATGATTTTTTATTAGGGGTGTAACAAGGTACCCGTAACCCCGTCAATCTAACTTGGTTTTTATTAGCTTATTTTCAACTTGTAAACTCATTTAGACGATCTGTAGAATCCATTTAAATGAATTCATTGATCATGCGTTGAACTTGTCCAATTCAAAAACTTGATAATTTAATACGTTTAACTTTTCAATCCGCAAAACCCGTTTATAACCCTATAAAAAGTAAACATTTTTTACATTTATTTTACAAGTTATGCGTACTTTTTAATAATGGAGTTGACATTTTTAATAGAAATATATCTTTGTATGTGAAAATTAGGATGTGTTTGGCACCCGGACAAAATGAGAGAAAACGTTTTGGTTAAACTTTTTTTAATGTGAAATAGCGACGTGATATAATAAGGTGTAATAATGAAAAATAAAGAGAATAAAATTAAAATAAATAGGATAATTGTATGAAAAATATAAAAAAATAATTATGAAATGAGATTAATGTTGTATAAATAGATGTAAACAAAATGATTGGAAAATATAAAATAAATGGATGGAAAAAACTTTTTGTGGTTTCATTCCAAACTTTCTCCAGATGTTTTAAATTTAATTATATGAGAGTATTAAAAAGCCTTTATTGATTATGTAAAATTGCATTTTAAATAGTTTATCTTTCTCTTTTTTTATTATTTAATCCGATAACAACTTATGGTATGATATATTGATATTAAATGAATTAGAGTTTTTTTATTGGTATTTTATATATTATGATAACTGATGTTATAATCAAATACCTCAACGACTGTTATATTATTGAGAGAGTTTTTATAAATACTTTCACACTCAGAAGGACACCAATAACTACATTCACTCTCTAGGAGGATTAATAAATAACATCACTTGCCTAGATGCATATTTGAAACAACTTTGCTCATAAAGGAGCTGATGTTGACCACTGGAGCACACGTCCTAGTGGTAAATGAATTAGAGTTAAGATTGTAAAGAGATTTAGGATAGTTTTTAACACAGGTGAGTATGGATTTACCTTCAACTAGAATAACCTACTGAGTTACACCCTAGTTTTTAGTGTACGTTTGCAACGAAAAAAATCCGTTATCAGCATCAACACAAATAACTTTTACCATTGAGTAAAGGCAACGGTGCAGAAGAAATTTTATTTGCATATCAACGAAAATTCTTAGTTTCTTGTCGGTTGCTGACATTACATTTTGTTGCATTGACCTGCAGCGAAAAGAAAACCGTAAGATTAAATGAAACGAATGCCGAAAATTAAGAAACCCTATTGATACATGTCGACGAGATTGGCATTCATGAATTTCTAGTTAAAATAAATTTTATCATTTTAACCAAATAAATCATCCCAATTATATACGATAATTTGTTCCAATGTCACCGTTATGCCATGTTGCCGAAAATGAGTATCCAACAAATTTTAAATTTGAAACATGGATTGAGTTTCGCACGCCTTTGTAGTTTGTGCTTCTTTATTTTTTCGTAACGCACTTTTCAAAAAGCAGCAGGAGCCAGAGGAAATTTTGTTTTTTTTTTTTCCTTTCGAAAAAAAAAAAGAAAGGAAGAGGGAGAGATAGAGAGAGCAGCATACGGAAGCCCGCATTAATGCGGCGAGGATGTGATGTGATCACGTGCGGGGGCACGCAAGGACCCATAGCAGTTGCGGCTGGTTTTCCATGAGAATCGCCGAGCCTGAGCTTGAGTCATGGACCGAACAGGCACAGGAGCGGCGGTTGCGCGCCTCATGTCGCCCCCGTGACAAGTGACGTGCTCCATAACTCGCGGCGGCGAGAAACTAAACTAGGGTCGACGACGGATAGCCGTCTGGGTCACTCCTAACTTATCCGTGTCGAACTAGGATCGGCGACGTGTAGCCGTCTGGGTCACTCCTAACTTATCCGTGTCGAGCCAGGGTCGACGACGTATAGCCGTCTGGGTCACTCCTAACTTATCCGTGACGAACAAGGGTCACTCCTAACTTATGCCACCCGCTCGGTTTGCTTCGGCTCCGTCGGGGGTCAAGCCTAGTAACTTATCCCAACCGCTCGGTGTGGAACTTTCGCTGCGTCGGGTCAATCGTAAGTTCTGCCTGGTACGGTTCGAGGCTGGGCCCTACCGGCCTACACCTATCTTATTTTTTCAAAGTTTGGATAATTTCAATTCCAGTTCCAAAGGTGTGTTTGGTAATGGGTATAAAATGTCAAATTAAAATTTTTCAATCTAAAACTTTTCACTCTTTATAACTACTATATTTTTTAATTATTTTTTCACATTTTCCTATACAACTACTTTACTTTTCAATCATTTCTACACAATTATTTGTACAACTAACCTATCTATTTTAATTTTATTATCTTTACTCCCCATCATTACCCCTGTCATATTACATTATTTGACAATTTTTACTTTTTAAAATTTTTCACCAAAACTTTTATCCCTTCCCAAACATACCCTAAATAGATTATTTAAAACGGTTTTTAATATTTGAAACTAAACGTTACTTTAAATTTTACAATTAATATAATAATGATATAGTTATAATATGAATTTATTAAATGTACTAAATAATGAATAGAGCAAATCCCGAATACATCCACACTTTTTTTTTGATGTATTTTACCATCATTTTAATCAGTATTATAATTAGACCCTAAGACATTTTTTCGAAGATATGCCACCACCACTACTCTTTTTTTCAAAATAACTTCACATAATTTAATAGGGACAATGCTTGCCCCGCTACTCAAACCCCTATTTTGCTGAATGGTATCTACAAGTACTCGGTTGCCAAATATATCCACAGATTTTACTCATAATTCTAAATATACTTTCAATAATTCTAAATATATATTAATTAATTTGCTCTAAATCTCGGTAATACCTGCACTCCTCTATGAAAGGACAAATGTAACCGAACTCTAGCTATAATTTTAATCTTAAAATTCAAATCCAAATTAGTTTTTAGTATTTTTACAGCTATAGAATTGTATATTATTTAAATATAAATTTTTAGTTATACAATCATAATTTAAACTTAGGCATATACATCATTTCATAAGGGATATATTTAGATAAGGACAAAACTTGTGCGTTTATTTGAAATTTACTCTAATAAATATGTTAAACAACTTTTTATACTTTTAGAGGACATATTTCATATTTTTAGATTAAAATATATTTTATAAAAATATATTAAACGTATATTTGCAAGTTGAGCTAGCTGGAGTGCGAACCTTTAACCTTACTCCATTTTGATTGCACCGGTGTTTATATTCTACCCAATCTTATGATTAAAAAGACAAAAACGTACCCAATATCTTAGCTTATCCCAAGAAAACTTCTTCGATCGGCCAATATGCATGCTGATTGAGCCACGGCCAAACTCGCAAGACGCCAATACGTAGACGTTTTGCTTCCATCGGCTATTAGGTTAATAAAACCACGTTTGTGGGCATTTCGAAAGAGACCGATGTTCCGTAGCTAGCGTCGAGTACCCCATGAGCGCATGAGGCGTGCTATTGCTGCGGCCCCTAACCTGCTTGTCCAAACACGCCTTGGAGTAATGGACACCATGTGCTTGCATAAGATAGAAAGTGACCGCCTAGCTACAGTCCTTTTGCCATAATCAATGCTTAGAACATGCTGGATTAGTGCAAATCATGGTCTCATATCCAAATTTCGAAACCAAACAGAGACACAGGAAGTCTAGATCCCATGCACCCATCTGTTTGTCTAGAAAGAGTTGCATTTGTCAAGTTAGGTGGGTTGATCATGGAAGATGATCAAGCAATATTAGAAATGTAATGATTCTGACATTGTACTGATCTATATTAGTTTCTAGTAGTTAATTTAAAAAGAGTTCCGCATTGAGACGAAGTCTTCCTAGACAAATGAAAGCAGAAAGAGACAACAAGAAGGAAACAAACTCAATTTAGTTAAATTATATTACTAAAAAACTCGAAAACTCCCACAAATCGTTTTTTTCCTATCTAATATTTTAATTATGTTGTTTTGTTATTTGTATAATAGTTGAGTGGAATCAGTCGGGATTTCATATAAAGCTATTGAAGAGGAGAGTCAGAGAGACGGAGAAACCCATTTCTCTCATACAGTATAGAATGAGCAGAATGGGAGCCTGCAATTGGCTCATTATTCTGGCCTTCATGCTGAAAACATTCCAATCTGAAGCAGCTGTGCCAATTTCATTACTTGAAAATGCTGTGGAGAAAGGAGCAGGTCTTACTCTTTAGCACCCAGCACTTCTCTTTTAGAAGTCTTATTCTTTTATTTGTGTATCTTGTCTGCATGAAAACCATTAATGTGTTGGGATTTTAGCCTATCCCCTTCTTGTGTAGATTAAATAGGAATGATTAATTACAGACAATAAATATTGTAAATTATAAGCAATCAAACCACGGGAAAAACACACCACAATTTTTACGTGGAAAACCCCTTTTTACCAAAGGGGAAAAACCACGGGACCCAGTCCAGGTAAATCTTCCACTATAGAATAATGGGATTACAACACAATGTCTTCTCTAGTCAAAACTAGAGGATTTCATCATCACAATAATGATGGATTTCAATACAGAAATTAATCAAGGGTAGATCTCACCAAATCTGAGATAACGGCAGAATTTTCTCTCTTGATGGAAGAGATGACTGTCGTAGAAACCTTGAGCATATGAGGATAAAATCCTCCTCCGTCCGTCGAAGCTGCTGATGCTGCTGCTCTGAAAGCCGAGACGGGAAGAAAACGCGCTCTCTGACGACGAACCGCTGCTGAGAGAGGAGAAGAAGACAGGCACCGAAAAAAACGCGGACAACCGCAGAAGAAAAAACAAAGAAGGAAACGGCGCCGTGACATTTTTTTTCTTTTTGTCTTTTAGTGTGGGCCATCTCCACGTGGGAGGAAACCCAAAAGTCAACAAATCTCCCCCTTTCCGACTATGTGGAGGAATTTGTCATCCCGATGATTGAACGACAAACTTCAAGCTTCTCCCTTGGTAGAGCCTTCGTCAACATATCAGAGCTATTATAATCGGTATGGATTTTCTCAAGTTCAAATAACTTGTCATCAATAGCTTCTCTTATCCAATGATACCTCACATCAATATGCTTTGATCTTGCATGAAAGGAAGAATTCTTACCAAGGTGAATTGCACTTTGACTATCACAAAATACTATGTATCTCTGTTGTTTGAAGCCAAGCTCATGTAAAAACCTCTTCATCCACAACATTTCTTTGCATGCTTCAGTTGCTGCAATGAATTCTGCTTCGGTTGTAGAAAGTGCAACACATTTCTGTAGCCTTGATTGCCAAGCTACAGCTCCCCCTGCAAAAGCAATCAAGGAACCAGATGTAGACTTTCGAGTGTCCACATCTCCTGCCATATCTGCATCTGTGTAGCCAATTAGTAATGGTTTCTCATTGCCAAAACAAAGTCTCAAACTGGAAGTACCTCGTAGATATCTCATAATCCACTTAACTGCATTCCAATGCTCTCTCCCAGGATTGGACAAAAACCGGCTAACAACACCAACTGCATAAGCTATGTCTGGTCTTGTACATACCATTGCATACATCAAACTTCCCACAGCTGAAGCATATGGAACCCTTTCCATGTCTTTCTTCTCTATGTCTGTAGAGGGACACTGCTCGATGTTTAGCTTAAAGTGAGTGGCAAGAGGAGAGTTAACCACTTTAGCTCTGTCCATGTTGAACCTCTGAAGTACTTTCTCAATGTACTTCTCTTGTGACAAATATAACTTCTTGGCATTCCTCTCACGATGAATGCTTATGCCAAGAATTTGCTTTGCTGGCCCTAAATCCTTCATAGCAAAAATTTGACTTAGTTGTGTCTTCAACCTGTCAATCCTCAAAGAATTTCTGCCAATAATCAACATATCATCGACATAAAGCAATAGTATAATAAAATCATCATCAGAGAATTTCTGCACAAAGACACAATGATCAGAAGTTGTTTTTCGATAGCCATGTTTCTCCATAACTGACTCAAACTTCTTATACCATTGTCTTGGTGCTTGCTTCAAGCCATAAAGGCTTTTTCTCAGCTTGCACACATGATCCTCTTTTCCTTTTACCACGAAACCCTCCGGCTGCTCCATATAAATTTCCTTGTCTAGTTCACCATGAAGAAAAGCAGTCTTTACATCCATTTGTTCAATCTCCAAATCAAGACTAGCTGCTAGACCCAAAACCACACGAATAGATGACATTTTAACAACTGGAGAAAAAATCTCATCAAAATCAATACCTTTCTTTTGATTGAATCCCTTGACGACCAATCTAGCTTTGTATCGAGGTTGTGTGGTAACTTGTTCTTGCTTCACTCTGTATACCCACTTGTTCTTCAAAGCTCTTTTGCCCATAGGCAACTTTACCAACTCAAATGTATGATTTTCATGCAGTGACTTCATCTCATCTCGCATGGCTTCAACCCACTCCTTCTTATGTTCATCATCTATGGCTTCTGCATAACATTCGGGCTCTCCCCCGTCAGTCAGTAACACATATTCATCAACAGAATATCGTGTAGAAGGATGACGATCTCTAGTAGACCTCCTGAGTGGAACATCTGGTGGAACTTCTGGTACTGGTGACTGCTCAACAATGTCATCATTAATCTCAACCTGTGTATGAGTATCAACATCAACTGTACCATCCTGGTCATCTTGAACTTCATCTCTAACCTGTACTGGCACATGTGTCAAAGGAACTGGATCCAAGTCTGTTAAATTATCATAATATTGAGAAACTGTTTTAACTGTTTTCTCAATATCTTGTATGGTTTGGTCTTCCATAAAGACAACATCTCGGCTTCTTACAAGCTTTTTCTGTACCGGATCATAAAACCTGTAACCAAAATCATCTTGGCCATAGCCAATGAATACACACTGTCTTGTCTTGACATCAAGCTTAGACCTCTCATCTTTGGGAATATGCACAAAGGCCTTACATCCAAAGACACGCAAGTGACTATAGGATACATCTTTTCCCGACCAAACTCTGTCTGGAACATCAAAATTTAAAGGAACACAGGGTGTGAGATTTAACACATGTACAACAGTACTCAAAGCCTCACCCCAAAAAGATCCTGGCAACTGTGCATGTGAAAGCAAACATCTCACCCTTTCAACTAGTGTCCTGTTCATTCTCTCAGCTAGCCCATTTAACTGAGGAGTCTTCGGAGGTGTCCTTTGATGCCTAATACCCAGCTGTTTGCAATATTCATCAAAAGGACCACAATACTCACCTCCATTATCAGTTCTGATACACTTTAACTTCTTCCCAGTCTGTCTCTCAACTGAGGTCTGAAACTGTTTAAACACATCTAACACTTGGTCTTTTGTCTTCAAGGTATAGACCCACAACTTCCTTGAGTGATCATCTATAAAAGTCACAAAATAGAGAGCACCACCAAGTGTTTTTACTTTCATGGGACCACAAACATCAGAATATACTAAGTCAAGTATACCCGGCTGTCTTGAAGGAGGGGATGTTTTAAAGGCAACTCTGTTTTGCTTCCCTGCCAAGCAATGAGCACATTTCTTCAATACTGTATTCTTCAATCCAGAAAGAAGATTTTTCTTTGCCAAAACCATCAAACCCTTCTCACTCATGTGGCATAGTCTTCTATGCCATAGCTCTGTTGTACTTTCATTCTCCATTGTATTGATAATACAATCAGAAACCTTTGCCTGCATGAAGTACAATGAGGAGCACTTCTTGCCTCTAGCCACAATCATAGAACCTTTAGTAAGCTTCCAATGACCATCATTGAAGGTGTTGCAAAACCCCTCATCATCAAGTTTACCTGCTGAAATCAAATTCAAGCGAATATCAGGAATATGTTTAACATTTTTCAAAAGCAACATCGTACCATTGTTGGTTTCCAAGCTCACATCTCCCATGCCTACGGCTTTAGCTACACCATTGTTACCCATCTTAACATCCCCAAAGTCTCCGGATGTATAAGATGTAAAGAAGTCTCGTCGCGATGTAGCATGAACGGAGGCACCACTGTCAATCACCCAACTAGTCTCATGGCATGCAAGGTTGACAACATCATCATCATACACAATAAGGAAGTCATCTGTAACGGCAGAAACTCTATCAACATCATTACTATCATCAGTTTCCTTTACTGTCCCTTTTTCATTTTTGTAGTCTCTTTTGAGTTGTCGACAATACTTCTTTATATGCCCCTTTTTACCACAGTGATAACACTCAACATTGGCAAACCTGTTTGACTTGCTTTTGCTTCTGTCTCTGTTCATCGGACCTTTACTCTTGCTCCTCCCCCTCTTTTCCATGACTAAGACATCTGACTGTGACGGACCCTGTGACTTTCTTCTCATCTCTTCATTTAAAACACTACTCTTAGCCAAATCCATAGTGATTACACCATTTGGAGCTGAGTTAGATACTGACATTCTAAATGTCTCCCACGAGTCCGGCAATGTGCCTAGAAGCCATAACCCCTGCACCTCATCTTCAAACTTGATATTCATCCCAGCCAACTGATTAAGAATTCCCTGGTAAGCATTCAAGTGATCTGATAAAGGAGTTCCATCCCTGTATTTCAAGCCCATCAACTTCTTTATTAGAAACAACTTGTTGTTCCCGGTTTTTCGAGCATACAGCTGTTCAAGCCTGTCCCATAAAGAACGTGCATTTGTTTCTTCACTGACATGGTTTAAAACATTATCATCCACCCACTGCCTGATATACCCACATACTTGACGATGAAGTAAAGTCCATTCAGCATCAGTTTTTTCTACGGGTTTTTGTTCCGCAAACACAGGCAAATAAAAATCTTTGACATATAGCAGGTCTTCCATTTTTCCCTTCCACACATGATAATTTGAACCATTCAAATTAATCATTCTACTTGTATTAACCTCCATCGTTCAACACAAGGCACAAGATTACTAAAACCTCGCTCTGATACCACTTGTTGGGATTTTAGCCTATCCCCTTCTTGTGTAGATTAAATAGGAATGATTAATTACAGACAATAAATATTGTAAATTATAAGCAATCAAACCACGGGAAAAACACACCACAATTTTTACGTGGAAAACCCCTTTTTACCAAAGGGGAAAAACCACGGGACCCAGTCCAGGTAAATCTTCCACTATAGAATAATGGGATTACAACACAATGTCTTCTCTAGTCAAAACTAGAGGATTTCATCATCACAATAATGATGGATTTCAATACAGAAATTAATCAAGGGTAGATCTCACCAAATCTGAGATAACGGCAGAATTTTCTCTCTTGATGGAAGAGATGACTGTCGTAGAAACCTTGAGCATATGAGGATAAAATCCTCCTCCGTCCGTCGAAGCTGCTGATGCTGCTGCTCTGAAAGCCGAGACGGGAAGAAAACGCGCTCTCTGACGACGAACCGCTGCTGAGAGAGGAGAAGAAGACAGGCACCGAAAAAAACGCGGACAACCGCAGAAGAAAAAACAAAGAAGGAAACGGCGCCGTGACATTTTTTTTCTTTTTGTCTTTTAGTGTGGGCCATCTCCACGTGGGAGGAAACCCAAAAGTCAACATAATGGTGCCTTCCTGAAACGTAATGCAGTTTGCTTGGATGGGAGTCCTCCAGCTTATCATCTTGATAGGGGCTTTGGCTCTGGGATAAACAGTTGGCTAGTTCATTTAGAGGTTAGTCCTACAGATGATTTTAAACTGTCTTTATTTTTAGCCGACATCTTGGAAATTTCATTTTAGGAAGTTTGCCTGGTGCATATGGTCAGTAGGGAAGGAGTGCTTTTGCCTATGTAACTTGTCTTTCCTTTGTATTTTCAGGGAGGGGGCTGGTGCCACAATGTTTCACACTGTCTTGGTCGCAAAACATACCACCTGGGTTCTTCTAAATATATGCCAGAGCAAATACATTTTGCAGCAATTCTTAGTAGCGGAAAAGTACATAATCCATGTAGGATTTTAATTCAATGCAGTATAAACGAATATGTATTAATTTTGATTGCTGATATTCAAGTAGCTGCATCATAACATTGTAGCAAAGAAGTGCTTGTTACAATATCATGAAATTTCAATCTGGATAGATGGCTAGATCTGGAACTGTGAATCTGTGATTCTAAAACATTTGAGAAACCCAAATAGTTAGCGTGTGCACAGGCAAGTTCTTTTAGACAATCTGTGGATTTTAGAGTAATTTTCAGGCTAACTTTGGGAATCAGATTCCTTTGACAAATTTAGAAGGAAAAAAATTATAGCCTTTAGAACAAATTCCCCTGAAAATTTTGCAAAAAAATGAATGTGTATGATAACCTTTGGCAAGAACCAGATTCCCTTGAAAGTTTTGCAAAATTTGAGATATATACTGACCTCATCGATCTCCCCATGTGCTTTTGATGGTCTTATTTTTGGAATAGTATTTATTTCCTATTTCTGGCCTCACCTTGGTTAACATATAAACGAGATCTTTAAGGTGGGAGAAAAAATTAAGCAAACCGGCCATTATCTTCCACTTCTGCCAAGTTTTGTAACATGCACATGTGCATGCATATTACCAGTATTTGAACAAGTAATTATTTATTCAGAAGGAAAGATCCTGAAGCCATTTTATATTGGGTATATTGATGAAAAGTTTGACTTGAAAATTTTCAGATTTTTACAATTGGAATAGGGTTGAAGTTCGTTACTGTGATGGATCATCATTTACAGGAGATGTGGAGAGAGTAGATCCTGTAAGCTATCCAGCTCTTGGTACTTGTGAAATTTCGACATATACCAACCTTTACGTGATATATCCACAAATAAAAGAACCAAAATCATTAAATTTCAGTTTAGTTAATTGCTTTCTGTGTGATGATCCAATGATCAGGCCACCAAACTTCACTATCGAGGTGCAAGGGTTTGGCTTGCTGTGATGGAAGATCTGTTATCGAAGGGGATGAACGCAAGCGAAAATGTAGGTTGCATAAAAAGATTCTACCAATTGTAATTAAGTTCAGATACATGGAAACGACTGATCATAACAAGATACAAAATGGTCGCAGGCTATCTTAACAGGCGGCTCAGCCGGAGGTTTGGCTGCAATACTTCAGTGTGACAGTTTTAGTTCTCTTCTCCCATTGGGCGCCAAAGTAAAATGCGTGTCGGATGCGGGTTATTTTGTTGATTTGTAAGCTACTCTGTAGCTGCTGTATTTCCCCCTTTTTTGAACTCTGAAGAAAATTATGTGGTGATTTGATTTTGTTATTTTGTGGGGCTGATGTTTTTGTTATCATGCATGTGTCACAGGAATGATATCATGGGAAAGCCTCACATAAGAAGCTACTTTGATGAGATAGTCACATTACATGTATGATTTTCTGTTTTCCTCCTGAAACAACCCACCCAAGGCCTTGACATTTGATTCTCATATTGCTTTCGTAAGAATCTGAGTTCCTGGAATCTGGATGAATCATGTACAGGGATCCGCAAAGAATCTGCCTTCTTCGTGCACAAGTAGAATGCCACCTAGTCTGGTAAACACCCCAATCTCTCTCTCTCTCTCTCTCTCTCTCTCTCTCTCTCAGTTAACGATACATGAATGCAGTGTTTCTTCCCACAATACTTGGTGGAACACATTCAAACACCACTGTTTGTGGTAAATTCAGCGTATGATTCATGGCAGGTAATCTTTTTAATTCATTGAGTGTTCTGTATCTTGATTGAAAAGATCGTTTGAGCTTTAGCATCAATTTCTAGTTACAGACTCTCACTCATTTTCCAGATAAAGAATGTGTTGGCACCTGCAGACGATGACCCCCTGAACGAGTGGGGTGTTTGTAAGACAAATATGAATCTGTGTTCCTCCAAACAGCTGGAGAAAATGCAAGGTAATTAACTTTTCTTTCTCTACAACTGGACCTCATGATTCACTTGGAAAATTTTATACCCAAAAGAGGTGAGTTTGTATCAGTAAATTAGTATTATCTGTTTATTTAATTTGATGTATTAGCTAAATGCATAAAAAGTTGCTTCGCTAATTGCTTTCCTGGAAAACAGATTTCAGGATGAAGTTTGTAGACGCATTAGCATCATTAAAGAAGTCCTTGTCAAATGGCTGGTTTATAAATTCATGTTATATCCATCTGCAATCTGAACTGGAGAATATATGGTTTGCTCCGAATTCTTCTATGCTTGCACATACAGTGAGTTCAATACTCTCCTCTCATCCAGCAGTCCTGTTTCACAAATGACAAATGCTCTCTCTCTATTAATCCAATACCCAACATACCCAAATTCGTGTTCCAGAAGACATGCATGATCTAGAACAAAAAGACAGTAGTCCACATTCATTCGACAGATATTTCATTGCATGCTATTTTCATTCATTAATAAAGCTGCTTGGATAAATGTTTAGCTACTGTTACTGCTACTACTAATGAACGATGAAAATTTATTCTGCAGACAATTGCAGATGCAGTTGGTGGCTGGTTTTATGATGAGCATACCTTTCAGCAGATCGATTGCCCTTTTCCATGCAAATATTCTACGTGTGCATAGACAGTAAAGTTTGCAAGATTCTTACAAGAGTACTGATCTTCTACGACCGGTCGGAAATCCGGTGATTTCTGACCGGTTAAAAAATATTTTTTTTTGTTTTTTTTTTGAAAAATAATTTTATAAACATGTTAATCTAGTTATATTTAATCTATAAACCAAGTTTTATCATTTTTAGATATGTATATATATTTATTTAGGATTTTTAAATACAGGGGTATTTAAGTCATTTTAAGAATATTTAAAATGACTTAAATACCCCTGTATTTAAAAATTCAAAATAAATATATATACATATCCAAAAATGGTAAAATTTGATTTATAGATTAAATATAACTAGATTAACATGTTTATAAAATTATTTTTCAAAAAAACTTAAAAAATATATATTTTTGGACCGGTCGGAAATCACCGGATTTCCGACCGGTCGTAAATGATCATTCGCCTTCTTACAAATAGAAGAAATTTAACTTTGTGCAAAATAACGACTACTAAGCCGAGCAACTCCCAAAGCAAGGAATAAGATGCTCATGTTTTTGGTAGCAAATAAATAAGAAGTCGTTTACTCAGGGTTTAGTCAATTAATGTAGATGTGTTCTCAAACAGTGCACTGAATTGGCTTGATATTTTGATTGATTTATAATTATCCTAATAAAAAGTTCCGATTAGTAGTTCTTTCAATTACAGTTATAGACTTTACTGTGCTTGTATTAAAATTTGTAATTTATTATTATTATTATTAGTTTTTTTTTTTTTTGTTTCTGGGGGTGGGGTGATGGGGTGCTCCTGCTTTAATGAAGTTTCTGAAGGCGGTTATAAATAAAAATTACGAAATTCTCAAGGTTCTGTAAAATACTTTGCACACCTTCAAACTCCGAAGCTTATACAGAAGTTTAATTTTGCCTTTACAGTATCCGTTCGACGAATGATCTTTTCAGACCGGTCGGAAATCCGGTGATTTCCGACCGGTCTGAAAATTTATTTTTTTTATTTTTTTTTTGAAAATAATTTTATAAACTTGTTAATCTAGTTATATTTAATTTATAAACCAAGTTTTATCATTTTTTGATATGTCTATATATTTATTTTGGATTTTTAAATACAGGGGTATTTAAATTAAAATGACTTAAATACCCCTGTATTTAAAAATCCAAAATAAATATATAGACATATCAAAAAATGATAAAACTTGGTTTATAAATTAAATATAAGTAGATTAACAAGTTTATAAAATTATTTTCAAAAAAAAAATAAAAAAAATAATTTTTTTGACCGGTCGGAAATCACCGGATTTCCGACCGGTCTGAAAAGATTGGTGCTCGTATCGTTAACATTCAAATAAATTTAATAAAATTTACATGTTACTAATTTAAACTTTAAAAAATCCCCTTCCAAATTAAGTGCTCCTGCTCCATAAAAAGGACGAGGTGGAATACCACTCGGACTATGCAGGCTCAAAGAGCTCAAGCAGTGGGCCTTCTCCACACGATGTTGTCGTCATTTGACTGATTGCTTGCTTTTTTTTATTCAGTTTATTTTTCTAACTCTTAACTTTTTTTTATTGAAATTTATGCATCATGACAACTGGTATTACAAATCTTTTATGGGTTGTCCTCTTGTTGCCCTGAATTAATATAAGCTCCTATCAAACAACGGGCATTTTTTTATTTTTCAATTTTTATGAAAAACGTGGGTCCCAGCGAATTTAAATCACACATCACATTTATCATTTTTGATATGTTTTTGTATGCTTCGAAATTACTTAAATGCCATATTTTGATTTTGAAAATTCAGAAAAAATACTCTTGTATGTTTTTTTTATTATACACTTTTTTTAAAATCATGTTAACCCTCAAATGACCAAACAACTCACGGAATAACATTTGAATAGAGGAGTGAACAAGACAAGTGTCTTTACGACCGTACACACTCTTACGTATGCTCGTACACGCTGATATGATAACTAAAGTATGCTTAAACCCATATATTTAAAAATTACTCATGCACTCGTGAATTCTTGATAGTAAGAGTTATTTTTTTTTCCCTGAACTAATAAGATCGGAAATCATCTTTTTATTTTATTTTTCATCAGTGACCATACAAATCTTTTAAGTAAAAAGCGATGCCCAAAGTTTTGCTTCCAAAATAAAAAACATAGGAAATAAAATATTTTTGATAGAAATAAATTGATTCAAATGAAAATATAAATATAACTTAGGTAATTATTCAACGCATATATACCAACCAAGTCCCTTTTTCTCTGTATAAATAGGTGTTCTGACTTCTGAGCCGTTTCGATTTTTAATTTTTCTTTTCATTTTTTTATGGGCCTACATATAATCTTCATATATACAAAAATATACTTTTTTCTGGATTTCTATGTATTTTTTATAATCCAGAAGTTAATAGTTTGTCACATTAAGAATGACGAAAATTTTTATTTTTCAAATTATAAAAATATATGAATAAAATAGTTAATTTGAGGATATAAATTAAATACATGTATTCCCAGATAAAAAAAAAACAAAAATAACAAGCTCAATTCGCCTGTATGGATGAAGACTTGGTGTCTACGCAGGGAATTTCAATGCAATCGGTTGTCTAATATAATTATTTGATTTTTTTTCCATCATCCAATTTAAGCATTGTATTGAAGACTGTTTATTTAACTTAAGTATAAAAAAACCAAATGAATTGAAAACGTCCACAACAAATAATTATAAAAGAACTTGTGCATTTTAATTTGTTATGGATTACATGCAATGTTAATCGAAATGTTTTTTATATCAGCCAATATAACTAGAGGAAGAGATGATGCATTGCTGGTGTTTGTTTTTACCTTTTTGTTTTCCGTTAGAAATGTGGAGGACGCAAGTTGGCTTTTTTTGTTGATTTTTAAAAATTAAAATAAATATTAGATTAAACAATTGACAAATCAATGTCTTCATTCGTGTAAATCTGAATGCCCGCGATAGAAGAGCGTACTCTAAACCATACCAAATTATTTCATTATTCTGTATCATCATTCTCAAAAAATATTTTCAATTTTCAAGACAGTTTTTTTTTTTAAAAAAAAAAAATTCAACACAACTTTACCCTTTTCTAATACTTTATTCATTTTCAATCTCAATGCACGTCATTAATTTGATATAAGAATCTTCTCTGATTTAGAACATATCCTAACTTCATCAGATATGGATAGCTAAAAGCGAATAAATTGAGAAATTTTGCGGCTAAAGATTAAATATGTTGATTCCCTTTTAGGGGTATTCCAAAGTAAGCCAGTTCTTTTTTCCCTCGATATCCAAAATGGTACCACTTGCTAGAATAGGATGCCTATAGAACAGATTTTTAATTTTTAATACAATTATTTAATTTGTCATACAATTTTTCTCATCATCAATACGCATTCATATCTCATTTATCCATCCAATTTAAAATCCTTAAATCTTTTCCAGCATCTGTTAAGTATACAATTTCCCTATTTTTTTTTTTATTTCAAACCACAAGAAACTTAAAGGGAATGAAAATTTTCATTATCAAAATATTTTTTATTTTTAATATAATTAGAGAAAATTTGTCATTTTAATAAGGTATAATTTGAGCTCATAAAATTCATGTTTGCCTCAAATTTAACTTTAATCAAATTTATAAAATTTAAACCCTAAAATTAACCATAAATCTATTTGTGATAAATTAAGTTTGGTTTAATTTTAGGTTAAAGTTCAAATTGAAGATTTTTCATTTAAGGTGTGCTTGTTTAATAACAGAACTTTTCAATCTCTATAAGCTCTATATTTTTAACAATTTCTTCAAAGTCTTTTTATATAACTACTATATTTTTCAATCATTTTTCATAAAATTATCATTCATTTTAACTTTATTCTATTTACTCCTTATCATATCACATTATTTTAAACAATTTTAAAAAATTTCATATCAAATTTTCTTCGTTTTATTACTTCCTAAATGCACCTTTAAGTTAAAATAGACAAATTAAAAATGCTCGAATCCGCTTTTATATAATCAGGTTATATAGAAAAATTTCTTTGCAATGCTATTAAATTTCGAGTTTTTTATGCTTAGTGAAAAATTCAATCTATTTATTGAATTTAACATTATTTGTTTAATTTTAAAAAAAATAAAATCAAATATGTACATGAGTTACATTTGCTCGAAATAAGTAATTCATGCATAAATGATAAAAAATACTTAAATCCATTCATATGTATATTAAAATGTAATAATATTTTATAGAATCACTTATTTACAAATAAATGATATTTTAAACAATCTAAAAGTTGAAAATACAACTTTAAATTTGATATTAAATTATTTTATTATATTGATTTTACACATTTATATATAGGGCCCGTGTATAATAATATTAGACAAGCGAAAAAGTTTTTAAAATATTATAAATAATGTTAAATATGATAGACAGAGTAGATTTTATATCATCCATTAAAATATTAAAAATGAAAGATATTACACATAAGAAAAGTTTCATATAAGTGACTCCGTACAATTTTATATCAATATACAAGACCAACAGGTCACGTAAGAAAAAAAAATAATACATAATATAATTATATTTTGAACCTGACTTTTGTACATTCGGATGTATAAATTCACATTGGTACTCTCATTTAGTTTACGCCTTATTTTGATGATTTTGCTAAACTTAATTCATCTACTATATTAAGAACTATTTATTTTATTGAGATACTAAAAATTATGTTAATCCATAACTTGCATCATTTTCAAAATTAAGAATCGCTTAAGAGTAACTTTAAATAAATTAAAAATTATCTCCCTATTATAAGAACTCGTGAGATTCCAATTTAATATCTAAAATATTTACAATATTTATCCTACTTAGATCAATAATTATATACAAATTTATAATATTTTAAAACTTTGATATATGAATTTAAGTAATTTTCTAAATTTATGTACAATTTTATACATTTTTAGAAGATGTGATATACACATACATCCATTGATATGATTTTTCGCATCTACATAAAATAAGCAATGTCAAATATAATGAATAAATTAGATTTAACAAAATCATAAAAATAGGGCTTGAACTAGACAGGAGTATCGAAGTGAATTGGTACATATGGATGTAGAGAATGCGGACTCTTATATTTTTAAAATATTATATTAAGATATAATATATTCCTATAAGAGACCTTGATCTTTTAAAACAGACAAAGAAATAAAATTTAAAAAATTAAATGTAAATAGTATTAATATTTTAAAAATAAAATATAAATTGAATAATAATAAAAAATATTTTTTAAATAATGTATACATGTTGCACAGATATATCATATTAAATATATAAATGCAAATTTTGGTAAAAAAAATATAAATGCAACTAGTTTCTAGTTCGGAATCCTAGTGGGCTGATCATGGCAGCCATCTTCCAATCGTATCACTTATTTTTAAAATTTTTTGAAAATTTTTGATAAAATGGTTAATCTAGATATATATTATTTATAAACTAAAATTCCAGATAAAATACAAGTGCATCATGGTATTTTTTATTTAAATTAACCATCTCATGAAAAAAGTAAAAAAAAAAAAACTAAAAAAATTATTTTTAAGCGAGAAGATTGACCTTCGGAATCTGACCCTAGCTGTATATACTTCCAAATTCGTCGAGCTCTGAGGCCTGAGCCTAGAAAAGCAAATATGTATGTTTGGCAACTAGTAAAAAATGTAAATTAAAACTTTTTATTGTGAATAATTATTTTATTTTAAATTATTTTTATACATTTCTATATAATTATTTTACTTTTTAATTATTTTTATACAACTAATTTATCTATTTTAACTTTATTATTTTACTTTTCATTACCACTCCCACTATATTACATCATTTTATTTCAATTTAATAATAGTTATAAAGAAAAATTTTCACTAACATATAATTCAGGAGCATGTGATAAAGAAATGTAAATATATTTTTAATTTTTATTAATTATTATTCACATATTGTGCAATTATTTTTATTATTATATTTTTTTGAAAAATATTATGTGAGGCTCTCGTCAGTCGTGACTAAGGTTGACATCTGTTCCATCGGGACATCTCTGGACGATTCCGAAGGAAACAACCCAAAATCCAATCCACGATTACATGTACGTTGCGTCCTACACACGCAGTATTGCATATGATACGTGTCCATATGACCCCTATGCTGCGCATTCATAGGGTGCAACTTGGTAACGGGTCCGACCTCGCGCCGACCCAGCCCGGTACCAAAACCAAAAAAGAATTTTACTTTTAAGTTTTTTCAAAATAGATTCAGTTTCAACTCGACCTGTATAAACTCAAAATCAAAACTAGTTTCGCACCAACCCGGTACCAAAATCTGACCCGGTCCAAGCCTTGTGTAATTTATATAATTTTTTCATAAATTATACATGTTTTTTTTGTAAATTAGTTGAGTGTTTGATATGTGCACAAAATTAGCTTAGAGCTACACCTCGAATAACTGAAAATGAAGAGAAAGCTATTGAATTTGAGAGACTTATATCTAGTAATTATGTTTTTAAATACCATATTTTATATTCTAAAGTCATTTTTAATATTCTTATAATAATTTAGATTAAATGTTTCAAGCGTTATCAACTCTAGTTCAGACAAATCACTTTTTTCTCCATTACCAAAGCATGTTTGAGGTAATTTAATTTCTAAAATGATTTTTTATGATTATTATCTTCTTATTGTTAACAGTTGCATGCATTTTTTTTGTCTAGGTTGATGCATATTATTTTCGAAGATATAAATGGAGGAGGAAGAACTTGACATTAGAAATGCAGATAGAAATTAAGGGAGAAATTACTTGGAAGTCTTCAAATAGTTTTTTAGTTTTTTTGGAAACTTTGTAGACATGAACTCATTTGAATTTTGAATTTGTTTAAAAGTGGATGTAAACTTATTTAAACTTGAGATTTGTTTATATTGTTATTTTAAATTTGGATTATACTTAAAATTTTAAATTATATTGAAATGTTGAATCATTATGCTTAGTGCATTTAGATTTAGTTGTTTTGAATAACTGTTATGTGGATTATGTTTGAATTTGAATTGACACGATAAATCTATTTCATATTATACTTTCTGTTAGTATGAGAAATCTGTTAATTTGAATTTCAGATTGTAGTATAAATTTGATTCATATTTTAAGTTTATTGGTATGACAAGTGGTCAATTTCTATTTTAGCAATTTGTATGATAAATATTCAGTTTGAATTTAATTTCAACAATTTGTATGATAATGTTTAGTTTCAACTACAATAGTTGGTATGATATGTTCATTTTCTATTTGCTACACTTGAATCATTTCCATTAGTTATTAAATAGAAATGACCAACTAGTCATAAAACTAATTAATTTGTCATTTATTCGTGTTTATAGGGTGTTGAAAAATTACTTGCAAAGTTCATTCAAAGAACATTGCAAAATTCAGTATGATGTTGCAGAATTTTTTGAAAGGATGTTGCAGAATTCAGCGTGAAGCTTGACTTCATAAACACAGGTATGTACATTCTAATAATTTTCTTTTAGATTACAATTAAATTTGAAAAAAAACAGTTTATTAGTAACCCGAATTCTAACCTGAAACCAAACCAAAACTAATACGAACCCAAATTAAATTTTTAAGATTAAAATTTATATTTACTCTAACCCGGTTGATTTAAGGTTTAAGTTTAATCCAAACCGGTATAACTCAACCGGAGTTTGCACCGCTGGCATTCACCCACCCAAAGGCGGCGACGGTTTTTCGCCGAGAACGAACGAGTCTTGGACCACAAGGCCCGTAGCCACCGACCTAAATAGGAATGCGTGGTCCTGACGCGCTAATTACACCCGTCCACGCGTCCAAGATTTTTCTATAAATATAGGCGCGAACGGCGAGGTTGTCGTATTTATTCTTTCGCGCGCTGGGGGTGATTCATCATGCGAGGTCGGCGACGCTCTCTCTTGGAAAACGAGGTTTTGGGAGCATCTTGGTTTATTAATCAGATTGATCGACGTCGGGTTTGGTTTATGACGTTGTTTGCTTGAGCTTTTTTGGTTTGTATTGCTAGATCTATTGCGTTGTTGAGGTTTGGCCTGAGGAAATCAACGATTCTTGATAATGTATTGGGAAGGGGTTTTCTCTCATTCTAGGAGTATTCATCTTTGCATGTTACGCGACATCTTGATTTACCAATCAGATAGATTGGTATCGGATTTGGTTTATCATCTTGATTGGTCCAGCTTTTTTGGTTTTTGTTGCAAGATTTGTGGCGTTTCTGGGGTTTGGCCTGCGAAAATCAACGATCTTTGATGTTATGTGGAGAAGGGGATTTTTTTTCCCCTCTTGGCTTATCCATGTTTGTAAGTTACGCAGCATCTTGGTTTACTATTAGATTGATTGATGTTGGGTTTGGTATATCATCTTGATTGCTAGAGCTTTTTTGGTTTGTGTTGCAAGATCTCTTGTTGCTCGGGTTTGGCCTGCGGAAATCAACGATCTTTTACCTTGTCTTGAGAAGGGGTCTTTTTCTCTTATTCCTGGCTTATCCACGAGTTATGCATGGTGGGAGTTGTTTCTCGATTTTCTTAGTCCAATTCTTATGGATCTCAGGGCAACTTTTACGGACCTTCAGGCGGTGAATTCGAGTTCGTTGTAGATCGAGAGAAGTATTGATTAGCGAAGAGAAGTACAGGATCGTCAAGCGATGGGTGAACGTCATTGGTTTTCTGCTTTTTTTGGGGGGTATTTCGGTTGCTTGATCTTTACAGTTGGCGTTCATGTTGCTGTGGTTTTCGATTGATTTACTGGTTGGTTCTTGTGCTGCAAGATATGTGGGGGATGGCGTTGGATGAGGTTTCTCCAATACGAATCATTCCGCGCGGTGGAAAGGCGGTTTCCATTGAACATTATTTTGTGTTTCGTATATTTTGTGTATTTGTATGACTAGTAAGGCTGTCTAGACATTCACGAAGGGTCCTGCTTTGAATCTCAGGCCAGTATGCATATTACCAACATGCAAAGGTTGACGAACGACGGGCGTTCACTTGAAAAGAGGGTTTTGTGGAATATTTTCCGTCTTTTGTTTGTCCTTTCGATTCATAAGATTGCAATGTTTTAGTGAGATCTTATATTTGTTTTGGTGTCGTTTTAGGCTCATATATCGATTGTGTCAGGTGGCTGGTTCAGTTGTTGTGAGATGCATGGAGATAGTTTTGGTGGCCAGCTAAATCCATTCCAATTCCACACTCTCGGGAGGGTTTTCCTATAATTATTGCAACTTTGCTTATTTTATTCCTTTGAGTTGGTCGCTGGATACAGATGAAGTTCTCAGTTGATTTGGTTTGAATGGCAGGGCACCATTATGAACGTGTTAAAGGTTTGGGTGAGATTTGTCACCACCCTTCTATTTTTCCTATTAAGTTGTAAGGACTCCTTGTTCAAAACTTAAGGTGGAAGTTGGCTTTGTTCTAGATAAGCTGTGCTTGTCGTTGATTCATATTCATGTTAACAAGCTAGGCTTCTTGTTCGTGCTGTTTTAATTTCTTCCATTGGTTGGCCTTGTTGTTAGATGTATTAGCAGATGGAATCAACTTTGCTGGACGGGAAAGAAGCAGCAGGTGTTCTTGCTCCTGTGGGAAAACCTGCAACAATTAATTGTAACGTTGACATTGTTTTGCTATTATATGTATGTTTGTGAATTTCTTGCTGCATCCAGAGTTAAGTACTGCAAGTCACTTGGTGGGGGATTATTCAAAGTTGGTTTTGCTTTCCTTCTATTTTTCTGTACCACTGTGGCTCCTAAAGGCTAAAATATGTAGTCATATGGTGGGTTGGCGATTTTTATGCAGCAGCATAAATGAATGCACTATGAAGCTCACATCTGCTAACAACCAAGTTTGGATTATTCTGGAGAAGAATTGGTTATTGGAGATTGGTTATTGGAGTGTTGCTTCAGTGCTTGAGGGGGGTCTTGCTTTTCTTTTATTCTATCCATTTGCATGCTAGTTAATTTGTCTGTCAGATGGGTTGCACAGGAAGAAATCCAAAAAGGTTCCCAGTGATTTTTTTTCCCCAACTGGATTCCTTTGATTTGGGAGTTGCACAGTTTATTAGGTTTCCAGTGATTTTTTTTTCCCGACTGGATTCCTTTGGTTGGGGGGTTGCAGAGTTTATAAGTGCATGATATCTTTGTATTTCAGGTTCTCAGTGCTTGCAACATACCATAGAAGCTGATGAACAACTTCGAGGCTCTGCTGACATTTATCTTTTTGCAGACTAATAAATATCTTCGTATTTAGAAGCTGATGTACAAGTTAAGAGGTTCCACCGACATTTATCACCTTAAACTGATAAATTAAGATTTGTGGATATTTTAGACTTCTAAAATGGTGATCTTGTTGAAATTGTCTGGTTTGAATCTCAGGGTGTAATGCTAAGCCAACAAATGAGATCAACCACTGGAGACATGTTTAATGGTGTGGGGTTTTTTTTTTTTTTTTGGCTCTCTCTTTCTTTGATTTTTTGGTTTGTTTTGATGAACTGTACAATTTTTCACAAGGCCTAAATGTTTTAATTTTCCGGTCTGACAGTTGATATGGCTTAATGTGTATGGAGTTGTTGCTTCACTTTGGTTTTATTCTCTTTATTTTTGTTTGATTGGTTTTTTTGTTTTAATACTTTTTTATGTTTTTTAGTTTTCGTTAACATTGTTTTCAGAGGCTGACATTGTGCTTAGTCTCAATTTTGGTTCAGTTATTGATTTGGCCTCTGTTGCCTGGTTCCATTGTTGCAATATGCATGGAGATTGGTTTAGATACCAGCAAAACCAACTCATGTTTCAGCTCTTGGGAAGGCTTTAGAGTTGGATGCTGGATGGTATATCTCAGTCAATTTTGTTTGAACCTTAGGGCCCACAAGATAACAATGAAGTCAATGGAAGTTACATGTTTTTCCCATAAATTTTTGATGTGCACTTGTTGAACAAGCAAGAATTTTTTCCATATATTTTTGATGTGCACTTGTTGAACCAGCAAAACCAACTCATGTTTCAGTTCTTGGGAAGGCTTTAGAGTGGGATGCTGGATCATAAATCTCAGTTGATTTTGTTTGAACCTCAGGGCCTACAAGATAACAATGAAGTCAATGGAAGTAACATGTTTTTTCCATAAATTTTTGATGTGCACTTGTTGAAGTGTTAAATTAAGCTTTGTCTATGCTACTCGGAAGGCATTGTAAATCCTTCTCAATGGTCTGTTTTGATTCTCAGGGTCCAAGATAAAGCAAAAATGTAGAGATCAGATGCTGTTGACATGTTTAAAGAGGGTTTTGCTGTATATCTGTTTCTTCGTCCAAAACCACCCACAAACAACCCACCCACCACATCACCACCACCAACAAAAACACCCACAACCAAATTTTTGGTTGTGTAATTGTATATTTCTTCACACAATGTGGATGTTTTGATTTTCAGGTCTGGTGGTGTATGCGGTTTAACATATCCCGGGTGATTTCCTTAATTTAATGGTTCTTGGATTATTGCCATATTTCTTTTCTTATTCTTTATTCTATTTCATTTTGCATTTTTTCCCCCTTTTTGGCATTACGATTGGTTGGAAGGCTGATTTTGTGTTTAGTCTTGATTTTGGCTTACTCGTTGGCTTGGCCTCTGTTGCTTGGTTCAGTTGTGCAAGTTGTGTGGAGATGGGTCTTGGAGACTAGCTGAATCCACTTCTGTTGCAGATTGTAGGAGGGGAGTTTTCCTTTGTTGTTCCCGTTTATTATTCTTGTATTAGATTTGGTTGCTGCATTGTAATTCCCAGTTAAATATGGTTTGAATCTCAGGTTCTCAGTGAACACATTATGCTACAGAAGTTGATGAGCGAGTTAGAGGTTCCATTGATGTTTATCATTTGATATATTGTATCTATAAATTTATATAGTCTCCTTGTTTGAAACTGATACATTAAGATTTGAAGGCACTTTAAACCCTATTGAAATGGCGATCTTTCTTGAATTGTCGGGTTTGAATCTCAGGAAGGCTGATTTTGTGTTTAGTCTTGATTTTGGTTTACACGTTGGCTTGGCCTCTGTTGCTTGGTTCAGTTGTGCAAGAAGTGTGGAGATGGGTCTTGGAGACTAGCTGAATCCACTTCTGTTGGAGGGTAGTTCTCCTTTGTTGTTCCCTTGTTTATTATTCTTGTATTAGATTTGGTTGCTGCACGGTAATTCCCAGTCAATATGGTTTGTATCTCAGGTCCTCAGTGAATGCAGTATGCTACAGAAGTTGATGAACAAGTTATCCATTGATGTTTATCATTTGATATATTGTATCTATAAATTTATATAGTCTCCTTGTTCGAAAGTGATACATTAAGATTTGAAGACATTTTAAACCCTTTTGAAATGGTGACCTTTTTGAATTGTCTGGTTTGAATCTCAGGATGTAATATGAAGTCAACATGTTGAGATCATCCAGCTGAAGGGGGTTTTGCTGATCTTTATCTTTGATAATTTTTTTTTGTTGGTTTTGTTTAGTTGTACAAGTTTTCACAAAATCTAAATGTTTTGATTTTCAGGTCTGGTGATCGATATGGCTTAATGTGTATTGAGTTGCTTTGATTTATTATGGTTTTTCAAAGGGCGATTTTATGTTTAGTCTCACTTTTGGCTCATATATTGATTTGGCCTCCCTTGCTTTGTTTCATTGTTGCAAGAGGTGTGGAGATGGGTTTTGGAACTAGTGAAATCAACTCGTATTTCACCTCATGGGAAGGGTATTTTCTTGTGTTATCACTGTGCTTATTGTGCTGCGTTAGTGACTTAAAAGAGTTGATTGTTGGATTGTAATTCTCAGATGATTTGGTTTGAATCTCAGGGTGTACAAGTTAACAAAGAAGTCCATGGACAGGTTAGAGGTTTCATTGACACATATATATTTTGATAGGATTCATCGACATATGTTGATTAATAGGTTTTTCCTGTAAACTGCTGATGTGCCCTTGTAAGGAGGTGTTAAAGTAAGCTCTCAATTGATTTGGTTTGAATCTCAGGGCATACAGGTTAACAAAGAAGTCAATTAGAGGTTTCATTGACATATTTTGATAAATAGGTTTTTCCTATAAATTGCTGATGTGCCCTTGTTAGGAAGTGTTAAAGTAAGCGTTATCTATACAACTCTTTTAGTCATTTTAGATCCTTCTAAAATGGTCTGGTTTGAATCTCAGGTGTAAGACAAGCAAAAATGTGGAGATCAAATACTCGGTGAAATGTTCAAAGAGGAGTTTGCCGAGTTCTGTTTCTATGTCTTTTTTCCCCCTCCCAATTATTGGTTTTGCGACAACAAAATGTAATTGTTTTGATTTTCTGATTGGTGGTGGATATGGTCCACATGGCTTTGGTCCTGGGTTATTGTTTCCTTCTTTTCTTGTTTTTTTGTTATTATGATTGTTTGGAAGGCTGGTTTTATGTTTATTCTTGATTTTGGCTTACATATTAGCTTGGCCTCTGTTGCTTGGTTCAGTTGTGCAAGTTGTGTGGAGATGGGTTGTGGAAATTAGCTGAATCCACTTCTGTTGCAGATTGTAGGAAGTGAGTTCTCCTTTGTGATCACCCTGTTTATTGTTCTTGTACCACTGGCTTTAGATATGGTTGCTGCATTGCAATTCCCTGTCAATTTGTCTTGAATGTCAGGTTCTCAGGGCTTACAAGATGCCAGATGTGGATTTAATCTCAGGTTCTCAATTCTCTTGCAATGTACTATAGGAGTTGATGAGGTTGTACTGACATTTATCATTTGACATCTTGCACCTATGAAGGGTGTGTTCGGTTGAGCTAAAAAAAAGTCAACCAAAACTTTTCAATACAAAACTTTTCACACTTCGCAACTTCTTTTGAATTTTTTTTTTTTTTACTACAAATTACTTTACTTTTCAATTATTTCTACACAACTACATCATACAGCTAACAGATATATTTTAACTTTATTCTTTTATACTTCATCATTACCTTTATTGACAACTTTACCTCAAAAACTTTTCATCTGAAGTTTTTCCACCAACCAAACACACCCAATGTATACTTGTTTAGAAATGATAAATTAAGTTTTGAAGGCATTTTAGGCCCTGTTCAGATGACGACCCTTCTCAAATTGTCTGGTTTGAATTTCAGGGCGTAATGCAAAGACAGCATGTTGAAATGAACCATTGTGGACATGTTTAATGGTGTTTTTCCTAATATTTCTTTCTTTGAATTTTTTTATTTTTGTTTCTTTATCTTTTGAGTTAGTTGAATTGCGCAATTTTTCACAGAACCCAAATGTTTTCATTTTCAGGTCTGGTGGTTGATATGGCTTAATGAACACTGAGTTGTTGCTATTGCTTGCTTGTTATTCTTTTTCTTTTTTGTTTTCCATTTTCTTAAGCTTTTTCTTTATCATTACTATTCTTTCAAAGGTTGATTTTGTATATTACTTGTTTCATCCTCTACCCATATCTCAGGTGGAACCAATGTGGATTGTGGTAGATTATTGTGAAAATTGGTGAGTGCAGAATTGGTAGCTGGATTCATGACTGCAGTATGTTTTTCTATTCTGCTGGGTGTAAGAAGTTTCCACGAAGGTTTTGACTTCTTGAAAAGGCTTGATAATGGTGCAACTCTTGATGTTCTCTCTTATTTGCAAGATGGATCCAAAGATGGGATTCAGTAATGCTAGACCACGTGGGGGGTCTGCAACATTTGTAGTTCTAGCAGGGGGTTTCCTTTCAACATTGTTCTTTCAGAAATGCCACAGGCAAAAATGAGCAAGATTTCTTGTATTAACTGCTTATATGCATGTGACATTATTATGGAGGCACTGTTCGCCTCTGTATATCTCATGGCTCTATTGATTTTTTTGGCCAGCTGTGTTGGAGGCATACTTCCTGTATCAGTATTGTGGACAGAGAAGTCTTTTGGGCACTGTTTTTGGTTTGGCCTTAATTGGAAAATGGATAACCTAACAATGCATCTTCACAGACTAGAAACTGAGATCAATTTCCTTTTGGTGCGGAGGGGCTGTACCATTCAAGCATTATATTTTCATGATTTTGTTGGATTGGAGAAAGTGGCAGGCAATAGGATTTTCTTCCTTCATTCAATACAATGAATGTCCAATTCCTTTTCCTACCTGCCGGGGTCTGTAGATTGGATCTTGGCTTAAGATGGATGCTACAGAGATGGTATCAGTATCCATGCCACAATCAGAACAGTAGAATTTGTCTTATCCATGCCGCAATCAGAGCAGTAGAATTTGTCTATCTTGTCTCAATTCATCGGTGGTTCTTTCTCAGATGGTTTTGTTAGCATTTTGTATACGTTTGATTTCTTCTTTTGGTTGGTTTGTGATGCAGTACGCTTCTTCTATCTTTTGGTTGGTTTGTGATGAGGTACAATTTGTTAGAAAAGCGTTAGGAGACAATGTTTAGCATGGCATTGTTTTTGTTATTATGCCTCCGGCTGACTTGCCTGGAACATAATATGGATATATTGCAGATGTCAGGGGTGCTCTTGTTGGGGGCCAGTCACATTGTAAAGATCTAGAGCTACTGAATTAGCTTTTGATAGGTTGGTCTGGTTCTGCTGGTTGAGGAGTGCTGCTCTATTCTTCCAGGTTGGACAATTTTTTTTCCTGATGGGTTTTCTCTCCTGTGGTGTCTTTTAATTTGGTTGTCTTGATTTGGTCGTGAGATGGGCTTCAGCAGCAATGAGCCAAAGGAATGGACTTCATCTGTAATGAGTAGAGGGACTTGCATGGGCCTTACAATTATTCTAAGAACTGTGTTTCCCATAATAGTTCAGTAAGCCTTTTAAGGATAGGACTACAAATATTGATTACCCTGTACTTTTCCCTACAAAAGTATTCTTCATTTCCTTTCGTTTGGGTGCAATTGCTGTTCACCAGTTATTCGAAAAATGGACAGTTGGGAGTGTTGGCTGACCGGGCTTGGCTTTGGTTCAGCTGCCTAGGGGTTTTGTTTCCCTTCAGCAAGGTTGAAAATGGTAGTAGTCTTGTATACCTCTTCAAAACGCTTGATGCTGGTGTCTATTTTGATTTCTTCTGTTACAAAATACTTTGAAGTATGGATTTAGCAGGGTTTGACTGGCACAAATTCAGCAAAATTCTTAGCTTTTACAGGAAGGGGGGTTCCTTTAGCAGTGTTCGATCAGCAGGCTGAAATCGGCAAGAATCTACCTGACAACGTGTTTTCAAATTGTCTAGCCGTAATAAGGTGTTTCTTGAGAGTAGCTCACATTCTTTGATTGGGTGGGCTTGGTCACTGTCAAAGTGCTTATCGAATAAGTGCAATGGAATGTGCCCTAACTTAGGAGGGAGACTTTGTTGGGTGATTTAGGATTCTCCTCCCCCATACCATTGATGTTTGGATTTTCCATGGAAGCATGGATATGCAAGCTGTGGTAGTTATTTCATTTGATTTCTTTATTGAGGCAGAAATCATCTTGTGTTCATCTAGTGTCTTAGTCTATGGTCCTGGAACGTTTAATATTCCATTCTACTAATAACTTTTCTTGAGTGCATGAGTGATATACTTGAATTTTTTTCTTATTTATCCATTCTGGATCTGAGAAAATTTATGATTGCAGAGCTGCCTTTCTGACAGTTTCGCTTGATTCAGTGCTTCAGGAAAATGGTCCTTTTCTTCCATCGGTGGTTAGATATTCTCGGTTGGTGGGCTTCCCCTAATGGCAAATTATCAGTGCACTTACTTTGTTGGAAGATCTCTGGGAGGATGGAAATTTGAACCCTCTTTTTGAGTTCTTGATATTTGGGTCCACATTATTTTTGTTTTGGCTGTTATTGAATGTAAAACAGGCTTCAAAATGGCTATTTATCCATTCTAGATCTGAGAGCCTAAAGGGGACGCAACTAGTCCAAAAATTTATGATTGCTGAGCTGCCTTTCTGACAGCTTGGCTTGATTCAGTGGTTTAGGAAAAGGGTCCATTTCTTCCATCGGCGGTTAGATATTCTTGGTTAGTGGGCTTCCCCAAATGGCAAATTATCAGTGCACTTACTTTGTTGGAAGATCTGTGGGAGGATGGAAATTCGAACCCTCTTTTCGATTTCTTGATATTTGGGTCCACATTATTTTTGTTTTTTCTGTTATTGAATGTAAAACAGTCTTCAAAATGGCTATTTATCCATTCTGGATCTGAGGAGGATGCAACTAGCCTAAAGGGGATGCAACTAGTCCAAAAATTTATGATTGCAGAGCTGCCTTTCTGACAGCTTGGCTTGATTCAGTGGTTTAGGAAACTGGTCCTTTTCTTCCATCAGCAGTTGGATATTCTTGGTTGGTGGGCTTTCCCTCAATGGCAAATTATCAGTGCACTTACTTTGTTGGAAGATCTGTGGGAGGATGGAAATTCAAACCCTCTTTTCGAGTTCTTGATATTTGGGTCCACATAATTTTTGTTCTCTGTTATTGACTATAAAACAGGTTTCAAAATGGCTCATTATTGATAATTGGGCGCTGGTGGCTGCTATTGCGATCACCCGTCTCAAATGCTGCGTGGTGCAGGCCAAGTTCAAAATGAAGAAAGAAAAACCTAGTGTTGCATTTGCCAAGATGTGAATAGATTCTGACTGATGTTTAGCTAGCAGTCGGGAGGTGTGAAATACGAGGAGGCAAAGACATGGCAGCATTGTTGCCGATTTGATTTGAGCGAACAGGTGGCAGTAGTACTGTAGCCAGTTTGGAGTTGTACCAGATGAAGCTGTGTCAGTGGCAAGCCGCTAGTAGTGATTTCACAGCGGCAAAAGATGCATACTTGTTTTAGCCCAAAGAAGATGCATGGAACAAGTGGCTAATTTTTGCTAGTTAGCTAGTCTGTAAAATATTTGCTTTTAATTAATGAAACCCGCAAGCTGTCATTATGTGCGAGCAGCGAGGGTTTTATATCTGTGATCTCTCTTTTTTTTTTTTTTTAAATTTTTAAAATTTTAAATTACTGTTATGTTTGTTTTATTTCTACTAGTGAGCTAGTCTCTAAAATATGTGCCCCCCCCCTACTAGTGAGCTAGTCTCTAAAATATTGTCCCCCCCCCCCCCCCCAACACACACACACCACAACAACAACAATACACAAATTATTGCGATTGTTTTCGAAGGCTGAGTTTGTGTTTAGTCTCAATTTTGGCCCGCATACTGATTGGGCCTCTGTTGCAAGAATGCATGGAGATGTGTTTGGATGCTAGCAGATCCTCTCTTGCAGATAGTGGTTTCTGGATTGAAATTTTCCGTCAATTTAGTTTGACATCAGGTCTTTCAAGGTCCGCAGAAGTCATTGAATAAGTTTTGCTGACATTTATCACTTGGTATATTGTTCCTATGAATTTTTGGTGGGTCCTTGGTAACTCATGTTCCTGTGAATTTTTGGTGGGTCCTTGTTAGAACTTATCAATTAAGACAGTTTTGAAGACATTTAATCTTTCTACAATACAATGCAGGAAACAACTACCGGCCACCTGTTTAAAGGATTTTGCCAAACATATGTTTTTGTCTTTTTGTGGTTTTTTTTTTTTTTTGGGTTGATATAGTCTTGACACGTGGTCTGGTGATATTGTACATTTTCTCATGAAATCTGGACGGGTCTTCCAGGTTGGGTGGTGGATATGGCTATAATGTATACCGGGTTGAGCGATTGGTGGATATTCCAGCGATGATTGAATACCTTCTGGCCGCATGGAACTTTTTTTAAAAATAAAAAAATTTATGCTTTCCTCCAATCTAAATCATTTTTTTTTTCATACCTCCAAAAATAATTTTGTTGGAATTTTGGGAGTGAAATATGTAATCATTGTTTTTTAAAAAATGTAATTTTTGGAATCATAATAGATGCTATAGATAGGATAAATTGCTCAAATTGGAAACAGATATTGGGAAAATTAAAGAAAATTAAGGGGGCTAATTGTTTTGTGTTTAGCCTTGATCGTGGCTGATTGGCTTTACTGCTGCTAAATGTGTGGAGATGGGTTTGGCGACTGGCAGAAAGCGCTCAGATCGGGGAAGAGGGGGGAGATCAGTGTCACATGAATCTCAGGCCATACGATGTATCATGAGAGCTAAGGAATGGGTAAGACGTTTTTTGTCACACATTTTTTTAGGGGTTTTTATAATTTTAAGAACACTTCAGATCCTCCTCAAATTGTCTGCTTTGCATCCCCGGGCATAATGCACTCTTTAACATGTTGAGGTCAACTGCTTGAGAGGGGTCGTGCTTTTTAATTCTCTTTTCGTTCAAAATTTTTTTTTAGTTGGTTTTGTTGACTTGTAGTTTCATCCACTTGTTTGCATTTTCATCTCAGTTGGCGATGTGGCTTAATATGTGCTGGATTTTTGATTTACTTCTTATTTTGTTAGTTTTTTATTTTTTGCAGTAACCTTTGCTTGACTTTTCAGGTTAGTGGCTGATAATTTTTGCTTTCATTGTGTTTAGTTTGATTTTGGCTTATATATGATTAGGATTTCACAAGATTTTTGGAGACAGGTTTTGAGGCCAGTGGAATCCACTTCTTTTGCGGATTGTGAGAATTTTTGTGTTGTCGGCCTGCTTATTGTTCTTGTATTACTGGCCTTGTGGTTCAATGCTGGATTGTAATACTGAGTTGATTTGGTTTGGTCAGAGGACTTAAATAAGATTACCAGTGCCATAGCAGTCAATGGACAAGTTGGGAGGTTTTGCAGTCATAAATAATTTGATATATTGTTCCCATAAATTTATGCAGTGTTTTTGTTTGAAACTGATGAGTTAAAGACATGTTAGATGCTTCTCAAACGGTATCTAAAGATATTTCAGATACTTCTTAGATAGTCGGGTTTGAATCTCAACTCCGAGGACATTTCAGATCCTTTTGGAATGGTCTGGATCGTTTGGTTTGTATCTCAGAGTGTAATTCGAAGTCAACATTTAGAGATTGACTATTGGCAACACGTTTGAAGGGATTTTTCCAAAATTGTTTTTTCTTAATTTTTTTTTGGTTGGTTTTGTTAGATCGTAATTTACTTCTTTATTTTTACAAAATATAGAAGGGTCTAACTTTCAGGTTGGGGTGGTGGATATGACGTGACTACCGGGTTGTTGCTTTATTTATTAATTTTTTTTGGTTGTTTTGAAATGTGTTTAGTTTCAATTTTGGCCAATATATTGATTTGGACTGTTTTTGCGAGATGTGTATAGATGGGGTTTGGGGACTAGCCGAATCCTCTTGCAAATTGTGCAATGAAGTTTTTCTATGTTATCATTATACCTATTGCGCTTGTATTATTGCCTTTAGAGTTGGATTCTGGGTTTTAGTTCAGTCAATATGGGGACTAGTGCGATTGATTTTCAAGGCAGTGCCATCCGAATACAACCTGGTGAAGAGGGGTGTTCATGTGAATACTAACTGTTTATTTTGCAGATTGCATGAGAAGTTCATCCACCTGTTTTGGACATGCCAGGAGTTCAGACACAATCTTAGAAATGCGTCTAAGATCCTTATATGATGCCAATTACCAGGGATGTGCCCCCCAACTGCCCCCCAACAGCGGAATCGCGGATGTGCTAGTGCAGCACTCTTCCTTTCCTCTGGGAAGCAGATTTGATTTTCAGGTAGGGTGTTGGGTATGTTTGGTTCAAATATGAAGTACGAGTTCAATATGCTATTTGGGGTGCAAATCCCTTCTCCCCCCTTCCCTCTTTTGCATGTGGGCATTCCTATGTAGCTAGTCCCTTGTGTTTGCCCTAGTTTGTAGGGCAATCCATGTGGATGCATGTTGTGTATTGTTTCGGTTTTGTCCCTCACGATTTGTCCCATAAATGCGCTATGGTGGTCTCCTCTCTTTCCTTTAGGAAGGGTATTGGTTCCGCATGCAGGTTTAGTTGGTTGCTCATGGTCCGTTGACGATGTCCCATGGATGTTCATTTTAGTACCTTTCCTTCGCGAAGGTGATAGGACGGTTTGGTTTTGCATGAGGGTTCAGTTGGTTGCCCTACGGGCATGGTTGTCTAACTCGTCCCCAGTTTTTGCCCTGATTTGTGGAGCGATTCATGTGGATATGTGGTGTGTTTTGTGTTGGTTTTCTCTCTCACTATGATTTGTCCCGCATGTGCTATTGCAATCCCCTCCCTATCCTTTGGGCATGCAGATGTGCGTGCCTTTCTAGCTAGTTGCTCATGGTTTATATTTATTAGGTTGATTAGGTTGCTGTCCCCGTTTTGGAGCTTGCGAGTTGGCTCCACAGCTTAATTACAAAGAGCAATGTGTAGGCTTTTACCCAGCTTGTTTCGGGATTTAAGGGGTTTGCTTTTCTTTTGTCATCCCGTTTTGTTAATGGTTTAGATTACTTTGTAAGTGGGCTCATGAAGGCTTTGCTGTTAGGTGAAATTTAGGTTGGTTTTAGTTCCAAGAAAGAGTAGGCCATGGTCTACTTGGGTTATTTAAATGATTAGTGATTGCGAAATTGGCATCTTGTTAAAACCGACCGAATGTATGGTGCAATAAAGTCAACATGCATAGCAATCGGAAGTGGTCTGCTTGTATTTTTAATATGTTGATGCTTGATGGAAATCAACTTTATTCATTAATATTTAACGTAATTTGTTTTGTAAGGACTTGGGAGATTTAAGTTCTAAGTTTAATATATGTACGAGTACAATATATATATATGTGTATATTGTATATAACAAGTTTGCTTGAAGTGGTTTCATGAGCACAATATATATATATATATATATATATATATATATATATATATATATGGGAACCGATCATGTGCAGTCGGACTGCACTGTAACTACGGTGCAGTCCGCTGTAAAATGGACCTCACACATATTAGATTGTAATGAAATTTCATACACTCATTTATCCATATATAAATCATACTTTAGACGGTTTAGATGTTGAAAAAACCACTTTAAACTTGATATTTACGTTAAACTATTTTATTACGTTGATTTTGCACCATTTTAAGATGGAGACTACACACATGTTGGATTTGGATGAAAATTGGTATGGTAATAAAGTGAACAATTCTAAATACAATGGGTGGGGTGGATTTATGGGAAATGATCAGGTGAGGCCTATAGTGTATGGACTGCACGGTGCAGTCGCATGCACTGGATCATTTCCCTATATATATATATACTTGTTAGAAAACAACCATTGATTTAAATCCATAAATCAATGCAGGATCTATCTCATGCTAGAATTATCAAGAAATTAAAACCATAAACGGAAGCGTACCTGAATCCATGGATGCTAATGATCTTTGGCTTAGGGTCTTCCAAGTTAGTGCACCCAGGTTTTGGAGAGTGTAGCTCCTCTTCCTTTCTGCTGATGGATGACAGAGAGAAAACCTAATCGGTGCATAACTCGGGGACCACAACCCATTTTATAGGAAGCCTAGTTTCCTATTTCCAATTTAGTCCATCATAAAACTAGAAATTGGAATTTAGGCTATATGGTTTCTACGCATAGGAGATCAATGCTCTATTAAATGATTTAGGTCCATAAATCTTTATAAGATTACTTTTATTATTTGGATATATATGACAATGAAACGAAGCCAAGTTGGTCATATTGGTTAAAAAATTATTTGATTTCGGGGTGTTTGTTTACTTAAAAAAATCTTTAAACTAAGTTTTTTTTTATCTAAAATGTTTCATTCTTCACGATTATCTTTTTTTGATTATTTCTTTATTTCTTTCTATACAATTATCTTATTTTCAATCATTTTTACAAAATTATATATATATTTAATTTATCAATTTTAATTCTATTCTTTTTACTCTTCATCGTTACCTTATTATATTATATTATTTTTTTTATTTAAAAAATTCTAAAAAAATATTTAAATTTATTAACATATGCATTAGAATCGGTGTTGTAAAAATTAGATCGGACCAAATCAACTCACAGTTTGTTCATCTATACCTAATCAGGTGAGATGGGAGAAAACTGCTTGAATCGTGTAAATCGTGATTGAATTGAAAATAAAGGTTGGATGCAGTCCAATCGAGTCGGAAAGAGGAGCTATTAAATAAAAAAGAAAAAATTTCTTTTATATTCATAATATCTGTCAATAATTCATTATATATCAATAATATTTCATAATTTTTTTTTTATACTTATAACATTTCACCCTAGATTTCTTAAAGATCTGTAATATTAATACAACCGTTACTTGTCCGATTGAAAAGGTGATTTTATTTCTTCAAAATTTTCTAATTGAGACAATTTAACCTTAACATGGCTCAATTGATAATATTAAATTATTAATATCTATTGTGAAATAATTTAAAAGTCATATTAAAGTTGAATTATTTTAATTAGAAAAATTTTAAAAAGTACAATTGTTTTTTTATGGAATAGATGGTTATATTAACGGTTTGAGTATAATAGAAATTTAGAGTTATAAAATATTGTGAGTGCATTAAGAATTAGGTGCAAATATTGTGAGTATAAAAAAAAAAAAAAAAACTGTCAAACCTAATCGAATCTCCATTTTTGAATTTCCTCGCGCGGCTCACACCTCCGCACCTAGTTAAACCCACCCTCGCATTCGCCATTTTCGGTCGCCCAGCAGGTTGTCTATTCGTTGTCATCAGCACCGTCTACGGAGTTGAACTATACTATTTGCCTGCTAGCCGCCCGTCGGCATCCCTCTCTGTCGGTCCGCCCTCACCAATGAGGCAATCACCGCGGCCGTCGGTCGCCGATCGTTAGTCCCTCTTCTGCCCTCACGGCCGCACCACCTCCCAATCTCGGAGTCCTTATCTTCACTCTCCAGGCTCCCTGTCATTTTTTTCGAGTGCCTTCTCGGCTTCTCCTTGCCATTTTTTCGATTCCCTTCTCTGGTTCGCCACGCATGTCCGATTCTCTTCTCCATAGCCTACGACGACAACAACAATTTTTCTTTTAAAAATTAGAACTTTGAAACAGCAGCTCGCAGCTGTTGGCCCGTTGCAGTCTGCCGACCTACTTTGCCCCGCACCCGATGTTGAACTTGCCCCTCGTGCTTGTCATGCCTCATGCCACGCCTCCTGAAGTTGCTATGCTACCGGCTGCCTTCCCTGCTCGGCCATTCTTCCACTCGACCGACCAACTTCAAGGCTTCAACTTCAAGTGGTCTTGTAAGACTGTACTGCGACGGTAAATTTTTGTTATATTCTTTATTTCCGCCCGATACGGATAGTGCATAATATCTTCTATAGACTCCGTTTTATCTGTTTCATGCATTTTTTTAGTTGTACTATTGTAGTGGGTAGCTTTTGATTGCAGTTTATGCTATTCTAATAAAATGTTGTTGATTGAATGATTTATAGTTGTAATTTATAAGTTTTTCATTGTAATATTAGATGTAGTTGTTTGGAAACCATGTCTGCATCAAACCCAAAAACCACTCTTCTACCCTTATAAGAGTCAAGCGTTAAATCTTATTACATATTTCAAGTCAATTAATATAATTAATTTTTAATTAAATATGTTATATTTAAGCTTAGATAATGAATTTTTAAAAATTTTCTGATATTTATTGTGATTATTAGAATCTAACTTATAAATTCAAGATTTATGAATATACAATTATTAAAAATAATTAAACATTTATGACATCATAAATATCTTATATTGACGTCGGTGGTTTAACCAGTGTTGCTGAACAAGTCGAATCAGTTCAAACTAGACTAATTACTTTATCGATTCGATTATGGAGTTTGGTTTAGATAATATTATTTAAAAGACAATAATATATTAAAGAATCATTAGTCCACGTTGGAATGTTATTTTATATATTATATATTTTTTGAAATAGAATGTTATTTTATATTTTTATATGTGGATTATTATTTTATATTGTTTAGATAATTTATCTATGACACTGAGATATTTGGGATGATATAGATGTTGAATTAATAAACTCAAATTGGAATACAAATAAAATTTTTTATTAGGTTGATTTGACTTTTTATTAGTTTCGGATGGGGCCTAACCAAAATTTTGATTTGTACAAAATATAATTTTCTAATTAAATGAATAATTCCAAAGCATCGGATAGATTTGATTTTAATTTAGGGTTCGTCTGATAATCGATGAAAAAACGTGGGAAATTTTTTTCCAAATTTGAGTAAAGTGTTATATTGTAATAAGAGTGATGATCAGATTTTAGATAAAAATATTTATGCGAAATTTTTTTAAAATAATAGAAAATAGAAAAATAAGATAGAATCATATTAAAAGGTATGAATGAAGAAATTTGAAATAGACTAACAGAAATCAAACTAAAATGGAGCAGTAAATTGTAGGAGCATGGCTATACTTAATTGTACCGTTAAGAAATTTGGTAATCTCTGAACTTTTTAATTGAATTTTATTTTGATACACGCGGCCATGCCCATTCTTAGATTTTAAAAACCAAAAAACTAAAATTTTTAAAATTTTATCAAAGTTTACAGAAGATGCAATTTCGTGGGTCGCATGGTAAAAGTACCCCGTAAAAGTGCACCGCATGGCTCTAATGGTGGACAAGTTCTTAGCACCAGTTAAAATACGACTTCTTCCTGAGAAGACAAAAACATGCTAGTTTCACACACATTCGACATAAGTTCTCCGCAAAAGCTCACACAGACAATATTGCAGTGGGATTTGATTTGGGGTTGGAGAAGAGAAGAGACCTATTTTGGAAGATCATGATCAACAAATGTTCCAATAATGCACATAATGCTGTTCCATGCACTTCATAAACAGATAAAATTGGCTAATACAAAGTAGAGTTCTTTTTGTTTTCTAAATGATACCCATGAGCTTTCTGCGAAGAGGTGAAAAAGACCAATGGTCCAGCTTCTGACACCATGGCTTCTGACTATCTACTGCAGAAACAAAATTCGGAGCAGCAGTCATATGACGACCTTCAGTTTCCCCTGAAGTTGAGCTTATCAACATCATGGCATATGTGTACCTCTACCTAGTCCAGCAACACTGTGGGCTGCAACTGGAACGCTTTAGTGAAAAACACAGGCCAACAGAGGTATGTTGACATGAGGCTGCTGACAGTGGCAGCACCAATGAGCATGTTCATCACAACTATCTGCAATTGAATTGCTTCCAAGGGCGAAGCACCTCCCATTATAAGACCCGTCATTGCACCCGGAAGAGAGATGAGACCCACAGTCTTTGTATTGTCTAGGACTGGTGAGAGCGCAATGATCAGAGCCCTCTTCACCTGATGCAGGGTTGCCTGCCGAGGCGTTGCACCAAGTGCCAGTGCTGTCTCCACCTATAAAACACGAGAGTTTGATCAGTTAATTGCTTTGGCTTTGTCTAGCAAACTGCATGCTTCTGCTTGTTCTGTGTTGAATTAGCTATTAAGCCATCCAACTCCACACAACTACCAGCCATTAGGGATAGGGTCCCCCATCCTTAGGTCCTGACCCAAGGATTTTTCAATTTTCTCTCATAAGAAATTGATGATTGCCGAGATTACAGATAGTAGGACACATTCTTCATCGAAAAAAGAAAAAGCAAAAAAAAAAGCAGGACGCATTTAATGACCAAAACAATCCTATGGACTACCACCTTAGTAGAACAGTGTTTAGACGTTGAGCTAGCTTAACTGAAATATAAAGACACTGTTATTTATGCCACCTTAATGGAGATTATTTAGGATTCACCTACTGTTTAAATTCAAATGTGATATGATCCAATATTTTCAGCAAGTGGGTAAAAGAGGAACGAACCAAATTCTTTTGAATCTTGATATCTTCTCTGAGCTTTTTCATTGTGACACCTGTTACTGTCATTGCATTACCAACCATCATTCCTGCAACGGGTATGATGTATCGTGGGGTGAAAGGGAAAACATGCAACAAAACAAGCAAGAACAGGGTCACTGCTGTTCCAGTCAAGATGGAAGCTCCTGCAACATATTTCCCACGTGGAACGTGTTTTGCTCGCTGACCTGCAGTATAGGCAGCCACAGAAACCTGTAAAAGGAGCAAAGGAATGTGCATGAGAATTTTAACAGTTAAAAGTGGCGCAGAAAGCAGTTAAAGCTGACAAATTGGCACAAGGAATCTTCTTAAAGACAGGATTTTTATATTTCCTAGAAATAATGAACGAGCTACTTGTTTGGAATATTTAGCCACACAAAAGAAATGTGGGTGCCAAAAGCTTAGCTTTAGATGTGTCTATTCAAGCAGAAAAGCTTTGAAAGATGTATCTACAAATAAATAAATAATAATAACAATAATTCTATCAAGAATTTCACTTCTTAAATAAACAATAGCTTGGATGAAACTTCCTGCTAAACGTTGCTTATTCAAGGGAAGTCACCTTATTAGCAATGATAGATTTAGTCTCGTCTTGGAAAACAAATTCATATCCAGATCTCTCAATTATTAAATACTTAAGACTTGGATGCGTATCTGTCACTTTAGGCCTGCAACAATTAACAAAAAGTGATAGCCCTTTTTCTAATAAGGCTCCTTACTAAAGTGACTAAACTGGAACAAACAAAATGCTTTATACATGTCCGCACTATTTATTAATGGATCCTGGATCCATCATCTGCCATATGTTATCCATGAGTTGTACTTTGAACACTCATTTACAAGATATGACAAGAGTGATTGTTAGGTGCATTTATCAAAAGATTGATGTGAACACCTGGGTGGACAGCATTATTTTTTAAGAAAGAAGCAAAAATGACATACACATGATATATGTAAATAGCAGATCTGTGTGGCATTACTGAAGATGTGGCGGCAACAAGGGCAATGATAAGACTTATTAGATGAATTCCATTCTTCCTTCTCTATGCAGTGGTGGTGGAGCTTGAGCTCCCATCACAAACAACCCCGCAAAGATGTTACGACTTATTTATGTTTCAGGTCCTTCCAGTTCATGGCACAAATACATACACTAGGGACAGAGAAAGGGGGGAAATTCTCTCTTTTCCCATAAAATCCAGACATTCTACGGTGCAATCTTCTAGAGATCGTGTTAAAGGAAAAGAAGAAGAAAAGAAATGAATGAAGACATAGCCCAGTCCAACTGGTCAATAAATGGTGGGTCGCCATAGCTAGGACTCTCAATGCCAAGTTGGGTTAACTTGAGCAGATGTTTTTATTGGAGCTAGATTTCTTGAGCTGGATTAACTCCATATCAACAGATTCAAACGTCTTACTGGAATTTGCAATATCCTGAAAATTCTATGAATGCAAAACGTCTTCTTTTCTTTACCTTTCTACTAGCAAAGGTAAGTGCAGTGGTCCGATACAGTCATTCTCAGCATGTCAAAAAGTTAAAACAAAATAAAAATTCTTTACTGCTGAAAAAAATTATAGTAATCGGATTTCTGAATCCCGCTTATCTATTACGAAAGTGAAATTCTAACCATTGGGACCACCGCATGTTCTCAAAAGAATTTTATAAAAGAACACATAGGAAGGAGCAAGAGGGAGACCATAAAAACATAAGCGAGGGCAATCCAGGCTGCGTTTTTCTGGTTGAAGATGAACTGGAGAACAAATCCAATAACGGAGAGCTGAAGGAATGCACGGGCAATGGAATAAATCATCTCCCTCTCCAACCCGAGGTTCTGAAAGAAGGAGAGGGCCACAGCCACCAGCACAACAGCTACAGCCGCTGCGGGCTTGATCATTCCCTTCAGGAAATCCATCCAAAACGCCCAAGAATCGTCCATTTCCTCCCCTTGCTGGATCACTCAAATTGAGAAAATCCCAGAAACAGAGAAATGAGTGACAAAAAATGGTCCGACGGGAATATATTCCTACGGAAGATGAAGAGAGAAAGAGACGGAGAGTCGGGTCCCTATGCGCGGCGCTGTCTGGGGAGGGGCGTTGCTGCCTGATTCCAACTCCGGCGGCACGTGGAAATGATACTCCGCTACTGCTATTTTAATTTATAATCCAATTTGCTCTGAAAATAGAAAGTTGCAGAAATGTCTTTCGAAGTGGAAAGATTAAAAAAAAAACCATTTTTTAGAGCACCAATATCGATCTACAGACTCGTTGACTTTAGTTTTTTGGAAGTTTCTGGGTGCAGGTGTTGTACTTGCAAGTTGCACCTTCGCGTATAACTCTGGGGGTGCACGGACCGTACGTGGATTATACGCAATGGCCCCTCGACGTGTCATTCTCAAAGAACTTCGGCGCTTTCGCAGCCCCGGCGGAAGCAGTGAACCGTGCTCCAGCCAGTACCGTACGCGGGAAGGCTGCATCTAGGCGTCCACAGAAAAATCATGAAACATTGCTGATGCAGGGCTAGCGATCTTGCGGCTAAGGGGCTTTTTTGTTTTTTGTTTTTTTTTAAATGCGTGGGCTCCATCAATAATTTTTTAAATTTATTTCATTTTGTTAAATCAATAAAATTTCCATGGTACGTGCACCATGGGTACACGTCTGACGCTTGTAACCATCACTATTTTATTAATTTTCAGAAAACAAAATAAAATATTAGAAATTTTACAGAAGAAAAATCTAAGCCTCACGCACACATCTATGAAAAACAAAAAATGAAAATGATATATTCCAGTTGTCCGTATTGCAGTCGCACAAGACACGGAATAACACGGGCCTCGCCTCGGTAGGAACATGATTATATACATTATACACCAGGTTGTATTTTAAGATAAAATGTAACATTCATTTATTTTATTTTATTTATTTTTTCATAAATAAAATTTTAATTGTATTTATTCCATATATCAAGTTTTTCTGTTTTATAATATTTTTTCATCATATATTAATGAGCTGTTATCATTAATTGAGTTCTGCTAAGGTTTAATTGTCTCCGTTAGGAAATTTTAAATGAAATTTTTTTCTTTCATTATGTTAGATAACAATTGTATCCATAGCATGGACATGAGAGGAATTTAAGATAAAATATTATGAATATATATAAATGAAACATTACGGATATATAATGAATTATAGGCAAATGTTATGTGCTGGAGAGGATTTTTCTCTTATTAAAAAATGAAAAATAATATTTGAATCGAAAAAAGTATGATTGTTATAGAGGAAGAAATAAGAGATGGGGTGTTGTTTGGTCGATTGAAAAAAAAAATCTACAAAACTTTTTATATAAATACACTATTTTCTAATAATTTATATATATTTTTATATACATCTTTTCATACGACTAAGTTAATTCTAGGCTATTGGAAACTTGAGAGAAGGACATTCTTTAAATGATCATAATTATAAAAACTAATAAAAGAATCATGGAAAATATTTTGGAAGAATGTCCGTTGAAGAGCAAAGTGATTGACTTGATCGCATTTAAAAATGCCCCAACTGATGCTTCAATCCGATTAGCCGACACTTTATAGCAGTCTGTATCGTGCAACTGACATTTGAGTTGCATACACAAACTGCAGTCAAATTAATAAAATTCAAGCCATTTTAAAATTTCAATTGAGATGTTATTCGATTCAACTTTAAGTTTGACGTCTAGACTCGGCCAGTCAAAAAAATTCTACTATTATGTAATGAATCCCCTGACTTTATTGTTTTTTTAAAAATATTTTTTCAAAGATTCATGAGCCAAATAAATTTCCATACCAAGTTTCTGATTTTTATTTAATTATTTTTTACTTTTGAAAAAAAAGGCAAGACGAGGTGTATGAGTTCATGGGCCCATCCACGCACTTTTTTAGGGCTTTAAAAGGGTAATTTGTAAATATATTAATTTTTCAAATTGTAAATATACCTATATAATTTGTATATCTTTGCAACTATATCCATGTTATGATGGTGTAGTTAGTGATGGATTTAAGTTAGTGATGGATTTAAAACCTTTAGCAGGTGAGGACAATTTGACATGAAGATATTATTATTATTATTATTATTATTATTATTATTATTATTATTATCGTTTGTTGAGGGCAATAATGTTAAAATGAATAGAGTTTTGAAATATTTTTTCCAACTGTTATAAGAAATTATATAATTTTTAAAATTTTAGTTAGGGTAATTGCCTTCAGATTTGCTTATGGGTGAAGTAATAGTGCCATAATAGCGTGAGTTTGCAATTATGGCAAAATAATGTAGGATTTATTTATAATTTTTGAAAATATGTGAGTATATTTGCAATTATAATCAAATTATGTAGACATATTATAAATTACCCTTTTAAAAATAATCATTTTTCACGCTTAGTTCTTCACTTTTTTTTTTTATTTTTCTAACTATTTTTTATTTTTTGAAAACCAGAATTAATTAAGTACGTAACTAGATGTAACTACTAACTACATACTTAAATTAATTTCCGAAGAAATACTGTAAATGAATGCTGTTACCGGCCGAATTTTATAGCTTGGAACCATACAATTCGATGGAGTGAGGTGGGATCTGGTTGAGAAAATTGGATAGACATATTCTTGTGTATTGGATGGATTGGAAACGAGAAAGTAGTACGAAAACGGAAAAGTTAGTATTAAAAGTAAAAAAAATAAAAATTGTTAGGCATTGAAAAATGAAATCTTATATTAGAAATGAGAAACTTCTTAAAATAAAAAAAAATTCATTCGAATCCCATCACATACGATTGGCTGATCCTGAAACAACTACAAATTAAATGTTTTTTTCCCCAGATATGCATATCACATATCAGTAAACGATGCGACTCTGACTAACTGCAAAATAAATGCTGTAGTTTGTGGATGAGCTTGCAATATTTTCCAGAGTAAAAAAAAAAGTCAGTCAGTGCACCGGGTGCACTAGATTCGTGCCCTGTAAATATTTAGATATTCGAGACTACATTATTAAATTTAAAGAGTTAATTCTATATATTTCCAGAGCTTATACTCATATTTGCAAATATAGCCACACATTTATTAAAATGACATAGATGATCATATATTTTACTTCTGATTTTGAATATGAAAAGAACGTTAAAAATGACGTAATGTTATAATATTACTCCTAATAGAAGCGAAAAAAGCTGCTCTGATTAGATATTTATAAAAAAATTTGACAACAATGAAATAAAAATATAAAATAAAATAAAAGTAGATTCAACCACTCATATGTGCACACACAGTCCATTTCAAAAGAAATGATAAGGGCAATATTGACATTAAATTTTTTTTTTGCCATTTTATTTGTTAAAATAGGGTATTTTGCATATATATATATATATATCTACATAATTTGAACAAAACTGTAAATATATCCACATAATTTCATGAATTGCATGTTACACTCACATAGTTTCACATAAATTGCAGATAACCTCATTTTTAATGTTATCCGTCAAATGTAAGTCGACAGGACGTTGACGAATTATTGGACTTTTAAGACACCCCTCCCCACTCTATCCAGCTCATCCCCTTGGCCGGTGCTGGACATCCGTCACATGCAAACGTGTCGGCTTCCTTAACGGGCTTGGCTACGGTTGATAGTCATTTCCCACCATTGTCACTTCTATTCTGGAGTTTGTTCTTTTGATGAGTCTTCCTGCTCTGGTACCTGAGTCCTAAAGTAGGAGCTGCACCAGAGGATGAGACGGTTAAAATGTGCCATCGATGGACTGCAAAACCATGTGGCGGCAGAGCGTAGTAGATGACGGACTGCTAGTCCGGAATGGAGAGCTGCTTCACTCTCCATTCTCCAGTCTACGATGAAAATATGTCGAATTCCAGAGATCCGGCGTCAGAACTGCTGCAAACACGTATCACTCGATAGTAGTGCTCAACAAACTTGAAGCCGATGCGGAGGAGATCACATTCACATTCACGCTCGGCGGCTGATTGCAACGTGATAGCGACGAAATTCCTGGTGGCTGGATTGTTGATGACGTATCCCATGGGCAAAGAAGGGAATCCGAAGCAGGCCTGCTGGAGAAGGAGCAAGCTGTTGTAGGAGTGGCAGAGTGAGAGAGAGGTAGGAAGAGGGAAGGAGAGGGAAGGAGACCGGGGGGAAGTTCGAAGCAGTGCCTTCGAGGTGGGCGAATAGGAAAGCCATGGGAAAGGTCTTGCGAGGGAGGGGCGTGGGGGCACATTGGTAGAGTAGCCTTGTTTCACTAGCCGTGAGGGAGAGGCTGAGGGTGGGATGGGAGAGGAGAGAATTCCAGGACTTGGAGACGCATTGGAATCGGCAGAGAGACTTCTTGGGCAGAGCAGGAAGATTTCCACCAGAACGTCTTCCCCCAACATACCATATTCATTGTACATTTTGTTCCTCCGAAGATTAGAATTCATTTGTTTTTCAAAAGGAGTGTGGATTTGGGGGGAAGGGAGAGAAATATATGTTGTGCGGATTATATCAGTAGAGAGGGGCATTATTACGGATCTAAATACATGCAAGCTGTTTTAGATGACCAGCACCTGTGGCTTCTTGGGATATCTCCACTATCGCCAACTCATAGAAAAAGGATTTACGCCGCTCAAAGACGAGGAAAAACGAATCTCGCAGTTTATATGGACATGATCCCTTTAATAAGTGCTAATTAACTATAGTTCTGTAACCATATTTATTTTTTCTTTACAGACAAGAGCTACTTAACCAATGGATACCTAGATAACCAAGTTGACTGGATCCCAGGCATGCAAGGCATCCGTCTCAGGGACTGTCCTAGCTTCTGGTGAACATTAGATGGCAACGACTTCATGCTCAAGTTCATAGTACAAGAGACAAGCAAGGATCCCAAAGCATCAGCTCATTCTCAACATGCTCGAAGAGCTAGAACACGACATCCTAGCTACGATGAGATCCTTGATTCTTAATACTTATAGCATAGGTCCTCTATCCTTTCTCTGGGATAAGTTGCCTGCACAAAGCACCTTGTCGTCCATAGGATCGAACCTGTGGACAGAGGACACAAGTTGTCTGGAATGGCTGGACACAAAAGCGCCGGGGGTCGGTGGTTTATGTGAATTACGGCAGCATCACGGTGATGTCGATGGAGCAAATGAATGAGTTTACATGGGGATTAGCTAACAACAACCATCCATTTCTGTGGATCATCAGGTCAGATGTTATTATGGGAGAGGCGGCCATGTTGCCGGAGGAGTTCGTTAAAGTGACTCGCGAAAGAGGGATGCTGGCGAGCTAGTGCCCATAGGAACGAGTCCTTTCGCATCCTTTTGTGGGGGTCTTCCTCACGCACTCCGGATGGAATTCAACCCTAGAGCATATGCGGCAGGGTGCTGATGATATGCTGGCCATTTTTCGCGGAGCAACAGACCAACTGCAGGTACTCATGCACAGAGTGGGAGATTGGAATGGAGATAGAGCATAGAAGAGACTCACCATGGCGAGAGTATAACAGGCCTCGCGGGGGTTAGTTTTGTTATTTTCAAAATTTTTAGACCATACATTAATGGTAATTGACGTAAAAGTGGGCTCGTACGGTTACTTGACTATGCTGGAGAAATATGCAATTCGTGAAATTATGTGGGTGTATCTACAATTTCGGTCAAATTATATGAGTATATATGCAAATTACCTGTTAAAATATAATGAAATTGTCATATTTGGAATTTAAGGGCATGTTTACCGGGTCCTGCTTGCATTTAATTTATTTTTTCACTTTCATAAAACTATTAATCTGAATGAATTTAACGTGTGTATCTATTTATACAATTTTTGGAGATTATATATATATTTTTATTTTTAAAAATGAGTGAAATTTGATTTTTAAAAATAAAAAATAAAAATCTAAAAATTTTCAAAAATGGTAAAAATCAATATATATGTTAAATATACTTAGATTAATAGTTGCGTAAAATTTTTTTAAAAGAAATTTAAAAAATGGGTATTCGCACCTAGGCGCAACAAAGCTAAGTAGACCCGGTTGCATAGGATCAAAGCCCATATTTATTTAAATCAGACTAAAATATCCTTATTTTTAAAAATTTAAAAAATATCTACAAATTTTCAAAAAATGGTAAAACTTAATATGTATACTAAATACACTTAGACTAATAGTTTTATAAAAAAATTTCAAAATATAAAAAGAAGGTTGTTGCAGCTGGGTGAACCAAAGCTTAATGCATCTGGGCGATATTTATAAATATGGATATAAGTTGCGGTCATATTTGAAATTAACTCAAGTTATAAATAATAAATTGTAAAATTCATTTTCTAGTGGGGTGTCTATTTTTGCATAAAAACTTTTCAATTAAAAATTTGTCAATCTAAAATATTTCTCTCTCTACAACTACCTTATTTTTTAATTATTTATTCATTTCTTTGTATACAATTATCTTACTTTTCAATCATTTTTACACGACTACTTATATATTTAATATATCTTTTTTAACTTTATTATTTTTACTTTTAGTCATTACCCTTATCATATTATATTATTTTCTTGCATTTCAAAAACTTTATATGAAAAGTTTTGTCACTTCTAAAACACATTCTAGATAAATGATTAATTTGGGCAATAACCCCTCACCCTCCAACCCAAAACTTAGGGGTGAAAATTCAGGTAGGTTGACTCGTAACTCAACGTATTTTTTTACAGAGTAAAATCAGTAAAATTGGTGTTTTTTTTTTGACCCAGTATAGGATGAGTCAAAAATTTTAACTCAAATTCAAAAATAAGGTAGGGGTTGGTCAACCATGACCCGACCCACATCACATATATTGATTTATTAAAAATTATAAGTCTATGTTTAAATATTATAATTATTTTTTTTGAAAAATTTCATTTTTTTATAATTAATTATATCAACGATAGAATAAATAATTTATCCATAAAGCAATATAGGAATCAATAAGAAGAATTTGCACATATAAATAAACTCTTATATATAATATAAATAAACTCTTATATATAATATAAATAAAATCTTATGTATAATTGTATGTTAACCTATTTTAATAAAGTTATATTCTATTTTCTCATGTTTTATTTTAGTAAATATGTATTTTTTAATAATTAGTAAAATATTGAAGCATACTAATATTTAAATTTACCATAGATATATTTTTATCTTTGATAAGTATATAAAATTTTAAAATTATCTTGACATATGTTTTTTACTCGAAACCAATAGTTCCGTGCCAATCAAGTTTGTCCGCGGTGTATTGAAAAAAAAAAAAAAAAACAAAGGGTGGAACCGGATCCGGTCCACCTTCCCACCCCTGCCAGAACCCCAGCCCCAAAACCACCTCTTTCAGTCTTTCCCGCTCCGCCTCGCGCCACGCCGTGCGCCGCCCACCCACCCAACCTGCCCCTCTCTCTCTCTCTCTCTCTCAAACGATGCATTTTTTCGACCTGAACATCCCTTTCCTACCCGAAGATGCGGCGGATTCGTCGAACCTCCGTAGGAAAAACGCGAGGCTGAAGCTGGTAGTAAAGAGCATGGAATTGGGATACTCCGGCATTGCCTACAACCGATGTATTAGAGGCGTCATGTCAGATTCCGACCGCTGCACCATCCCTCTCCTCCCTCTCTCTTCTCTCCTCAAGGTCGCCCCCGCTCTCTCCTCTGCAGTCCGCTTCCACAGGGACCTCCTGGGGGTGCCTGCCGATTCGCCCTTCCGCCAGTACAAGCGCCTCACCGTCTCCGTCGATAGCGCTGCGCATGCCGCGTCGCTTAATTCTGGTAATCCAGTTCTTAAGACGTACGATCTGGTCGCCGTTAGGCCATTGAATCAGGCTGCATTTGATCAGGCTTGCAGGGTTTCCGAGGTTCGTAATGTCCGTTCGGTGGCCTTTTTCTCTTTGTATATAGAGTTTTGATTTATTTGTTTTTTCGGGTAAGCGTTCATATATCACACACAGGCGTCAAATCTTTTATTCTATATGAAGTTTCTTATCCTCAAATATCATTCCTTGGGCCTTATACACCTCGGCAAACAATTCTAAACTGGAAATAGTGTATTTTTCTGCAGGTAGATTTAATTACAATAGACTTCTCCCAGAAACTACCATTCCGTTTAAAGCTTCCTATGGTCAAGGCTGCAATTGAGGTATCATTGAGAACCCTAAATCATCTCTTCTATAAGTGTCGTGTAACTTGTGCTACCTGCTCGAGGAATGAATTCTTTTAGGGATAGGGATATGCTAATACTGATTTACCTTCATGTTATGTGTTTGCAGCGTGGAGTATACTTCGAAGTCATGTACTCTAATCTTATTTCTGATGTAAATGCTAGGAAACAAACGATTCCAAGTGCCAAGGTGAGATCATCTTCTTGTCACAAATAACCCACTTTGTAAAACGTCCTCAGAAAATCCTCTTATAGGAATTTTTATTCCTTATTTTCTTCAAAAATTGTCATCTACATTGATCAGAATAAAATTGCCTGTGATCGATGATATGGATTTAACTATGAAAACCAAAACTGCATGGAAATGGCTATCCTGCAGTTCCCAAGTGCAACTCTGACCGTTTTCCTATTTTATTGATTAGCATCTTGCTTTAACTACTTGCCAATTAAGAAACAAAGATATCTTAATGCCACTTGTGTGGATTGGCATCGACTTAGTATTCTAAGCAGACTTGAATTTGCAGCTATTAGTGGATGGGACGAGGGGCAAGAATCTCATTTTCTCAAGTGCTGCCCTTAATGTGATTGAACTTAGAGGGCCGAATGATGTTGCAAATTTGTCAGCTTTACTTGGACTCTCTATGGAGCGGGCTAAAGCAACAATATCCAAGAACTGCAGGTCTGCCAGTTTCCAGAGTTGCAGTCATGTTTCTATTCCTAAAAGACACAGGAAAGGATCTGGTGCTAGATGTGCATATCCAAGTTCATTTCAAACACCATCTCACATCATCTGATTCCCTTTTTTTTGGGTTGGCCATGTTTTTATGATTTTTCAACAGGGTTTTGGTGGTTGGCTGGACTCTAGAAAAGACAAATCATCATAGTCTAATTGGTGCTGCTGTTATCTGTGCTCCATATTTTGAGGGGCATTTTCTGTTATGGCTGGTTTTGAATTGCTTGTCAATTTGTACATGCACATCTTCTTGTGTATAGGAGTTGAGGAAAATAATACCGGATCCTTTCTCAGAGACAGTGGAACAATGATTTGTGGCAGTTGCATGCTGATGTTATTCTTTCTGATTAACATGCAGGTCTTTAATAACCAATTCATTGAGGAAGAAGCAATATTATAAAGAGGCTATCAGAATAGAAAGAATTCCAGATGCTGAGTCATCATATTCCAAGGGGCTTTGGTTTGGTGATTGGGGAAGCTGGGATCCCATTTCTAGTGGTGATGGTGACTTGCTATTGGATGATCTTGCGAAGTGCTTCTCTGGTGCTCATGGTAGGCTTCAGAATGCATCTGTTCCTGGAATGCCATCATACTTTACAACAAAAGATCAAAATCATCTGACGTCCAGCAATCCTGGATATTTTCTGCCACTGGATGCTAGCCCATTTTTCTTGGCTTCTTCGTTAACTGGGACATCTTCTAACTCAAATGTTATCTCCAGACATTCAAGTGGAATTGATATAATTTCCACTACAGATGGGTTGCCATCAAATGACACTAAATTAAAGGATCAAATATCTGAGCAAGAAGCTGGTCGGCTAGCAATGAATGATACTGTAACGGTTACTCCAGAAGTCAAGAAATTGGAGATGACTGTTGCTTGCAGTGAAGGTCCTAGAATTTTTGATAGTCTCGAAGGAGTTCCTCTCACAATGGGGATGCTACTGAATGATACCCCCATCAACAATTACATATCAGACAAAGAAGTTAACTCAGGGGTGCTAGATAATCACATGGCGCTATCTAGTGATGCCAAGCATTCTGTTTGTTTTGCTGGATATGATGGAGACCTGAAAGAAACCAATAAAGGGGAAGCTGATTTAGATGCAGGTGGGACCCCAATGGATGTTTCAAAACCAAAGGATCATATGCCTTTTGGTCAAAATCTGTTACTATCAGATGAGGGCATGAATTGTATTGTTGCTGCCTCGAGTTTTGATTCTCCCAAGATTTGCAATGAGGATTCCGAAAGGAAGCAGGTTGATGTACTTCAAACATGTGATGCATCAACGGATGAAGCTCAGATATCAACAGAAGAACAGGAAAAACTTTTAGTTTCACCAGCATGTGATGCACGAATGGATGATGCTTCAACAGCTATGACGGAGAGGGAACCAGATGATTCAGCTGCATCAGACAATTTGCATGGTTCAGCTAAGAATGAATCTCAGAAGCCCATAGAAGCTAGAGTTCTATTTGGTGATGGCTTTCACTTAGAGAAAACTTCTGAAAAAATGGTTAAGACCGAGAAAGGAAACTCGGTGTCACTGGCATATGATGACTCATTAGGGGAGGTTTTGGGTGCAAATGAGCTACAACAGCCAGATACGTTGTTAAAGCATAGAAAGAAGGCTTCATGGCACAAGGCTAACCAGGGTATGTATCCAGTCCTTCATACCCTAATATTTTATGTAAGAACCTGTTTGAATCTGTTGAAATGCAGAGAAAATTGAAGAAAAGGTTGTTAAAGCCAACACATCATGGCAGATTACCAAGCCTTTTGCCATAACTGAATCCCATACCATTACAAAATTTACACACGCATACCATGATGAAGAGCTGGACAGGAATAATGGAATCCTTCTGTTGTTATTATTCTGTGGCTCTTTGGCATGAAAAAGTCTCCAGCTTTGTAGTTCACTGGACTGTACGTTGTTGGCCTGGGTCCAACCAGCACTGCCACTTTCAAGCGACGATACGCTTTTTTTTTTTTTTTTTTTTTTTAAATTTAATACAAATTTGGAAGTCTTTTGTACCAGTATTTTTGGGTTGGTTTGGCATTTTTGTTTGGAGGTTAGTGCTTAATAAGTTTTTGTTTGTGTTTCTAATGTGATTGGTCCAGAATATGTAGTTCCATTGGAGTTATCTGTTTGATGCAATCTTAATTGAAGGAGAGAAGAAAAAAGGCTTTACTAAATGATTATTTTCTTTTGAGCATTCGTGGTGACTCAACTACATGCTTCCATTATGATTTTTTCAATTATATTTCATAGAATGCAATGCCACGTGGACATGTTCTACATCCCACGTTCCCAATAGTGAGATTATGAATAACTAGTGTTCCGTAGTACTGTCAGTTGACATCTGTTATATTTCGGTGAGCTGCCAGCCAATGGACTTGAGTATTCTTTGGGGTTTATTTTATTTTATTATTTTTTGTGCAGGAATTGGCAGATTCAAGCCTAGGCTGCAACAAGTTTTTCCTTTCAAGGGCTTGTCAAAGCGGCTGCTTTTCAAGAAGAGAGCCCCGTTGTTGAAAAGGTGAGTAATGAATTTGAATAGTCTTTTGGTGTTGGTCTGCAGGAACGGGCAGGTCCAAGGCATGGTTATATGAATTGTTTGTCAACGGAGAACAGAATACTTATTTTTGACGCGGCAGAGAGCAAAATATCCCAGGTTGCCCTGAGTTGTAAATTTGAGGCAGCAAACCAGATTATTAACAGTTCCTAGGCAATTATTATTGCTATGTTGTAATCTTATTTTTTCGAGTAGCAGTAATGTGCTACAGGTTCTCAGCCTGAGAAGTTTTGATTTTGAGCAGTTGGGGTCGGTTTGTTCTTGCAATAAATTGGCAACAGATATTCTGCAAGGATTGAAGTTAAAAATTTAGAACTGTAGTTCATTTAAAAAAAAAAGAAGAAGAGAAAAATCATTCCATTTGTGCTCGTTGAAAGAGCCTCAGTTCAGTTGCACTGTGAGACCGAAATCGCTTTGGAGAGACTGGAAGCAAGTAGCACTCGGCAGAAACATGCTCGAGTGTTGAATTCCTCCCGTGACATCTTTTACATGACTAAAATGTTCTTTTCTTCTGTTTTCTGTTTCTTTTTTCCATGTAATCTTTGTATTATTGTCGTCTTTCATTTTCTCGCCTGCCTCTCCATTGCTGTCCGGGATGCCATGCCTGTATGGGCTTGTGCATGGTGGCGATCTCTCAACGCGTTTGATGTACCAGACGATTTAATGATTTTACCGTATAAACCTGACAGATCGACAGCAGTTGTCTCAACTGCTGACTCTATATTCAAGTGGACGTTCGGTAACATTTGAGCACGGGAAACATGGTTTTTTTATGGGATTTGGTTTCCGAAGGTCAATTATTGCTCCATCAATTACACTATTTTTTCCACTTTTATCTCTACATTCTAATCATTTTCCTTGCCACCTATATACAACAAATTTATTTATTCTAACTATATCTCTGTCATTTTCTGTCAATCACACATTTTTAAAAATATTTTCTTTTCTATTTCCTATCATTTTCCACAATCCCACAATTTTACACAATACCAAATGTCCCCAAGTTTTTGCTTTCTAAGCATATAATGTGTACAAATTTGTAGACGTTTTCTCAATTAGAGTAGGCCAATGTTGCGCTAGTTATGATGTTGGTGAACCGTAGGCTCGAGTTCAGATTTCGGGTCTATTGGCTTGTTTGGCTCGTTTTCTCAATTAGAGTAGGCCAATGTTGCGCTAGTTATGATGTTGGTGAACCGTAGGCTCGAGTTCAGATTTCGGGTCTATTGGCTTGTTTGGCTCAATTCAGCCCTAACATTTTGACTTATTTGGCTCAATTCTCGGTAGGTTTTTGTTGTCTATTCTCAACAAACATAGCGAGGAATTAATTTGATTTAAAAGTACATATAAGTGGGCAACAGTACAAGTATAGTTTTAGAAATACAAAACTATTTAAAACCCTTTGCATAGTCCACATAAATTTCTAATTAATTGATTCCCTAAAATGGTGCAAATGGGCCCCGTTTGAACAGGTTCAGCTTTAGCTTAAACTTAACCAGCTGTACGTGAACATTGTCATTATGGAATAGATTTATATATCATTATGTAAGAAACTACATACAATTTTCAAATAACTTTCCCACCCCTTAGCTCAAGCTAGTAATTTTAGGACCTTTCACGTGCTTTCCATTAATCATCAAGATTTTGAAAATGGAAGAGTTTACATAGAAAAAGAATTTCAGAAAAGTGAGCCCCTGTACATATTTATGATTTTGGAACATTTATGGCATAGTCATTGATCTTGCGAAAATGGCTTCACTTATAAGCTCTGTTTTTGCGGTAATTGCATATTTATTTTATAATTATTCATGAGGAATGATCATGTTAGTTCCGGCTAAGTAAATACCTCACTTAACCCACCTCAAAAATCCTATTTAAAATAATTTTTTTAAAACTTTTTTTCATACACTTGTTTATCTAAGTGTATTTAATATATCAATCTAGTTTTACCATTTTTGGATATGTGTATATATTTTTTTAGATTTTTAAAAATAAGGGTATTTTAAATACATATATACACGTAGATGTTTAAAAGTCTCAAAAAAATAGATAAACATATTCAAAAATGGTAAAACTTGGTTTATATGTTAAATACACTTAGATAAACAAGTGCACAAAGAAAAAAAATAAAAAAATAGTTGCAAATAGGTTTTTTGAGGTGGGCTAAGTGAGACATTCACTTAACCCGGGCTAACAGGATCACTCCTCATTATTTATTTATTAAGTTTGTTACTTAAGTAAAGTTGTTTATATATGAACTCATATATTGGAAGATAAAAGATGAAAAATACATATAATAATGAGAAATTTTTCAGAAAATGAGAACTTGTCAAGAAAAGGAAGAAAATTTAAAAATTTCCATCCAATCATCCTGGGGTGTTTTTCATTTTGGTCCTTTAAAATTTGCATATTTACTTTTTAAACTTTATAAGTTTGCCTTATTTGTATTTTAAATCTTAAAATTCTATATTGTCAAAACACCCAACTAAAGGTTGTTAGTTGTAAATGAAAAATCTAAAATACTTTAATGACTTAGTTGGGTTGACTTAGACTTGTTAAAAATGAGGTTTTTATTATGCACTAGTTAACTTATGAAATGAGTCAACTCAAATACGTGGATGAGATGATTTTAGCTAGCCTAGTTAAGATAAGTCGACTGAAACTTGGAGATAATATGATTTTTAGTGTGACCAAGTTGAGTCGACTCATGAAGAGTAATATTATCATTAAAAAATTATACTACGACTACTAATAAATTTTTTGTTCATTTGTGATTTGCATTAATAGCAAAGTTTAAAATGCAAAAAGGACAAACTTATAAGATTTAAAAAACAAATATGCAAAATTCATGAGATAAAAAGCAAATATGCGTAGTTAAGGGACTAAAATGCAAAAAATCCAAGAATCCAATTTGACATGTTAAACTTTGATGGCAAGGGTGTTTTAGCAAATAAAGTTTAGAATGGTAACATTTTTGTAAAATGAATAGTTATATGGTATAAACTATAAGTAGCAAAATTAAAAAAAAAAAAAGAAAGAGAGAAAAAGAAAAAGAGGTGAGAAGTGACATTAATTTTATTTTCAGACGCAAGCGCCGAATTCATTTGCATCCGCACATAAAGAAAGATTAGCAAGGAATGAAAAGTGTCTTCTTCTTCCCAGTTCCACTGGTTTTTCTGCCTTTTTCCATTCCAACATTGGTCAAGTTCACTCGAGGCTTTGGAAGACAAATTTGACTCGCATGATGCTGCCCACTTAAACTTATTATAATCAACAGCTGGGTGGACTGTAGCTGATTTTTCCTTTATTTATAATTTTATGTTCTTGGAAGAATCAAACACTAGCTTTCCCTGCCCTTTTCCTTTATTAAAAAAGTAACCTTAAAAAAGACTCCCAAACCACAAAAGCGACAATCATAGAGTAAAATAAGACAAACTCTTTCACCAAATTTTATGGCAGACAAAAACAATTCTAAAAAAAAAAGTGTTATTTGCATACACCTAATTCGAAGTAAAATGTTTGTGTCTATGCCAACTGTTTTTCAATTTTTACATGTACACCAATATTTTTGAAAATATTTTGCATATATCCATGCCAACGCTATTAGCCACCACCCAAGGATTGCTAGATACTATCTTAGAGAGAAGAAAAGAATATTTAAATAAAGAATAATTCATGTAAATAAAATTATATTATATAAATAAATATATTTTAAAAATAAGAGAAATACAAGAAATTATCAAAAAAGTATTTATTTTATAAATATTCCTCGTATTAAATAAATAAATTTGATGTCTTTCATATATTGTAAATATTCACCATAAGTACTACTTTAAGATACAAAGATTATTTATTTATATATTCCTCAAATTAAATATATTAATTTGATTTCAATATAATATATTTCTATTAAGTATACTACATATATAATTTTCAAAACATGTTTATTTAATTACAGATCAAAAACAAGTCATAGAGGACGTGCTCACTTGTGAGTTGACTTTTCAAGGGAGTTCAACAGTCATTTGATGAAAGCTAATGGTGTTGGTATGGATACAAAATATTTTCAAAATTATTAGCAGAATTGTAAAAAAAATAAAAAGCAGTTAGTATAGATGTAAAAATTTGACATGTAAGTTGTAACGAATGCAAATAATCCTCAACGAACAAACACATGAAAAGCTTCATTTTAATTAATTATCTCCTTCCGTGTGTTAAAGCTACCTGATACTGAAGTGCTTAATTATTTTACGCCAAATCATTGCAAGAGATGGGATCCCTGTGCAAAATGGAACAAATGAAACGCGTCACCCGACAATGGATTGTAGATTAAAAGAAGAAAAGGAATTTTTGTCAAGTTATTGGAATAAAATAAAAAAAAAAAGCATTCGTGATTATATATTCTAAATGCAATGAAAGTTGGTGGGGGCATTGATCATCAGCAACACCGCATGCTCATAAGACTTCAATATTCATATTTGTTGATAGCTAGGGACTAGAAAGCGACTAGCTCTGCCCCCAACACCCCAACCCCCACCGCACGTACGCTAGCTAGATCTTCACCAAAGTTGGATTCTGCAGTCTCCACACGCGTTGTGGAATTGTGTGGAACTTGCCGTCCCATGAATTCTCTAACCAACTCCAGACCATGATATGTGTTCATTACGAATTCTATAATCTCTACAATACTGTAACTGGAGTATCCAATATGCCATTCTGATTCTTGCATTTGACAGTAGAGAATGGCCCAGTATTTCAAGTTACATGAATACCACTACCACACATGTTATTAAACACTGCAATATATATATATATATATATAAAGAAAATTTGGCTATCAATACGGATGCTAATAATTATTTGGTTGTAAATACTTGACTACTTAAGAATGATAATATATGGTCAAATGTAAATAATTTTTATAAAACTTAACGGCTAAATTTTACATTACTTGTAGCATGTATATTTGACTACAAATAAGGGATTTTTGCACTATTGCTTATAATTAGATTTGGCCTAAATGATTGTTTGGTAACGTGAATAATGAGGAAATGAGAAGTTAAATTTTTAAAAGGTATGAGAGTGATGTGAAATAATAGAGTAAAACGAAAATAAATAGGGTAACTATATGATAAAATAATTAGAATATAGGAGTAAAAATAGAAAAAAATAAGATAGTTGGATAAATAATATTTCAAATTATTTTTGAAATATGTGTGGGAAGAGATGGAAGTTTGCTTCTCTCCCCACCGCTCTTAGCAAATGGTGACTAAATTTTAGGTGCGTCATGTGTTATGACTAAACATATCTGCGAATTCTAAAAAATGATGAAAATATTTTTGCAAATAAATAAATTTATAAAATGTAAGAAAAATTTTAAGAGTACTTTTTGAAAAAAAATCATCACATTACTTCTTAATGCGAGGAATAATTTTAAAAATAAATAAATTTTATATTTCAATAATAACTTTTATTATAGTGTAACAATATTTTGGGTACAACAACTGACAAAAATGCATGTGGTCACTGATGCCTCGTGGCAGTAAGTTCTTCTGCATGCCTTCATCATGGGATCCTTTTATTTTATTGTATTTTCCTTTTTAGCTTACTTTATTTAAAGAGTAATAATAAAATGGGCAACTATTTCTACGTCCAAATTAAGAGTACGTACGTACGCGTATATATTCTCTAATGAATTAATTAGATGCCAGCAACCTTACATCTTCTTATTTATGTATATTTGCTGCATGCATGATATGCTAGCGGAGCGGAGAGCTTGGAGCTTTTAAATTTTTAATGGGGGCTACGTACAGTTTCATAATCCGAACGATTTAGATGCCAGCACCCCATGCTCGGCCACTAAAATTTTGATACTCAGTCAAACTTTCTCCTTATCTCTTTCTTATCATGCAATACATATATAGAAAAAAATATACAGTTTTGCTACTCTTGTAGGACAATGCTGTCTGCCCAGTATTTGATTTTCCTTAAATATCATCCATAGTCGGCTATGCCAACCATGCATGCGAAAGGTAGGAACATATTCTACTTATTATTTACGTGTGGGGATCAACGACCACTTTAGACCAACTTAATTGTCATTCGATTAATATTTACATGCATGTGCATATAACTATATATAAGAATCCATGAAAGGGCATCTGAACATTTAGACCGGTCGGAGCCCCATTTCTGACTGGTACAAACTATAGATACCCATTAAATTTTTTTTTAATAATAAGCGTATATGATTTATAAGTTAAGTTTTACTATTTTTTAAGATATGTATATATATTTTTTGAATTTTAAACCTACGAGTATTATGGTCATTTTTACAGGTTAAAAATAACTCTGATACCCGTGTTTAAAATTTTAAAAATATATACATATATTCAAAAATGACAAAAATTAATTTATGGATTATATATATAGATGATCAGATTTATAAAAATTAAAAAACAAAAAATAGGTATTTGGACTGGTCGTAAATGATCATCATGAAAATGAAAACTGTTAATTTCAACTTTGATAATTCTTAGAGCTTTCTTTCTTAATTAATTTATGAGCAATGATCCTGTAAAGCCTGAGTTCGACAGGAGCTCTTATGAAGCCAGTTTCCTATCCTGTAAAGCTGACCTAATTTTACATGTTTTTACTACCCCATTTAAAAGTCGAAACCTCTCCTCCGCAGGAGCAGGTCATCCGGCTATGTCCACAACCAACCGGATACAACCCCGTCGGCGATAGAATTGCAACATTTGCTCTACAAAAGCTTGAAACTTACATAATTTATTTTGCTAAAATGCAATTATGTGCTTATAGGTTTTATTTTATGAAAAACTTTCAAAAATACTAATGGAAGTCTATTTATATAGATAAAAGTACAGATATATATTTGAAAATATATAGACCATGCCTTCAAAATTTTAATGGCCAATCATAAATTTCATAAATAGATGATAGTATACCTCCTGTCCAGTTAAGTTCGGTTGTGTCCTCTTAAACCCCTTCGAATTCCTTTTTTTTTATTTTCCTCCCCTTCTTTAATTTGCTTATATATATATATATATTTTCTCCTCTTCTTCTTAATTCTTTTTCTTCACCTCGTCGGGCCTCTTTAATTAGCATCCATTTCCACTTCTTTCTCCTCTTTCAACACCATCTCCCTCAATTATGAACTGGCCAAATGCCTTACAGATCAAAAGTTGGAAGAATCTCCGACCAAAAAAAAAAAAAAAGTCTGAAGAATCCAATTTTATTTTGTTTATGATATATATAGCTTGTGTTGAACCGATCATTGCACTGTTTCCTTCTCTTTTGACTTGTGCCGAGTACCTTTTAAATAGGATTGCGTTTTCCTCAGCTTCCATCTTGCCCAATTGGTAATATTGTTTTAATTTTTATGGGGAAGTATACAATTCATTTCAATGATTGTGGAAACATGATTCGGCAAGTGTCTCATAGTCCATGGCTTCGAAGATTCGTAGTTTTGATAATCATCTGAATCTTGTGTCGGCCTCTTTGATACTATTCCCTTTTGAGTTGTTTTTTCCGAGTTTTTTTAATGGGTACAAGATTTAATTTGCATGCTCAACTTGCATTTGCCTTTGGGAAATTAATGTTGTTTCGTTTTTCAAAGAGTAATTTATATATACTTAATTATCATAATTTTGATAATGATCATAATCTTGCTCTTTTAGAGCATGAAAAGTTCCTGTTTTCTAATTTCAAAATTCCAAAAAAAAAAAAAAAAAGTAAACACTATCAAAAACTTGTAAAAATTGGCCACATCTTTGTTGGGCCCACGTTCTGATCACCTACGGCTAGACACAATTTGAGGGAGTTACGTCTAGCTTGGAGACCTATTTTTTTTTATTTAAAATTTTCTTCGCAATCTTGTAGGCCCAATCAAAATTGATCTTACGATTAATTTTTACAAAATTTAGATAATGGTTGGTGTTTATTTTCAAAATTTGAAATTCAAAAAGGGACTACTCATACGCCATCACATGAAAAGTTCCTTTTTAGGCTTATTTAGGGTATGTTTGGTAATGAGTAAAAGTTGTTAAGTTAAAACTTTTCAATCTAAAACTTTTCACTCTCCACAACTACCCTATTTTTTAATCATTTTTTCACATTTTTTTATACAACTACCCTATTTTCAATCATTTCTATACAACTACCAACACAACTAAACTATCTATTTCAACTTTATCCTATTTATTCCTCATCATTACCCCTATCAAATCACATCATTTGACAACTTGTACTCTCTACAACTTTTCATCAAAATTTTTATCCATTCCCAAGCACACCCTTAGCTTCACATAAAAGTTGTCAAATAAAAAATTTTCATTTTTTGTAACTGTTTTATTTTAATTATTTTTCATATTTTCTTATACAACTACTATACTTTTCAATCATTTTTACGTAATTGTTTATACAACCGACTTATCTATTTTAACTTTATTCTTTTTATTTTTCATTATTACCCTAATTATATCATATTATTTTCTTCAATTTCAAAAAAATTTAAGATAAAAACTTTTCATCCAAAAATTTTATCACTTAATCCCAGCATCTTGCCCGTTAAGGCTGGTGTCTCATCTTAGCATACTTGCCAGTGCTCTGGGTTTGATGTCAGGCATAGGTGATTTTGTCACTTATTTTAGGAGATGTCTGTTGTAGTCCTAGTTTGGAAACGGAGTGTTAATGGTTTGAGAGCTTTGTTTTTTTAATGATATTTGGAAGATTATAGTTTCCCTTGTTGATATTTGGGAGCTTTGGTCTTCTTCTCAAAATTTGTAAAAATTATCTTAGAGCTCGATTAATATAAGTTGAGATGTAATGTAAATATACACTAATCAAAATTTTTTTATCACTTCCCAATTACTATATAGAATTTATAAAAATTGGCCATGTGGTTAATCTGTATTGGACCACATTTATAGTATAACAAAAACCAAAAAAAAAAAAATTGATCGGTAGGTGATGGGGTCCTTTTAGCAACTGTGAATATGTATAATTTTCAGGGATCTCACATTCCCTGCAAAGAAGAAATGATAAATTTTTTTTTGAAGCTCTATAAAAAAAATATATACGAGAATACTAAATTGGTAAAATTTGGAATGTAAGTTCAATACACATGGGCTCGTATTAAAAAATAAAAAATAAAAATACATGTCGTTATTACTTGGCTAATTAACATCGGCTGTACTGGATTATTTATATATACAGAGAGAGAAGAGTGCATCTTTCTAATTCAATATTTACGGCCTATTTGTGTGAAACGGATTTCAAATTCTAGGAGTGTAATATGTTGTACGAAAATCCATTGTCCAAGGGATGATATTTGGCATGTTAATAAGAATTTGTTATTACTGCTTAAATTAGTTTTAATTATTATAACCTATGCATTTGTACCTTATTAACTTAATCACTGGCATTATACTTATATCGATGATGTCAATCTTCTTTTCATTTGATTCTACTCCTCACATTTTGAAAATCGAAAATTTGGAAGTGTTTAGCCTCTTATCCAAATCACGTTATCCAGTTGAAATCCTCTGTTATTAGTAAAAATTTTCACTTTTAGATGAAGCCACTGATGAACGTTTCCCCCAAAACTCTTGGCGGTAGCGGTTGGTTGTGTAATGATGCAGGTCAAACAGGTTCCAGGACTTGAGGTCAAGATTGAATCCTGTACCTGTCATCTAGTATCTGACTTGGAACTTAATCTTAAATTTTAGGTTACCCATTGGAAGAATCATCAACGTCTAAATTAAATAAAACCAGGTTATCTGGAATTCATTTAATTGCAACCATTTTGTATCGGGTGTTGATGGAATTATGAAAAGAGGCTGCCATATTCTGCCGAGCCGACTTACATGCAAACTTCCAAATTTCAATGATGGAGATTAAAAAAGAGTTGAAGACTGGTCAAACCCCAGAAAGAAATTAAGAAGCACAATAGGCCAATTTCAACCGGAGTATCAACTAATGCATTGTTTATCCCCCCTAAAAGAGGAATTTGTTGGGGAATCTTTAAATGGAGTGGCATTTGGTTGGCGGTATCAAGATATGATTTAAAATTAGAGTGAGTGAAGTGTCCTAGAAGTCTCTTAGCTAGAGTGAAGTGATGGAAGAGCCTTTTGTGTTGGATAGTAAAGATAGGTTTGAAGGGAATTGGCCACGCTGCTAATTAAGTGCTATCCGCTTTGAACAGTTCCAGTTCTTGTGGTTAATGCCCTTATTTCTCCCCAAAAGGCTCCTTTTTAATTGGTTCTTCAAACAAGACAAAATTCACGGCAGCAAACAGACTAGCAGATGTTCACTAGCGACAAAACAGAGGACTCTGGCAACATTTTCTTCGCCTATAAACGATGCATTGGATATTTGAATTGAATAAATTGTTTAAAAGGGGCTAAAAGGAAACCAATCTCTCCATAAGATTAGTGCAGAAATGGTTCTCATTAATGTGTAACAAGAAGCAGTAGATCCTGGGCATGCAGGGGAGAACTAGGTGATGAATATGTAGACCTTATGCGGGCGGCAGCTCTATTTGGGTGGATTGAGAAATGAGAATGCCATAGAGTAAAACCCCATCCTGCAATTTACTCAAACTAGTCGGCCTGTTGCCTTGGGCTGCTGTGCATCTCCACATGGTGGGGCTGGGACTTATATTGGATTTCTATGGCCTGTCCAATCATGAGGTCTTTTCCTGCTTTCAAAGACCCTTTTCTAAAGGAATGTCAACCTAAGCCTATAGCACTTCTTCCGATGGCGTTTTCATGGAAAGTGTGCTTAACCCCCTCCCACTGCCTGCTGTGTGGGAGATCCAAGGGCCTGTCTGTGGATCACGCGTTGAAGCTTGGTCGCGGCCAACTGAGGGAATTGAGCCAGGGAAAAAAAAAGAAAGAGAGGAAAATGATTGAATGAGATAACAACACATCCATGCAAGTGGTCCTCACTAAAACCATAGGCAGCAGTTCAGTTTTTCTGGAGCACAAAATCTAGGTGCCAAGAATAAATCCCAAAACATCTTTTTGAAAGCTAAATCCAGTCACTGCCATGACAGTTATAAATTTTGTTTTATTTTGAAGATATCGAACATACATATCCTTTTTTCTCGTCTGTCATTTTCTCTTTTGCTCTTTTTATTTCTTGGTTGTTTATGTTGGGTCGAGCATGGCTTTGTTTGGCTAGGCAGGCGTTTGGTGTTTTGCACATTGAAGGAGGATTTTGCATCAGCTTAATCTAAAAGCTTTTGAACAACAATGATTTTGGACATTTATGCGTTTTAAAATCTCATAAAAGCACTCCCCTAAACATGGCCTAACGATACCAAAACTGCTAGCAATCCACACCATGAACTCGTTGCCTTACAGAGGCATGATACAGGTGAAAGTTTGGGGGTGTGAAGCAACAGCAAAATATTAAGGAAAAGGAACAAACAAAAGAATATTCACCAATCCTTTCCATGGTGGTCAAAATACTCCAACTATTGGAACGTAGGGGTCAAAAACAATGAAAGCTTGGTTTAATTTCAGTTAATATTTAATACCAACATATGAGTCTCTCTAGTGGAGTGTTTATCATATCAAATAGCTGTCCAGAACAGTGCCAGCTGACAGCAACATGAATTCAAGTTGAACAAACGACACGAGTAGCATCAAACGTCAGGAAATGAAGTGGACCTTCCAAGGACGCTAACCTGTATTTACATCATGAAATTCCAAACTCTTTAGGTACTAAATCTATCAACTGCTTTTTCTTTTTTCTTTTTTTTTAAAAAAAGCAACAAGCAGCCTAACATCTGCTACAACGACATACACCATAGAGTTCAAATCCCTTTTGAAATTGTTTGCGGAGCTTAAGGTATTAGATTCATGGAGATGGCGTCGATGAAATGAATCCAAGCCTCGTCATCGTCGTCATCTTCGTCGCCGCCTTGCTGGCTCCATTGGCTCTGCGAGTTCTCCCCTGTCTCTTCGTTCTTCGCAAACCGGCCTCTAATACGCGGTCGGCTGTCCGCTAACGTCTTTCTGCATGCATACTGATTCAAACAAACAAAATTACCATAAGCTTTAGCTAGGAATGATAATCTCTCTCTCTCTCTCTCTCTAGTTTGAAAACTACCTTTATTTTCTTTTGGAAGTTCCTCTGGTTTCTCTTACTCCTGTATCTTTCAATCCTCTCCCTCCTCTCCTCGGGGCTGTAGCGCCCAACTTTTATCGAGATTTCATGGCTGCAATTCTCATGGGCCAAGGGGCTCTCTGATCTTCGGCTACCTTGCCAACCGTTGATTATCTGTCACACGCAAAAGAAAACAGAGCAAGAGCAACCAAATTCAATATTAGCCTTCAGTAATTTCCAGGGGAGATAAGATCAGGATTGATTTCCTTTTGGAGACAAGCAAATAAATTCCAGTGCATTAAGTTCAGCTCTCCATTCATACCTGCAAGTCACCAGTACTGAAGACTCTTCTCATCGATTCGTCGCAAGGTGAAAATGGAGGATGGAATATGTCCCTACGGAGTGTTTGGCTGCTCAAGCTCCGCTGAATTGGAGTAGCAGAGCGTTGGAGGTAGCTGGGGAGGGAAGAAGGTGGGGACGAGCAGCTGTTGTACGCAAGAGGGTCTGATTTAAGGGCCAAGAGGGCTTCTCTTATGGAATCAAATGCGTTGGAAGGGAGCTGCTGATCAGGAAGGAAGGTGGGCGGCGGCATGATGATCGTTGCGGGAGGAGGAGCCATGTCGAAGGGGTGGCAGCTGTTGCTACTGCTGCTGAGGAAGAGATCAGAAGTGGGGTACTCATACATGGCTGTTGGTGTGAGAGAGCACTCGGGAGTGTCTGTTTCTGTGTCTGTGCTTTGTGGGTGTGTCATAGAAACTGAGTTGGGGTGGACGTTTTATGGGGGAGAACAAAAGATGGATGCTGACGTGGACAATGACGTTTGGGACTTTGGGTGGGGACTGATTCCTAGCGGCGGAGGAGCTATTTAGCTCCATCAATATCTTTGTTTTGTTTATGGTAATAACTTGCTACATTGGTTGGAAGAGAAGGCTGAAAAAGAACCGCAACAGCCACACACACACACACAAAACAAAACAAAACAAAACAAAACAAAACAAAAGAGAAAAAGAAATTAGATACTAAGTTTAAGGAAGGAAAAGCTAAAAGAAAATAAAAGAAAATAAAAAACTTAATTTTCTTGCCCTTCCTATGCATCTTTGTACTTCAGAATCATGCTCTTCTTCATCAAGTCATATGATGAGGCTCCTAATTATGACTGGTCCAAATCAACCAACTATTGGATTCAATCCTTCCATAACCAATTGCCAAATTCCAATTTCAAATGAATGAGATTTTGTACTTGCCTTCCTTTCAAAGTTAATTTGCGCATGCCACGCAGGCAGAGCTCCAATCATCATTGTTGCTTTTGTGCTTCTCCAGAATAATTGAATTGCAAACAGAACAGCAGTAAAATCTGGAGTCAACTCAACCTCTCTTTACTAGAACTCTTTCCACCTTCTTTTTCTCTCTCTCTTTTTCTTCTTCCACATCCCTCCATCTCTGTGATAGGCTGTTTTTCAACGGGGAAAGCAGAAATGACTTCTTGTTTGAAAAACCCAGACAAAGGTCAGCGCCTACACTAGTTCAAAATCTTTTTGATCACCTAGAGAATTGGGTCTTAGAATCATTTGTTTATCAATATATTTTCAAGGCTACTATAGATGAGAAATGTGTGTTTCTTATCACAGACATTGCAATGTTCGAAGAGAGGCATCCATGCATAAATGATAATTGTAAGCTTTTTTTTTTTTTTTTTTTTTTGATCTGTTATAATTGTAAGTCGTATAGGTAATAGATTGTGCTAGAGTTTTCAGTTAGGCAGGAAATAGAGAGAATCCACCCTAAGCCAGCCACGAGCAATAACAAAGTCAACTTGAATATATCATATATGTTGCTGGAGTGACTCCACTCCCTGTCAGAATTCAGAAAAGCAATACATCATGAGTGCTGCTGTTTACGATTGATGAAATCCTCAGCAAGATTTTGTTTTGAAAAAAGTGAGAATTTTGAACTCTCACCATCTGGCCTGACTTGCTAATTGGCAAGTTTATTCTAATTTCGTTTCAGTCAGACTTCTTGTGGCCCTGTCTAAGACAAAACCTTTTCCTTCACACTATTTACTGAAGAAAATTGTAGAATAGATGGAGTGATATAGGAGAGTTTTGATGGGGGATTGATTTCGGTTTAGAAACCCAGCTCAATTAATAGATGAGTGTCCGTTTGGTGCAATGTTAACAAAAATGGAGAAAAGATTTACGGAATTTTTTTTTTCAAGTGAGAGAATAATGTAATATTATAAGGTAGAAATTAAAAGTACAAAATAAAAAAGAAATAGATGGAATATGATAATTTCTCAAGTAAGCTATAAGTAATGTGAACATCTTAAATATATGTAAAAGTAAAAGTGGAAAAGTGAAAATGAAAAATATTTAGAAAGATGAAAAAATAATGTTATATGATATAATAATTATGGAGAATAAAAAGAATAAAGTTAAAATAAATAATATAATTATATCAAATCAAGTGAAAAAATGGTTACAAGGCAAAGATAAAAATATGATATTTTAAATTAGATCAAAAAGCTACAAAGGAAAAAGTAAATTATTTTTTAGAGCATATTTGGCAAATAAAAAAATTTTATTTTAAAACTCTTCAATCTCAACCACTACTCTATTTTAAAATTTTAAAATATCTTCTCCTACAGTTGTCCTACTTTTCAATCATTTCTATACAACTAACTTATCTATTTTAACCTCATGTTCTTTATTCTTTATTATTACTCTTATTATATTACATTATTTTTTACCGATTTAAAAATTTTTATACGAAAAACTTTTGTACCTCGTGACCGATGCTACAACGTAAAGGTATGCACATTGGGCACAATTGCTCAAAGGTGGAGGGTTTGACCCTCCCCGCAACTAGTCTCTTGTAGTTGTGAGGGTTATAATTCTCTTTTGGTGAGTAAGAACTTTCCTTCATGTTGTGAGAGTTTGAAATGTAACTAATTATAATATCCGTTGTTTTATTGTGTACAAAGTGATAAAAAGAAAATTTTATAACTTTTCAAACACACTAAGACCATGTTTGGTAATGAGCTTGTGTAGGAAATTGATGTAAATAGTGGGATTTTATTTTCTAATGTCAATAATTGCTTCATCAATCACGCTTTTTTTCACTTTTACCCTTATGTTTCAATCATTTTCCCTACCAACTACATACAACAAACCTATTTATTTCAACTATACTCATATATTTTCTATTAATCATACAATTTTCAAAATATTTTCTTTTCCATTTCTTATAATTTCTTACAATACCATAATTTTACACGTTATCAAAGTTCCCCTTAAAAAAATTACTTCCACATGTGACCATATAATCTGAGATTTGTAGCATCCAAAAGATTCCGAATCCAAAAGGATTGAGAGTAAGTGAGGAGTGGGTTCAGTGAATCGATCAATTGCATGATTCAAATTTCAACTAAATCCACCGCCGTCAAAGAATTAAATGCGTAGCAGACACGTGGACTGTCCATCTCTGATCTGATCCCAGCTATTCCTTGCTTGCGTCTTTCAAAATGCATTCATAAGCCGGACCGTGGTTCATAAGCCATCACAAGAAATTCAAACCCTTTTTGGGTGTGCTTATAACTTAATAAATGGCTTATAAGACGTCTTTTCTTCTTCCACATGAGATGTACTTAACTAGTAATAAGACGACTTTTCGACCATTTGTCTTTTCTGGTCAATTGAATGGACGACTTGAGTGACCATGTATCGAATTTGACACCATAACAACCTCCTAATGCGCCGCCCAAACCACGAGAACGGAAGTTGCTGACTGATGAAACTGCAAAGCAGCTCCAACTTTCCACATATTGCCTACTACTCGCTGTTTGTTAACCCAAAGAAAAAGCTAACTAGGCCGTGCAGTGACAGCCATGGATGGGCTCAATCCATAGCACTGCACCACCGATTCAAGCTTCTTTTTAACTCTGCATCTGAGTGAGTGAGTGAGTGAGGCGGGCTTTGAAGTTGCTTCCCTCAGGGCTATGCAATTGTAGTTTTCTTTGACCTACGAGTGCCCCACTTTTATAAAGATTCTTGTGACGTGGTGGGGGTTTTCAGAGAACCCAATACAGTTTGCAATCTGAGCCATCCACACGCCTCCAACCAAGATCACGATTCACGAGACGTGCTCACCTAGCCTAGCTTTGCCCCCATTTAAATTGTATTCCTGGATCCTTAACTAATTCCAGATTAACGTTTTCATGTGATGATTTGCTGAAAAGATAGCGACCTGATGCAGCATGAGGTCCACATTCAAATCGCAAATATTAGCCACTTAAATGGTGGGCTAGCTTGATTGATTTGGGAGGCAGGAAACAAGGGGGTGGTGCAAAAACCACCAATTGACAGGTTAGATTCCATAGTTACATCCCAAGTTGTTTTCGATAGATACATGTCGGTTCTTTTCAAAAGTGCTTGATCAAGATAAGACAAGTGGATGGGAAAAAAGATATGAATAGAATGAGATGAGCTTTTTAATTTCTATTTTTTCTGTTTTGAATACATAAATAATTTTATTTTTTCAATATTTCTTTTGTGGGTAATTTGCAAATATGCTCGTTTGGTTTGATCAAAATTATAAACATATTCACGTAGTTTAGAAATTATAAATAACTCCTACATAGTTTAATCGTAATTGCAAATAACTCCCATGCCGTTATAACATCGTTATTGTGTAAGTATATTTATAAAAATATGCAAACTTTATAAGTGTATTTGCAATTTCAAAAATTAGGTGATATATTTAATTTTTGCAAATGACCCCCATGCCATAATGATACGTTAACCACATCACAACAACGTTAGGATTACTTACAATTATGTTGAAATTATGTGCATGTTATTTGTAATTTTTGAAACTATGTGAGTATATTTATAATTTTGATCAAACTAAGCAGGTATGATAACAATCGCCTTTCTTTTATTATTCCTAATGTAATTTCTCACATTCCAAAATACAATACTACTTTTTTTTTTTATTTTTATCGAGTCTCCTCATAGTATTTTCATCTCATTCCACCATCTTGATCAACTGCTAAATAAACTATGAAGCTATGAGCTATAATTTATTTACAAGAATTTGCAAACATACCTAGGTTTTTTTTATCTTAATTATACCTATTTCTTTTTTAAAAATTCAATAAATACATTTACAAATTTTTCAAAATTATAATTATATGAATTCTTCTAACGCTCATGATAATGGGTAATTTAGGAATTTTAGAAAATTTTAATCTCTATCTACATGATGGACAATTTAGGAATTACAGGTTGTGCTTAGGAATGTAAGTTGGAAGTAGGAAAGTGAAATTTTTTTTTAGAACTACGAGAATAATATGATATAAGAGAAGTAATGTGAGAATAAATAAGACAATTGTATAAAAAATAATTGAAGTTTAAAGATAAAAATAAAAAAATAGCATAGTTAAAGGTAGGTAAAATGATTGAAATGTATTGAGAATTGGATTTCTCTTTCTCCCCTTCCCCTTCTTAATTTCCCAAACATCCCTATTAAAGTGGTCTCGATGTGTCACCTCATTTTGGACTCACCCTAATAATTAAATTAAAATATTTTCCTTCATTTTATTTATCATTTTCTTTAACATAGTATTAAAAATATTTTAATCAAATCCTTAAGCGTGTGATAAATATTTATGATAATGTGTAAATTATGAAAATGCTTATATCCATTCATAAATTCATTAAAATATAATACTAACAATTTATGGAATTACTTACCCACTTAGAAATTATATTTTAGGTGATTTAGATGTTGAATGATAACAATAGATGTCATGTTCATCTTTGATTTAGATTAAACTTATTTTAATGATGATAAATGCTTTTAAATAGATTGGATGAATTAGATTTTGATTCATCATTGAGATAGGCTAAAAAATAGGAGCAACACACTAAAATCTTAATATTGAAGTATTTTCTTAACTACGTAAATTTATTATTATAGTTATTTTTAGCTTTATAAGTAAATTCATTGAGAACTTTGCTTCTATGCAATCTTATTTTTATGTAACCTCATCTATTATATTTAACATTTTTATATTGTTATATTGTAAAGAGTGAAAAGTTTTAATAATTGCTAATCAAACCTCAAAAAAGTTTATTTTCGAAATAATTGGAAATCATTAACATCAATTTTTTTATAAAAATATCTTTTTTCTTTTTACCAACACATATAGACCATAATAAGATAGGTCCATTTCATGTATATGATTAATTACATACTTTTTGTGATGTAGAAAAAAGAAGAAGATAAAACTAGATATACGCAACATTGAATTTTTTGTATTACGTACAATATTGGAGCATGATCGAGGTGTTCCAAATGATGGAGGGAGCGAATGTTGATGTATCTATGCCACATGGTCGGCCCCAGCCACAGGGCGTGCATGAGTGTTTCATGGGCTAGCTAGCTTTCAACTATCAAGGAAAGGAGTAGTACTAGTCTTTTTCTTTCAGCTTTTTCCCGTCCTTGTGAAGTCTGGGAAGTGAGAACTAATTGGGTCAACCATGGGGAGATTGTCATTGTCGTGCTCTGCAGCCAAATCAAAGGCAGTGTGCCTGTGTACAAAATGTTTAAAAAAATCAAAAACGCTTAAAAATTAAAATAGATGGGTTCATATATATGCAACTTGGCTTTGACTAGAATAAAGAACAGACCCCACCCACTCACTTGCAACCCAAAATACACACGCCCACACAAAGCGAAAAGGAGAAATATACACAGTAGTAAGCTCAGTGCATGTTTTTACATGGTCAGGAAGTGATAACCATGTGGACACACTTCCAAGTCTAGATTAATTTGGTAGGGTGGACAAAGCACCGACCCTGAGCCTGCCTTTCTGAATTAATTATTTGTATGTGGATATATATTTAAAAGAGGAAGATGTTGATCATTACCTGAATATAAAAAAATTAGGTGTAGCCATGTGAGGCCTAATCATCCCAATCATTTCTTTCGAGTTAGAGATTATTTGGTGTGGGTTTGATAGAAAATATTATAATAAGATCAAAGGGATTCAGTGGACACCACGAATTAAAGCTATTACCTGTCGTGGGCTAGAAAGATATACAGTTATTATACAAAATTAAATACACATACGACATAATTTCGTAACAAAAAAATCACTCCCCTTCTCAACCTTAGACAACTAAATCATATATGTCCCCGTACCGTGCTCATCTTTACTATCTTGACTGTTAATGACTTGGGTTGGGTGGGAATGTAACGAGGGTGTGGGATAAAAGTGGATTGAGAATGTGAAAAGTTATATAATGATTGAGAAAAGTTTATGACAGATGAAAAAAAAGTAAAGCGTCGTTCAGAAATTGGAGATTTCATTTTATTTTCATCTCATCTAACTTGTAATGTGTGTTTGTTCAGAGAAAAATAAAAAATAAAAATGCGAATGTCAACATTCAACTATCCTACTTGTTCTATTTTTATCCTATATTCTAATCATCTTCTCATATCTTTATAATCATTTTCTTATATCTTTTCATACAAATTAGCCTATTTATTTTTATTCGTTATCACTTTACTCTTATTATATCTATTGCATTTCCATTATCCATTCTACATTTTCCTCTAGACAAACATACACCTTTGTAGTCATTAAAATATACATTACCGTAATGACGTACGTACTGATCATCTTTTGACGAGGCATGCAAATATATACTGCTTAATCAATTACTAACCTAGCTCATTGGAGTTTCTTGGAAATTTCAATTTTAAAATTTGAATCATTACCTGGATATGCATACACACGTCTGGGCTCAAAAAAAAAAAAGAGGTATTCAAGTACAATAATGTTGAATGTGCTGCCCGACCAAGAAGCAAGTTACACCAACAAGAACGTAGTTGGGTGACTGTGATATAGAACGTTTTGCAGACGAATTTCTGGAGCAGGCCGAGTTTCAGAAACCAAAACAAAAGGCCTGTTGGTAATAGGCATGTTTTGAGATTGTTTTTCTGCCGATTTTGTCAAGGTACGAAAGCTTGTAGTAAGGATCCTCATTGTCTCTTTAGAACTGACGATTAGTATTTTCATTGATTATTTTCCTTATTTAGGAATATTATTAGAGTTGTCCATTACCCTCCTATAATGTAATGTATTTAGGAATATTATTCGAGTTATTTATGCTTAAATTTTTGTAGTATAAGGAGATCCTCATGTATATATTATGCGTTCATTACGTACTAAAGCTCAAAGGCCACTGCAGATGGATGTGAGGATTTAACTAAGGGTGTATTTGAAAAGCAATAAAACTTTTGAATTAAAAATTTTGATATAAAAGTTATTAAATTAGTAGAAAATAATTTAATATAATAGAGGTAATGATGATGTGTAAAGAAAATATAGTTAAAATATATTGGTTAGTTATATGAGTAATTGTGTAGAATTATTAAAAAATATGATAGTTGTATATGAAGATGCAAAGAAATAATTTTAAAATAGAATAATTATGAACATGACATTTTCTTCTTATGCCTTAAAAATCTGCTTTAATTTGTGGTGCGGCGAAGTGTGTAAGAGGAGATAGAATGACTTGGCTCTTGACAACTTAGCCAATTAAAATGATGTGCGTCAAGTCACTTGATCAATCAGAAGGCAATTTTAAAGCAAGCTGCATGCATGTCAACTCATACACAAGTTCCTCTAATGAAGTGATGTCCTTGAGTTGTTTGGAATATTATGAGATGATCATGGACGGCAGCCTCATGGCCGCGAGCAAACTTTGATTAGATGTTTTGTCCAACTTATAAAAAGTGTCACCAATGCCCCACTTCCACTATAAAGTAAAGGAGGGCTTTTAATTACTCGAAAATTCAACTCATGTCGGCTTCTAGCCAATGAATTTTCTTATACTTACAAAAAGCTCCTAATTCGATAGGTAAAAAACGAAACTCTTTATAATGTTGTTGTTGATGGACAATCACATGGTACATATGCGATGACGTTGTCGCATGTGACAACCCATTAATTAAAAAAAGGCATTATAAGAAATTCCAATGCCATTAATCCAACACCAAGCATCACAAATTTTCATAATCTTTTTGTTTTTTAAAGTGCGTTTCGGAATTGGTAAGACTTTTGTATGAAAAATTTTTGGAGTAAAAAAGTTTTGAAATGATAAAAAACAATGTAATATAATATGGGTAATAATGAAAAGCAAAAAGAATAAAGTTAAAACAAGTGAATTTTTTTATGAAATAAAATTAGTAAGTTGTATAGGTAGTTATGTAGAAATAATTTAAAAATAAGATAGTAATCGTATAGAAAGATATGAAAATGATTAAAAATTAGATAATTATAAATAGTTAAAAGTTTTAGTTTAAAAATTTTCATGTAAAAAGACACTTTTAAAAGATTAAAAATGCAAATTGAGTTTTGCTCGGTTGGTCACCGTATCCAGAATAGAGACGTGGGAGTAGTGGAGTTGGGTTTGAATTATGCTAATGTAATTTTCGATCCAGTTGTCTCCCCTGTTTATATTTTGGAAGCTTATAGTCTCCCTATTTGATTTTGTATCTCATGACTTGATTTTAAGATATATTAAGATGTAATGTAAAATATTCCAATAAAAAAAACTATAAGTGCGG